>VXBQ01013036.1:4196-23324 GCA_013400175.1 Phainopepla nitens | reverse complement strand
AATTAGTGACCAGCTTTTACAGAAAAAATCCAAACTTTAGGCATTTTGTTTTGAGGCTTAATATCTCTACCAATAATGTACTCACATCTGTCATGTTTGTCAATACACAGTGCTAAAGTGAAATTAGGCAGAAAATGGCTGTTTTAGCAAATTGCCTTGTCATCGGCCTTTCTCATCTCTGATGTGTATTCAGAGGTCCTTGATTCCGGCAATGGCAGAAGAAGGAAAGCCAAATTTTCCATTCTCCCAGGAAAAACATGCTTTCCTGTGAAGTTCCTCTTTGCTTAGGTAATACGTCTGAAAAGCAGCCTTTATGATTAGCGGTAGCTGGCTGTCTGGACACAGCCTTTAGCTAAAACGTGTATGGGTTATTAAGTAGGTGTTGGACACGGACTGCTGTAGCAGGAGGGAAGGGCACTGGTTGTTCAGGCGTGCTGAACCCTGTTGAATCCTCTGGCCGGGACTGAGTGGTCAGGGAATGGTAGTAAAAGCAGCAAATTGCGGCAGAAGTTTACCAGCTAGCCCAGAGGGGATTTTGTTTGTTTGTTGGTTTTGGTTTGATTGTTTTAGTTTGTTTGTTTTAAATGGGAGTGAAAAAAATACGAAATAAAGCAAGGGAAGAAGCGCCAGGCGCCCGCGGGAGGGGGCTGTCCCGGGAGCGAACGGCGCCTCAGCACCACGGACAGCGGCGCGGCGCCGCCGCGGCTGCGGAAGGGCCGCGGCCGGGGCGGGAACGGCGCCTCGAGGGCCGCCCTCAGCAAAACACCTCGACACTGCGCGCGACACCGGGTCCGCGCTCCCTCTCGAGCACTTCCGACAAATGGTTCTTGACTCGTGGTGTTCGGACGCCGTCACACGGATGGGGGTGTGTGTGCTGAGCCTGGGTGCTACTGAACCCCCGGGACTCTACGGGTTCTCTTCCCAGGGGAAACTTATGTTTGTTCCCATTACTTTCACAGACAAACTGTGAAAGGCATGAGGGCTTCGGACCATGTCTTGAGACACACACTTCCAGGTTCAAAACATACCTGCATGGCCTTCAGTATGGACGTTGGGATTGTTTTACCTTCTTCGTCTCTGAGCCTCTCTCTGCTCATAAGATACAGACATTGTACAAAACTACAGTAGTATGAACACTGCAGCTGAGACTACTGTATCGTTTTCTATTCGATTACACAGCAAAGTCTGAATGTTAATAAAAACTATGGTCAAAAAGAGGTTAGCATTTAGGTGGGGAAAGGAAAGGAGGGTGCTTCACTTTTTTGTTTTCAATTGAGACTAAAAAGGTATCTCCACAAAAGGTAACCACAACTCCTAAGATTTTCTACAGACAATTGTGGAACCTTTGTCTGGAAAAAGGTAATACCTGAGAGAGTTGTCTATTTATCTAAACTTATATATTTACTTGTTTCCTACTGCGACAAGGAAAAGGCAGATTGCTAGTGCACCACAGCTTGAGGTAGTTTCTTTTATTCAGGATTTGTATTTCCAGTGGTGTGAAATGCACATCTAATTGTAAAATAAGACTGTGTCACCTGCCAGTCAGTTGCTGCCATCAACCTCTTTTGTGCTTGGATCAAATTACTGCACAACAGAGAAAGTGACAGCATCAGGGCACAGTGACAAAGCTGTAGTTTGCACAGAAAGAAGACCGAGGCCCAGAGAGACACTGCAGCTACAGGAACAGCTGTCTTATCAGCACACTGCAGAGACAGAGATGGCTCAAGAGGTCCTCAACAGATAATGACTTGAATAGCTTTGCAATGCGCCAAACTTCATGCTCGATAAGACCAGCCTAGTGTAGAGAGCAGCACAGATCAAGCTCTATTCTATTTTATCTGTGCTGTAAATTAAGAAATTAAAATTCAGGTGGCACAGCAGCCAGCATGTTACTGGTAATCCAGTGAAGTAAACTGTCAAAAGGATCTTTTCGGCAAAGAGAAATAGGTTTCTCTTACTTGATGCTGCTTTAATTAAAACACCTTAAAAATTCCCCATCCCAAATCGCTGTCCCAGCAGTACCTGAACTGGGGTGGGGGTTCCTTGTCTGCTTTGCTGTTGTGACATATCTTTGAGTCCCAAAACAAACCATCCATTTGGCTGTCAAGTTCTTTACAAAAGACAAAACACCTTCGCTTTAAAACTGCAGCAGCTTATATTCAATTCCCCATTTCCTCTGTGGGAGAAGGAACTGCACTGTGATTTTTAATACACAACAGTCAAGCTCACATGAAAGCACAGAAGCTCAATTCTGCAGCGGACAATATAGGCATGTGTTTGTGAGCACAGCTAAACAAAAATTAATTGCTGCTGTGAATAGAATCTGTAATGACCTTTGGAATTATTCACTTGAAAAAAATATGAGACATGGTACACACACTAATATATTCTATAGGAGAAAAAAAAAAATCCTGTTGCAAACTGTGTTTCTAGTTTGATTAATGGCATTCGATAAAAGTATTATAGCTCCACCTTTTTCCAGCAGAAATACTTACTTTAGACTGAGTTCAGCTTACCTTTGATCTGTGTTTTTTTGAAGAAAGCTTTGTAGAAAATGCAATTAAAGGGAATATAATTGGAGCATATAACCTAATGTCACAGAGCGTTATTTTGTAAAGAAGAGTTTGCTACATGCACTTAATTCTTTGCAATTGGCTCTTCAAGAGCAGGAGTAACTGTATAGGCTTTTAAGCCATTAAGTTATCTAATTTTGGCTACAAAGGCTACCTTTCCATCTTCTTTGAATAATAAATTAGGACAAGCTTAACTATTTTTTAATGAAAGACAAGGTACTTAAGCCAAGAGAAACCTGAACTTTAACAAAAACCCAAAGATTTGCCACTCAGACTTGTTAAATGGAGGACAGAGAGGTGAGACTACTTCTATCCTCTGATAATCTAACCACATATATTTCACCTTAGCCTGTCACTTTAAACATATCTGAGAGCAGGAGCTAGCAAGAAAGAAGTTACAAGGACCCAGAAGACGAGTCATTTATTTAACATATTAAGACAGTAAGCTTTCTCAGAGCCAAGAGGAAAGGCAGAATCAGGGAAGAAGGGAAACTCTTTGGCACATGCACTTTCTTGCTTGTCCCTGATATCTGGGAGCTTTTCTAATGATTAGGGCAGAGAGCAAAACCATAAGGCACATGTGGATAAGGTCAAACCTAGTCAGCAGCTTAGGTCCACTGTGCATGCAAATTACTGCCAAGTGGCTGTCCCTGAATCAGAAAAACACTTAGTTTTTGAGATGCATTTCAGAGTTCGCAAGAAGGCAGGTCGTTTTGATAAAATTCACAAGCCAGAGAACTCAACTATAACAATTTGCCCTTGCGCCTTCTAATTTGTGGGGAATACATAAACAGAGCCTGAAGTGATTGATACCCTTGCCAGCAAAACACTGTGTAAATGTGAGGAGAAATAACCTTGTGTCAAAGAGACAATAAAAAGCAAGAATGCAATCAATATTTTTAATGCTGCTTTTCATCCCAAAATAACAAGTTCTTTTTAAGTTCTCCAGTGAATCATCCCAAATACTATCAATTCAGTTAGATTAGACTTCCACCGTAACAATAAGTTTCTCCAAGAAAAAGACGTATGGTTATAAAGTAATTGTAATGAGCATATCTTCTCGTGATATTAAAACTACAGAAATATTGACTTAAAAGATGGATTTTATCTTTTTTTCCAAAAGCTTGTGTCTGCTTTCAGTTTTTGAGGTGGAAAACACGTTTTACTCGAAGACAGCTTTTTTACTATGCCAGCATATTTCCTGCTGACAACATAGTGAAGCAATATAGTAGCTGTTGCTACCATTATTTTATTAAAAAAGTCCTTATAAATTCCAAAGTGTTTGTATAATATGTAATTAGATAATTTTCAGATAATCAGGCCACATAGGTAATAGATGGAATTTCTTCAACCTTGCTTGTAAAGCAAGTACTTAAAGATATTCCACATAATTTTAAGTATCAACTTCAGTTTTTTGCTTTATTCAATTAAGATAATAAGACTCCAGCTGGCAATAATGATTCAGTAAAGGTACACATTGTGTTCTGCACTAATATATAAGGGGCAGAATTTCAGAAAGTGGATGAAACTAATTTATCTCTCTCCTTTTCCAAATAAAGTTCATCTTTTTATAACACACACCTGCTATGACTGCCTCAAACACGGGGAGTGAACAACTGTCAGCACGCTCTTGAGAAGGGACATTAAAAATGTTTTTTTTCACAGCAATATGTTAAAGGCAGTTGTCTCTTTTTTATGTGTTCTCCAGGCTTGCCATGAAACTTTACACAGTTCTTCATACATTTCCTTTACATTTATGTGTTATATGTTACCATTTTTTAAAAAAGAAGTGTCTGGCCTAATATTCAAAAGATGTGGAATTAGAAATTGCCAATCACTTCTTCAATTACTAGATATGAAAACCAAATCTCACTTTCAAAAAGGACTTCCCTTATGTTACTTACATTATCAAGATCTTTCTTTGAACTATCAAGATTAAAAGTATCTAAATAACTACTTTTTATTCTTTTTTAAGTCAGAATTACTCACTCGTGGATGACACAATGGTCTTTCACTGGTGCTGGCCTAGTTTTCTTCTCTTTAAATGCTGGAGGTTTTGTTTCTTCTCCTTACACAACTCAGTTTTTGCATCAGAAGTACTATGCATAGCTCTGCACTACTTTGATTCTGCTGGAGATGAGTCATCAGCAAATCCAAATCATAAATGATCATGTAGCTGTAAATATCTAAAAGATTATTCAAACTATTAGTAACATACTGCACTTAGTGGAACAAAATATGTCACAAAATTACAGCAAATTATTCTGATGATGTCATGGACATTCACTCTCCTGAAAGTTCTTCTGTGTATTTGGTCTTTAGGTAATAAATATATGCCCTGCAGAACAGGCATAAAGGTGCTATATATTTTTTTTTGTTATTATTTTAGAAAATATTCAGTAAAATGAGAGAATAATGAGTCTTATTTCTGTTTCTTAGATCCAAAGAAGCCCTCAAAATTAAGGCATTAAGAAACATAGATCTTTGAGGAACAAATTTTGGGCAAATCCTATTTTCTTCTACAACCAGCATGCCACATAAGGCAGAGAAGTAGAATACTTAAATTAAAGTAGAATACTTAAATTAAAGTAGAATTTTTAAATGTTTGTTGCCAACTCGCATTGCATTCTCATGGTACAAAAAGGAAGCATAGTGTTAGTTAAATTACTGTAAAAAGAGAATACAAAAATATTATTTAGAGAATACTTAGAAATAGTCCCAAATGAATGGCTCTAAAAAATAAGGACTTATTGGAGTGTAATTTTTAGGGTCAAGACTGTATTTCTGTCCGTGTTTTGGAAGATGCAACACAGTGAATGAGAACTTTGGACTTCTGCAAGCAGAATGGTAATAAGCATTTGTTTAAGTGGTGAACACAAAATGATCTTTTCAGAACAGAGAGACTTACCAGCAAGATAAAACTCCATAAGGATAACTGGCAAGTGACTGCGATTCTTGAAAAAGTAAGATCATAATCGAATGTGCAAATAAAAACCAGAGAAAAACAGCGGTCCTGAAGACAAAGTTGTAGGATACTGCTAGGAGTCATGGAAATATGATGTTGCAAGGAAGAGAGATTTCACTCTCAGATGTACAAACAGGAGTGTGATTTAAAAATACATACATGAATACATTTCATATTTGACACTGATGAGTAGAAAATAGAACACTGCATCCAGTCTCCTTATCTTAAGAAGAACTGGAGAAAGCCCATAAAAAGGTGTTTAAAAGCAAAGATTTTAGAAAACTTGAGTATAATTTAAGAGAAAAATAGTTTATAAGCAGAAACTTTGACAATAAATACAGGAAAATGCTTTCAGAAATAATCACCATTGCAGATTATTATCAAGTATTATTCATGTGTAAGTCAAAAAAAACCCAACATGGCTTAATTCACAACACATGAAATCTAGTTTAGAAACTGGAAAACATTCTTTAAGAATAGTAAAGCACTGGATCACAGTACTTAAGCATGTTGCAGAGGTTCAAAGTTAGATATAAAGTTTATTTTCCCTCAGAGAATAAGATTTTTGTATCATTCCCCAGCACCAACATGACTACAGTTCTAAATAGCATTTTTCCCTTATTGTCTTTTAAAATCACTTGAATATCTGAGAAAAAACCCAAAATCACATAAAACACCCAAAACATAAAAAAACCACATAAAAAAGCCCCAAACCCCACAAAAAAACCCCAAAAAAACAAAAAAAAAAAAAAAAACCCACGCCAAGACAGAAACAGATCTCATAGGCTAAAAAAACCTGTGAAGTACTAGACAAGTTCCCTACACATTTTTCTTCTGCTGTCAGTAAGTACTGAAACCAAGCAAATACAAATCTGATGAGCAAAGCTATTTGCATTCTAACATTTTTTTCAGATGAATTCAAGGACTGATTGTTGTTTTGGTTTTAGTTTTGATCTTCCAGACCTCCAACTTCAAAGTGCCTTTCAGCATTTGGCTGTTGATTTTCAATCTGCTTTTATTTGGTCCACATGAGACATGAGAATCCAGGATTAAGCCAGCTACAATCTGCATTCTGAAAAATCATGCATCCTTTTGTAACTCCCATTTGGGCACTTAATACAGTGAAAGATTAGCTTACTTATGACAACTTTGGGAACAAAAAAACTGCATCACGCACATAAATACACACACCCACCAAATTCCTCCTGAAAAAGAAGGAAAAAACTCTACACTTTACACATGATTATCAGACATAATCAACTGCAAACTGCAGAATTTGAAACTACAATGAAGAATCTGCTTTTTGCGTTCAAAAGAAATACTGAAACATATGTGATTAAGGACCAGGATTAAATTTTCATGGTCTAGAAACGGTTCCTAATGATGGGAACTGGTTTTAAACAGAATTTACACGATAGCATGATTTCCACAATCTTTTCCCAATCATATCTATGTTATTTTCTTCATCCTTTACAGGAAATGGAAGATACATTGTGATTTAAACTGATTTTAATGATGTAATATTTAACATGAAGCTGAAGATAGTAAAGTTATGGGTCAAAAAGCTGTAAACTCTTTTCTACTCAGATTTGCTCTGCAAACTTGAGACTTGCCTGCCTCCTTCAACTCACCTTTACCCACATGGAACTAATTTTTTTTTTTTTAATGTGGTGACATGGAGAAAAAAGAAAATGAGTAATACAGGATGACTGGATATCACTTTTTTATTATGAAAACCTACTGCTCTTCCCAAAGATATGAGATCAACATTTCCAGTGTGCATGAAAAAGGATGTAAGCAACAAATTCAATTAAGCCACAATTATTAAAAATGCTATAAAAAGGCTTACTTAGCCTTTCCATCCACAGCCTTTTTTGTCTTTTCCCCTGCATGACAAATCTTGAAACTGACAAGATTTGTACCAGATGTATTTATTCTACCTACCACATAATCAGTGCTCCTAGCGGCTAGACTAAGACAAAAGGTAAATATCAAGTTACACTCCAATTGTTTTAATATTTTTTGGCTATAGTTCCTCCTTAATCCTTGTAAATCATCCCTGTAACTCTCAATGAGCAATCAGAGCCAGAATAAAATAACTGAATTGTGAAACTTACAACCATCTTGTCACTTTTTAGCAGTCAGTTATGTGGCATTTGCCTTCAAATAGGATATTATAAGTTCTGCCAGTTTTTGTTTTATGTATTCAGATTCCTCATGTTTCTTTAGCATGCTCAAACAAAAATATTTTTTGTATTTTTTCTTTTTTGACTGTTTGAGGTCCTAGAAGCCTACTATGCAGTAATTATCCAAATGAGCATTGTGGGCCACAGAGATAGCATAACGTGGTGTTCCGACAGTCACTCATTCTGCAGTCTTTTCTGCTTGGAATAACTGCATTTTCCACGGGAGACTGAGACAGAGGAATCAACTATTCATTGCTCATACCTGTGTAGAATCACCATAATTTTTACATAGTATGTGTAAAGATACATAGTGTGTACATATCTTACAATAAAAATCAATATTTAATTGCATACTTTGATGAAAATCATTTACTAAAGTACTGCCCATTTCCTCAACATGGGATAAAAAAGGCTAGTAAATTCATAAGCATAAAAAAAGTTTCTCATAAGAGCCTGCTCTACAGCACCACCACCCAGTCTGCCATCAACTGGTGCTAGGTTGTGGCAATGCTGCATCACGCAGTGCCTGGAAAGTGTAGGCAGAAAACAAGCAACGATAGTGTGAGTAAGAGAAAAGAGAGGTATTACAAAATAAGAAAAGGAGTCAAGTATTTTAGCTATAGTTATTCACATTGGGAAAGACTGCCTTTCTTTTAACACAAGAAAGAAAGAAACAGAGACTCTGGACACATAAGGAGACACATAGCAAATTAAAAATAAAAAATCATTTCCCCAGTTAAGCTAGGGAAAGGAGGTGGGGAAGCACCAATGAATTTAGAACAGACCCTTTTCACTCTCCAAAATCAGTATTTTCCCCTAGAACTTAATGCTTCCACAGGGATTCTCTTCTTGCATCTCCACAGCACATTAGGAATAACTGAACAGGATCTGCTGTTTGGAGAGATCACCTCTGACATCTCTCTTCAGTCCACAAGGCTATGTCTGTCCTCATTCTAGATAAGACTGACACAAGGAGAAACAAGGTTATTAAAAATGACAGAGCTGGATTTAGTCTTTATATAATTGTTGCTTCTCCCAGCTCTGATTGTAAAGTGCTGATTCACCCATAGCCCAGTATTGTCTTGATTAGTCAAAATGCTTTTGGACAGAAAGAAAAGTTAACCTTGCCTTTAAGTTTTGCTGCTGTTGTGGAAAATGACTTTTTAAATTTCCATTTGGGTAAGACTTAGGAGTAGTGGTGTAGAGCTGTAACACTGTGAGAATTTCAACACATAGCTTGCTCTCCTTGTTAGGGTGATCTTACTGAGATAAATGAAAATATTTTTAGCAGGTGAAGTCAAAAGTGTAGAACAATTCTCATCTATTTAAACACAAAGAACTTCTATTGCTTAATACATGTACCTTTTTGCCTCAATTAATTTTTGTGCTGTATATAAGAGCTGATCTAAAATGGACTGGCAATGTACATCAAATGTATCACCTTCTTAATTCTGCAGTTTCACATGAGAAATAAATATTGTTGCTTTAAGAAGTGCTTTAGTAATCATAAGTCAATTGCCCTAATGTAAAATGTAATAAAGATGCTTTTAAATTGTTTGAGTAGCAACAGTTATTTTCATTAATTATTCTGACATTATATTCCGTGGAACATCTCTTTTATTCTTACTATGCTGCCTTTAGGTTACAGAGGAAAGAAGAATTCTTTCTAGTTTTACATTGTAATAGTACTTCTAATAGCAAAGTGCTCTTAGACACTGCAGCTGAAGAAGTATTTAGGCATCTTCTTTTCATACTTGCTTATGTTTCCTTCTTGTTACGTTATCATTCAGAGTAAGCATCTTGAGCCAAATTAGCGTGGAAGGTATTGAAAGTAGATGCAAAATAAGCATTGAAAGAAAACTGTTCAAAAACAGAATATATCATAATTAATTGAAAGCTACAATGTTGCATGTTAGGATTTCCTCAACAGGATAGAAGACAACTCCTATTATGCCAAGAATGTTCAGTTAAGCCTTTTCATCCTTTTTTGGTTTCATTGTTATTATTTAGAGTAGACTTTCATTTTCTCTGTTTTTTTATTTTTTTTCAATTCCAGAACTCTGCAAAAAAGACCTGACAATAAAGAAACCATATTTTTAAAATAAACCTTCCTTCTCTACATACCCAGTCAATTTATATTCGTAGCCATTAAATACTAAGGCATTATCTTCACAATTTCTTATAGCATCACAGCTAGTTTTTAAGTGTTTACTGCTTCTGCAAGAATGTTTTGTAATTCTGTAAATTTTGGTTCTAAATTAAACAGGGAGATTACACCAGAACCAGACAATGTGAGGATAAGATCAAATATCTACCACTGAGAAAACAGAAACCCAAAAATCAATTAAAAAAAAAAAAGCCAAATACAAATTACGGTTGTCTTCCATCCTGTTGAGGAAATCCTAACATGCAACATTGTAGCTTTCAATTAATTATGATATATTCTGTTTTTGAACAGTTTTCTTTCAATGCTTATTTTGCATCTACTTTCAATACCTTCCACGCTAATTTGGCTCAAGATGCTTACTCTGAATGATAACGTAACAAGAAGGAAACATAAGCAAGTATGAAAAGAAGATGCCTAAATACTTCTTCAGCTGCAGAGTCTAAGAGCACTTTGCTATTGGAAGTATGTAGTGTGGCCAGCTTGCAAAGAGGACTCTGAAGTACCATTTTCCACTGTGAAAATGCCCTGTCTGCAAAGAGTTTGATCTGAGAGTGATGTGGCAGAATGCACATCGTTACACTGCAAATTCACTAGTGTAGAAACATATTTTGAACAGTTTAGAAAGTAGATACGCAATTAAGCTACCTTAGGAAAGGTAATAAATTTAGAACCTAGATGTAGTTCTTTGTTTAATAAACCATTTATAAAAATAATTAATAAAAGATTCTCTACAATATTCAGTCTCCAACCTCCTGTTCCTTTCCTCATTAAGTGCAGGTCACTTTGCAAATACAAATTTGAGTCACCAGCAATTGGAAAACTAAGTCCTAAATACACTTTTAGTTTGATTTAATATAAATGCATATCAAGCAAGAGAGCATAAAGAGCAAAGAAAAACAGTTAAAACATGGAGACAGGAATTCACAGCTCAGGATTTCCTGACCCATGTTGTTCTGGGCTGAGCTCTGATTTTTAGGCAGTGGTGACATGATGAAACATTTATTGAGAATGAATGAGAAGTAGGTGATAGCTCTGATTAAACTCTTACATTAGCTGCTTTTAAATCAGTCACCTATTCTTTATTTGCCTTATGGATATGACTGTTCTCAGTGACATTGTACGTCTTTTGGCAACTCATTTCATTTTCCTGCACAAGGAAGTGCACTGCTGCAGCCTCTGGAATCCTCCTGCCACAGAGCAGGAGGAAGGGAGGAAAAGACAGCTCAACAAAATTTGTCCTTAAACAACAGAAATGCAAATGTAGATGCAGTATCAAAGCTTTGGAGGAAGTAAATAGTGTTTTCATTTGAAAGCAGTTTCCAAAAGGAAATGCACTTCTGCTATTGCTCAGCCAGTGTTTGAATATGTAGGTTTATAAAACCCAGTCTGGGTCTGCATGTGACAGGGGCATGACAATCCTTTCTGAGCAGACCTCACTTTTGTGGCTCCAGGATTACATGGGAAGCTTGATCTGGTTCTAAGACACTCTAACTGGAGATGGAACTGCCCCAGAACTGCTGGCCATACTGAATACAACTGCTTTGGAATCAAAGGGAAAGCCATGTTCCTGGCAGTTTGCTGCCTGAGCTCTGGGACTGTACCCTCTGCCTTTTGGTCTCAAGGAGATGTGGATTATGCTGCTGATGCTGACAAGGCATTGTGAGTTTACAAGACCTCATGACTCCCCAAGATGTACCAACAAAACTGCAATCAGTGGATGTTTCAACTCTGTTCTATTTGAAAGGCCTTTTTGTTCCCCCCTTCAGTCTGTAGGACATGCAATTTTTCTCTCAGCTTACACTGCTATAGCCAAAACTCAGCAACACTCTGGGTAAGCCAGAAAGGCATGGGTTGACAGAAGTTTTGCTTCCATAATTGATAAAAAGGACTTTCTGATAGTTGGATGAGTTTAACCTCTGCTGTCATACAGGTTTTTAAATTTAAGAAATAAAAATGCAAATTTGTCCCTTTGTGAATTTCTGCTTTTTTTCCTGGTCATCTCCTTTGCATAAATGTGGCTTGTGTGAGACCAGAACTGTGAAAGATTCTTGCTTTCTTTGATGAAAGATCCATGTTTTAAGACAGCTCCTGCAGTCTGTCTTTGAAGAAGAAACAGATGATGGGGAACTGTTTTTATATCAACCCCCTTGAGTGGTAAACTGTGATTTATACAGAGACACTGTCACTGATTGCCTGCATAAAGAAAGCAGCAGAGGACAAATGGCAACACATATGGTCAGACTTCTCCCTGTAAACTGTAGGAATCAAACTTCAGAGAGCAGGTAGGAAAAAATCCAGCAACACTACTTACATTTGTAAGATAAGGAAAACATCAGAAGATGCCTGCAAAAATATAAATGTGTGAGGTTTTTAACCAATTCTGTGAATAAAGAACTGTCTACATATTTCTATATCTTGAGAAACCTCTGAGTCTTTTTATCCCTGTTTATGCCAGTGCTCATGAACTGACAGATACTGCAGCATCTTGTTGCAATTCACGGAGATTCATTTCTTGACATCATTGATCTTCACTGCTAAACTTCTCCACGAATGTTCTTAAACTGGAATGAAACTAAAATTTATTGCTGAAACAAATTCTAGAGAAACCTTCTGGTCTAGCCCAGCTCATTCCAATTGTCACTAGGGGTGACAGACAGCAAGAGTGAACCTATGATCAAAGCTTGTATCATTTGTCTATTTATTATCTTCTTTACTGTCTGTGTCAGTGCCTGCTGCAACCTCCTTTCTTCCTCTCCCATGTTTCTGCTTACTCTTATTTCTCATTTCTCGCAGAGCAGACAGACCAGAAAATACCTTGCAAAATCGCTGTCAATATATGTTTTGTCCTCCAGAAATTGTCCCAGGCACAGTGGAGATCACAGCAACTTGTGCTGTCTCTGGCCTCTAGCATTCTATTTCACACTGACATGCAGGGTTGGTCTTCCCGTTGGCACCCTTATTACAGTACTGGCTACATCTTAGTGTTTGAAAAGCCTTCTGCTTTAACACCTCCTGTTATCTTGGTAAAGTGATATTTAAATAACTGAACTGGCTTCAATGAACTGCAGTTGCCATTTTTCTGCTTCTGAGTGAGAAAAAAATGGAGATAATTATGAAGTGGATGAGCAGGTTTAATGAAAGCTGGTTTCTTTTGGTATATTCCTGAAGCGGCAATCATCATCTGTTTGGCTTTTGAAGAGCAACAATTATAATCACTCAAAATCCCAAGGGGAGCAAAAATAGAACTTAAATTAGCATATAAAATATACAGCTGGATTGGGCAAGCCTATAAAAATCCGGGAAAATCATTCTAATTTGAAAGCTATTCAAAATCACAAACAAAATGAGTACAAGAGTATTTCATATGTTTCTTCCTTTATTTCCCCTTTTGAAGTCGTAACATAACAACATTTATAGGATTTTCCTAAAACATAGAAATAAAAACCCATTGCCAAGAAAGAGAGTAAGTAAAAATAGGCTAAAGGTGCATTTTCAAAATAACAGATAAACTTAAGCATTATAACATCATTTTAGCAGTATTTATCTCCCAAAGTTCTGCTATAACTGTATTGCAAAGTCATGTGCAATGACTTTCCAGAGCTGAAAAATAAATAGCTGAGACAGCCAGTCAAACACTTCAGCTTTATCAGACAACTGAGCAATGATGATACTTAAAAGAAACTAATAACAAATGAGAAATGTAAGTTGCAAAAAATTACATTATCTTTGAAGGTTTCAGTGATCATTTTGGATGGTCATTTTTGTGGTTAACAGAAATTCAGCAGTGAGTAAGAAAACTATTTTCCTTATGCAGTGTCCACATTTTTAACAGTTACCTAATAATAGCTTCTGGAAATAAATCTTCATTTCAGTAAACAGTGAACTCAAAGACGGAATTGATTTTTTTAATACTACTGAATATTTATTACTTTTAGTAATTTTGACTTGAAATACTAGATCTAGTTATTCTCAGTCAAGGTTGAATAAGACAGTATGCATCTTCAGGAATGGGATTAAAAAAAAAGAAACAAAAGAAAACAGCTACTTCTAAATATTTACTGTGAACAAGAGCATGAGGAATTTGGATTGCTTATTATTTATAATACTATCAGTACATGAAATACCTCCTAAAAAGATAGTGCCTTGGAGATTCAGATTTATACAGTAGGGTCTGATTTTCATGTCTCTTTTGCTTGCCCTTGGTTAGAAGACTCTACATGCTTATAGATTTTGAAACCATAACCACGCAGGTCTTGGAGGCACAACTGTTACTTTCACAAGGACACCTATGAAATCATGATTAAAAAAAAATTAAATCAGAGGTTGCAGGATTTACCTTCTACTATATTGTATGCAAAGATATTTAAAGATGTCATGTGAAAGCCCTGATTAAATTTATTTTTCTGCATTGCTCAGTCCTGTGATAAGCATCTTGAAAAAATGTCTGCCCCCTTACTTTCATCCCCACAATTTCAAATACTTTTATTGTTCTATTACCCTCAAATAGGTATCTGTTTTTATATGTGTTACTGTGATTGAGTAAGCATGCCTTCAGAAACTGAGCTTCCTGAATGCTGTGTTAACGCCAAAAATTACAGCACACTTACTCATCCTCTCTTTTGCTTTAAGGTAATACCAGAGAAGGCCCAGCAGGTTTTTTTGACAGTCTTCCCAAGCCATCTGCTTCATATGCTATGTTTTGAACAACATAGTGTGCCATGGGATGTAAAAACTCATCACAGCATATTCAGTCTATGTGAAATCTAGTGGTCAATCACTTTTAAAGAGATCATAACTGATGGTGGGACAATAGTCATGGAACTTATCTTGGTCTTGTCTCCCCATCTCCCCTCCAAATTTGCCTTGTTATTTTAAATTTAAAATTTTAATATATTTATTAATATATTAAAATATTTTAATATATTAATAAATATATTAAAATTTTAAATTTAAAATTTTAATATATTTATTAATATATTAAAATATTTTAATGCTATATTTCGACATTTTTATTATCTGGATTAAATATTCCAGCCTGCTTTGATGAACATTTCATAACTAGAAAGACGAAGTGAACTTAACAAGCATTAAAATCTTCATATAGCTCAGAACCAAAACCCCAATTCACTGGTAAATATTGGCTAAAAATAACATCCTGTACTCCCTGGGTCTCAATGTCCACTCCTGCCTCTCTGTTTATAAATGATCACTTCTGCAGATTGTTCTGAATGGTTAGTAGGGCTACAGGAACAAGAAAGTGTAAAATCATGCCTAGAGGGAATAACCAGCTTACTTTAGACCATGTTGACCCCAAAAGCTATGACACATTGTAGGAAAAGTAGCCCCTGAAGCAGCAAACACTTTATACACATTAAATTGTCCTCTTGGGGGAAAATAGAAGTGCTTGAAATTGTAGTATTTGTAGATTTGTTCTTATGCTGAGGCCATATGTGGCCATATCTCTTGATGCTGATAATGACATCAAGTCATTAGATCTCATACTTAAAAAAAAAGCAGTTCTCAGAAATGTGCCGCTTCTGTGGCTCAGATACAGCTGAGCATGAGGATTTAATTTCTAGACGAGAAGTCAGTCTTAACTCTCACACTAAACAAGCATCAGGTGAACAGGGGAATGGCATCCTCTCTTCATAAGCCCAAGACAAGCACAGCATCACAACGCTCCCAACAGATGGTCAACACCTTCTGCCTTTCACAGAAACAACTTGTCTAGCCATAATGACTACTGGCAGACTGCTTAGTAGAGTAACACACTGGTCACAAGCCTCATTTTTCTATCTACAGTTTCTAATCCTTACAGCTCTATGTCTGCTGACCTAGACTAGGCTGACATTTTTGTCACCACAGCACTAAACACCACTCAGGGCAAGTAACATGAATTGTGAAGCGAACTTCCAGAAGAAATACTGCTCTCATGAATCCCACTCTCCACCACCTATATATATTCATTTCAATACAGATTCTCCTTCACAGTACATTTTTTTTCTATTGCCAGAGGTTTCCCAATGCTTGAAATGTGAAGTACTGATTGTAATGTCACCAATACACGAAAACCCAAAAGTTTCAAGCACTGAGGTTTTAAAAGGCTTGGTGACTTAAAGCTCTTAAGTA
Organism: Phainopepla nitens; assembly: GCA_013400175.1. Taxonomy (NCBI): domain Eukaryota; kingdom Metazoa; phylum Chordata; class Aves; order Passeriformes; family Bombycillidae; genus Phainopepla; species Phainopepla nitens. The sequence continues at coordinate 7,304 of VXBQ01013036.1, read as the reverse complement.
TATATTATAATGTGTTTTGCACTTCCATGATGCTTAAAGGTTTTAATTTCAAGGACTAGGCAAAATTTAAAATGTTTAGCTCTTTCTAGTAAATATGAGACATTATCTGCGCAAGTGTATCCACCAATACCCTGTTCTAAATAGCGAATGGAAATATATTCATGATAATTCCAGTACTTTTAAGAGAATCAAAGATATATGCATTTCTCTAAGAGCATGTCTAAAGTTGGGTGTCTTTTTTTTTCACTTTACAGGCATGCAGAATTATTTTCAGGATTTGGGTCAACAGCTTTCCTTATATGAATCACCAAATATTTAGGTTAGGAAAAATAGGCTCTAATAATATTTGTCTAAAAAGACCCAGATACCTACTAAACAAAGCAAAGTGATTTCTTTCTTTTTTAATTTTTTATTTTCTTGCATGTGAGATCTTAGAATGTGGTAGACTTAAGCATGTGATTAAAAATATGTAGGCTTAAAATATGTAAGGTACTGCAGTGACTTAATGACTGAAGCTAAGATAAATTTTAAGTGATTCTTACATCTCTGACAAATAGACATGTGCACTATTTGAAGATGGAAATCCCGCAACAAATCCAGTCTTATTTTTCATTACTTTCAATCTCTTCTGTAAAAATAGATAAAGTAATGCCATTTAGAACTTTGACTCCCAAAATTTCAAACTCTCTTCTGAGGAGAATCATTACTTAAAATTAGTGATTGAGCCAGCAAGTAGTTCCATATGAACTCATGCTTTGATTATATAAAATCCTCAAAACAGAAGCTTTCAAAGTATTACAGATCAAGACTTCATGAAGTTATACAAATACTTTGGCAGAAAGCAAAGAATTTGAACTGATCTTACTTTTAATTTTTTAATTATATTAAGGCACTAAAGGTTCTTGCTACCTCATTTTGTTAAGTGTTTCAAATATGAAACTATTGCTGTAATTATTCTAACAAAATAAATATCAATGTCTTCTGTGCATTTTTGGTATTTGGCATCCACAAACTGACAGGGGCTTTCACAGATTTCAGGTGGTTTGGGAAGGAAATAATCCTAAAGAATTATTTAGAAAGACCTGAGGAAGCAGAAGAGGGTGACCAGGAAGGTCCAGAAAATCACCTTTACCATAAATTTTCAAGAAAATCTTTCCTGTTTGATGTAGTTCTGGTACTGTTGCTGTTGCCCTTCAATTTTAACTCTCATTTTTCACAGTAAGGGTGGACTTTGAAGTTAGGAAGTGTGATATCAGAAGAATTTAAACTCATTTCCTTCTTGTCTGCTCTAAGGTGTGTACATGGGCTTCCCACCCTGCCCCTAGTAATTTCACACAGGAAGTCTCTGTGTACATTTTTCTCAAAGTCACTGCTCTGATTTTCAGTTACACTTTCATCAGAACATCCATCCACATATTCTTCAGGAAGGTAGCATACACAATGGGTTTGCACAAGCATGCAGACTTTTTTCCCTAGGTATTTCTAATTATTGGGGAAAATAAAGCCTTTCCTCTACAATCATCTTCCAAGACAAACAAATTCTTAGCTGCTTTCAAGAAAGATAAATCTATCAAATACTGCATCCACAACAGTCCTCCAGTTTTCTTGGCTGCCAATCTCTTTCAGCTGTTTTGGTTAAATTTGATCTAAAGCATTCTTACATTTCTTGGATTTTTAATGGGTTTGGTGATTTGGGGATTATTTTTTTTTTTTTTTAAACATCCAGGGTCACTAATGCATAACCTGTGATGTCTCCATAACCAGATGCAGGTGAGCATAAATGAAGGTACAGCTCATGCCTCTACCCTGTGGCCGAGTGGGTGGGCAGAGAGCACCAACCTCTCTGTCTGAGAGCATCTGTGTGAGAGGTGAGACCAAAACGTTTACCTGTAGTAGACAGGTTTACCTGTGGGCACAGGTAAACCTATCTACTCCCTACCCATGAACTTGATGACATTTGAGGGAGAACGTATGCAAGAAGAGTGGGATCCCTTCTCGTTAAGTGAGCTTCCTGACAAATCTGACATCCTTTCCTGCCCATGCTTAGTGCTTAAAATGACAAAAATAAAAGGTGAGCCATTAGTGAAGGCATAAAAACTATAAATAGTTACAGCTCTTAAATTCTGTGTCATTGCTATAAAAGGAAAATATTAATACATGTCAGGGGAGAAACAGCCTTTATGATAGGAAGAAAAGAAAACAGGTTTCTGGCTACAGAAATGCGTGTACGGCTTACTACCTGCAATGTCTTAGAGGGGTTCAGCCAACTGCAGCCAGTGCAGGATGAAATTGTGCAGAAGTTACTAATCCTAATGAATATTAAACTGAATATACTCATATATTTTACAGATTACTGACTTTTCCAGAGAAAGAACAGTATTTTTCAACAGAGGACACTGCAAACTACTTCTGCAATGCACCAATGTTCACCTAGCTGTATGTGTAGAAAATATCAATCTAAACATTACTGCCTTTGGATAGACCACTTTAAAAAATAAAATAAACCAAAACCTTGCTTAATAAATATAAATGATTATAGAAAAATCAACCCTGACTACAGCTACAGCTATGAAGTGTATAGATGAAGTCTTCTCAGCCACGGCAGACTTCATTTTTTCTCCCCTTCTTTTGCTCTGTTAGACTCACTTTAGAGCACTTCAGGTTACAGGTAAATTCTGGTCCTTTCAACAACAGTCAATACCCTGAAATTGTCATCAGAACAGTGACCAGATTTAAAACTGCTGAAAATTATCAGTATTGCTTTAAGTAATGGTGAAGTAAAGTAATACTTACTGCTACTTCCCATATTCTATTATTCTGATATCCACAGAATGAGGTCGGTGCAAGTTAACTATTACTGTCTACCAGGCGACACGAGTTCTCACCTACTGCTAAATGTTGCAATGAGCAAAGTTACCCACTTTGAAGCGAGGAAACTGGCTATTTCTTTAGACGGCCCAAGCAGCTCTAAGCATCCATCCTCCCTTAGCAAAACTGGATCCGTTTGATAGATTAAATAAATAAATAAATAAATAAATAAATAAATAAATAAATGAATGAATGAAAATTGAAAAAAATTAAAATAAAATAAAATAAAATAAAATAAAA
>VXBQ01013014.1:26026-40886 GCA_013400175.1 Phainopepla nitens | reverse complement strand
CAAGCTATATGTAAACAGTATGGAGGGCAGCAGGTATGACATATCCTGAATAGAAAGCAAGGCCTTTACCATCCAAAATCCTTTCACTTGAGACATGTGAGAAGAGACCGACCCCCAGCTTGCTACAACCTCTTTTCCAGCAGTTGTAGAGAGTAATTGGGTTCCCCCCAGTCCTCTTTTTCTCTAGGGGAGACAACCCCAGCTTCCTCAGCAGCTCTTCACAAGACTTGTGTCCAGACAGGACATTGCCCTTCTCTGGACTCACTGCAGCACTTCAATGTCCTTTTGAAGTGAGTAGCCCAGAAATGAAGACAGGTCTTGAGGTGCGGCCTTATCAGTGCCAAATACAGGGGTTCAATCAGTGCCCTGATCCTGCTGGCCACACTATTCTTGATATAGGCCAGGATGCCACTGGCCTTCTTGGACACCTGGTCACATGGCTGGCTCATGTGCAACTGGCAGTCAACCAGTAGGCCCCAGGTCTCTCTCTGCCCGCATCTCTCAAGACAGTCTTCTCCCAGCCTGTAGCACTGTTGTGCTCAAAGTGTAGGACCTGGCATTCAGGCTTGTTGAACCTCATGAAACTCATGGTCTTGGCCCATTGATCCAGCCTGCCCAGATCCCTCCAGAGAGTCTTCCTGCCCTCACCGGATCAACACTACCCAACTTAGTGTTGTCCAAGAACCTGCTGAGGGGTTGTTCAACCCTGTTGTCCAGGTTATTGATGCAGATTTTAAACAGGATTGGAAGAATAATTGCCCTGGGGAACCTCACCAGTGACTGACCTCCAACTGGTTTTCACCACCTTCACCACCACTCTTTGGGCCTGGCCATCCAGTCAGATTTTTAACTCATGAAGTGCATCCATTCCCACCATGAACACCTCGTTTCTCCAGGAGGATGCTGTTGAAAACAGTATCAGGAACTTTGCTAGGTAAAGTCTAGGTAGAGTAGGATATCTCTAGGTAGGTACACTAGAATTATGTCTAGGTACACATATCCACAATCTTTCCATCATCCTCTAAGTGTTTCATTTTTTCTTAGAAGGACATCAGGTGGGTCAAGCAGGACCTGCCTTCCATAAACCCATTTGGGCTGTGCCTGAACCTCTGGTTCTCCTGCATGCACCACATCACAGCACTCAGGATAAACTTCTCAGTGATCTCCCCCAGCACTGGCATTAGTCTGAAAGCCCTACTAATTCCTAATTCCCTGGATTGTCTTTCCAATCTGTCTTGTAAATGGGAATTACATTGGTAATTTAAAGTCAACTGGGAGTTCTCCAACTAATTCTAACTGCTGGTAAATAATTGAACATAATGTTAAAGTAGGGGAAAGAATTCACTGCTTTTTTATGCAACAGCTTTTTTTTCAGTGGACTCAGTTGGGGATTATTACAGTGATTAAGTTCTCCTTTGTGACTCTGTGTCAATAAAAAGAGAGGTTGAAGGTATGCTTACAAATAAATGAAAATTTTAAATATATGTAATTAATAAAATATCTGGGGCTATGTATGAATTATCCTCAAAAAATGTTGAATGGCAGAATTTACTAATCTGTAATGAAATCTATTGTATTAGGCTGCTTCTCCTTACTGCTTATAATTAAGCAGTCAAATGTTCCCATATTATTCAGGATGAGCTATTAGTCTTCAGGCTGGAATAAATTGGTGAAACTTTGCTTTCTTTGAAGATTATTTTCTAACAAGCAACCTAACAATGAAGAAGGCAGAAATATAAATGCACTATATCTGATGAAAATCAGACATTCCTTGCTATATCAGAAGAGGTATACACAAGAATATGTGTGGAAATTTTCAGAAATGTTTGATTCCATATTGGAAGTGGCTGGCCGGAAAAGCACTGAAAGCAGAAGAGGAAATTGTTGTAAACTAATGTGAAAGCAGATTCAGGAACAGAATTTTATATCCTTTTATTTAATGTGAAAAAGGCTCCAAGTTTTGACAAGACCCATTAGTAACTCTTGGAACTAATACTATTTGCAGAAGCTGAACAGATGAAAAAAAAATTATTGTCTTTAAAATTATTAAAAAAATAAAAGGAACAGCAACTGTATTTAGTCTAATATTTTTTAGGCTATTTCATTAAAGATGGTCCAATTTTGTAACAGAAAAAATGAATACTGAACCTACTACAATGTTGTACTAACACTAGTATAATAAATGATGAAATATTGACACATCAAAATCCATGATGTCTGGTTGCTGACACTTACGCATTCATTAACCCACATTCCAAAGTATATCAGTTGACTATTTACTCCCAGATAACTTTAAAATTGAGAAATGGTAGGATTTGGCTTTTGTTTTTGGCTAAAACCATGATGATCCATGCAGCATGAAATGAAGAATAATCCTTAGTAATTGTTCAGAATGAGATATTGTAACACACTCAATCATTTCACTCTGTATTTCAGAAGAGCAGTTCCCATTATGAGCTTCTTCTGTCTTGTATGTTAGCAAGCAGACATCTCATGATGCAGTCTTTCCCTTGTTTTAGCCAGGAGAAAAATTTCCATTGGGATCCTAAGCTTCAGGACCAATATTGTTGTTTTGGTTCTGTAATAATATATTTTGAGAAGTACCAAAACACAGGAAAAAGAGAACCAGACAATACCTCTCACTTATTAATTGCTTTCTTGACAGAAACAGGCTTACAAAAACATTATATCCCCAGAGAAATCTTGTTCAGTCTTTACAACTAATTCTGATCCTTCCTGTAGTTTTGTGGATTTCTTTTGATGAATATGTAGGAACAGAAATGCTGCACAACAGCATTATTTTTATTAGCACTGTTGGTCATGCTCTGTGTGTAAAATGGTAATTTTTTATTCATTTTATGTTGCCAAAGTTTAATTCTAACTCGTTTGTGCCTTTATTATATATGTACTAATTGACAATGCAAAGTCAGAGATCTGCAGAAAGAATTTTAGATTCATTTAAAAAGACTCCATGGGATTATTCACTTAATGGTGGTAAAATTAATTTTCAGCTATATTCAATGTTATCTTAAAAATTTCGAAGTAATAAATTTGGAGAGGAAGTAATTCTTATAATTTGTTGGTCTGTTAAACTGATAATACATTGAGAATCTGACTTGTTAGTGGCTTATTTTATGGTGCAGTGAATTGATGATTCTAGAATAGTTAATACTGACCCAGAATTAATAATTTTGAAACTACTGCAGGATTACAAATCTCATGTTGCTAATTAAAATGAAGTCTTTTTCTTCACTTGCATATTTGCTACCATTGGCAAGATGTCTTACCTGCCTTTCACTTCTGAATGGCTGAATAAAGTTTTGGTAGGTCTCCTGTAATCTGCCTTAATGGGCAATTCTGTACATCTGTTAAAAAAGAAAAGAATGAAGGGAAAGCTGAAATTTTACATATTTTGACCAATCCTGTAAAGAGATGCATATTTTTTTGTCCCCTGATGCTGAATTGTGTTAGGTGTTGACACTTAGGCCTGCCTGAAATTATGCTGATTTCATGCACTTGCAAAGGATGGACCAGAACCTGACCTTTGTCTACAATTTCGACAACTTGTGGAACGTACACACCAGTGGAAGTAAACTAAACAGGGAAATAGAGCATTTGCATCTTCTGTGAGATTTGTGAAAAAAGAATCCATACTGTGGCAATGTGATTTGAAAGTTTATAAGGATTGTTTGCAAATGTGTTTGGTTTTTAGGCTTTGCACAAGGAACCTTGTTGAAGATATTTCTTTCAGGGCTTGCTTGTATGAAATGATTTTGAAAATTGAGTTTAGCAGTTTAATGGTCTTTCTCCAGTCCAGGAGAGTTGCATTTCCTTAGTTTGCTTCTTTGATTTATTTCTATAACTGTTGCCCCATGATGTAAGAGGAAGCGAAGCTATCTAATCCCTTCCACCTTTAACTGAACTATCAGAATTTCTCTCCATCATCGGTCACATCTATTAAAAAAAAAATGAAAAAAAAGGAAAGCATTTATCCTTAATATTTTTAACATCCTTAATCATTTTAATATTTTCCACCACTCTCTAGAAATTCTGTAAGTACGCCTATAAATCTTGGTGCTAAAACACCTGTGAGTGTAAGGATATAATTATGGAGATGCAAAAAATTGTCAGCTACATGTGCCAGCTAATAATGCAGGCCCTGTAAGGTAAAAAAGCTTGAATCATTTATTCACAGCAGCATAAGCATTGGCATAAGAAATTTCAGGGCAAATCAACAGAAATATTTGAAATATAAAAAGAAAGATATCTGTTACTATGGTGGGAGACTTTTGGCAAGTGACCCTCCAGTTTTGTAGTCTACATTACCATTGCAGGTTCAGTGACACTTGTTTAGCTTTATGGACTCAAGAATAGAATTCAACACTCAGAGTAAAATAAATAAACCATAAAAATTTAGAACAGGAATATTTAGCTACTGCAGTTCTGTCCAAAGATATTGTGCAATTCAGTATATACAAATAAAATTACAGAAAAGAAAAGCCAGTTGGGGAATGTACACAGAACTTTGTATTACTGTAATAGCAACTGACACAATCATTCTTTCTTCAAGAAGGAGATATAACCCCTGTACTTTTTGGGCTGATATAAAATAGTAAATTGCTACTACTTCCATGCTCCAGATTTGTTTCTAGATTTTGTGACACCAACAGTCCTTTTCACAAATACATACGAAGTCATGGTAATTCACAATTTTCAAAAACTTGTGAGGACTAGCCTGCACTATTATTTTCCAAATGTATTTCAATTTTAGTATCTAACTTATAGACAAAAAGAAAGTCTTTTTCTGAGAAGTTTTTTACTAGACAACAAGTTTGATCATTTATCATGCTGGAAAAATTATAGGCCTGGAGAAAGCACAGCCAGTAGTGTATGAGATCCACAAAACTGACTACTCTCTACAGCTCCTGAAAGGAGGCTGTAGCCAGGCAGGCTGTCTTCCTGGGTAACGAATGGCAGATGAGAACACATAGTCTTAAATCTTCTCCAGAGGGCATTTAAATTGCAGATTATGAACAGTTTCTTCACAGAAAGGGTGATTAGATATTGGAATGGACTGTTCAGGGAGGTGATGGACTCACTGTCCCTGGAGATGTTTAAGGAAAGACTGGACGTGGCACTCAGTGCCATGGTCTGGTTGACATGGTGGTGTTTGGTCACAGGTTGTGATGATCCCAGAGGTCTTTTTTGCAGCCTCATCAGTTCTGTAATCTAAAAATACATATTATTATTTTTCTTTTTTGGCCCCAAAAATAAGTGTACCACTTCAAAGTGTAGTGTTTCTAATATAATTTCTCCACAAATTTACAAAAAAGTTCTGCTATTCAGAAATATTCACACAATTCTAGAAAATCAGAGCTCCATTGCAATCAGTTAAGCTAAAAAACTCGGTTCTTCCAAGTTCTTATCTCCTACTACTCAAATAGAAAAATAGAAGATAACACCTCGATTTTAAACAGAATAATAGGCTAGCAATGGCAATCTCAAACAGTTACACAGGCATGGTTTTGCTATGTGAGAATTTAAATAACGTTAAAAAAACCTGGAAAATATTGACTTAGCTGCCAGTTTTGATTGATATGAGCCATCACTGGACATTTAATCATAGGAACCTAAAACAAAGGCATTAGAATTTGTATGGGACAGAACCTACCAAATGTAATTTTTTTCCCCCTGTATTCCTCTCTGGTTGCAAAAAGAAAAAAATATCTCAAGGTTTAAAGATCAGAACTTAGGAAAATTTTGAAAGTCTTCTCATCATCCNAACCTCCCACTAACAGTTAGAAGCAGTAAATAAGGCAAAAACCAAGAGCTACAAAACCAAGGCTTCCAAAGAAATTCTCTAGTACATTCGAGCAATTTTCTTAAACTACCAATTTCCAATCAAAAAAGAATTCCATTGGCCAATTTAACTTCTAGACCTCCCTATCTAGTCTTTTATTCTGCAGTTATATTCTTGTGCACATTGATTTTCTGGAACAGCTCTGAGGGAATATTAGAAGATAGCAAAAAGGGAGAAACTCTTCGTGAAATCTCACTAGAAAGATTGTGGCTTTGGAGGGTTGTTGATTTTTTGGGAGGTTTTGTTTATTTTTTTAAGCTGGACAAATTGCATTCTCAGTTGAAGGCTCATAACAAAATGAGGAAAAAACCCATTGAGAAAGGTTCTCAGCCAAACCACTCTGATAAGGAAAAGCGCTGTCTACCATGACACTTATGATCCAGAGGATTTGCCAAATGAACTTCAACATCAAATTAGAGTTGCATTTGCCTATGAATTAGCTAAAAATAGTGGTAGCTTCATTTGAAATCCATGTTTTTCTAGCATATTCTCCGTTTTTAGCCTATGTCCCCCATGAGGGAGCAAGATATCCAGAAAATAGTGTGTTTCAGCAGCAGTAGGATACTTTGTTATTGTTGTTGATATGAAAACTAAATAAAAAGAGAGGCATTTCTATGCAGAATTTGAGTTAGAGACAGTTGTCATATTTTAAAAGCTCATTTAGTAAACATTTCAGTGATATGTGTTTGACAAATCACTTTTAATCTTTTTAAACAATTTAATGGCAACTTGAAGGCTGACCTAATCTTCCCTTACAATGGTTGTCTGGGCAACAAACAGGTTTTTATGCTTCTTGGCAACAGATCCTTTCACAATTGTGTACTAATGTGAAAGACCGTACAAGATTAACCAAATTAATACCATAAGATATTGATTACTTTCTAGATGAATTTTTCTCAGGAAATAAGTTCGGGGCTTGTTGTGGATTTTTTGCCTGCTTCTTGGTTTTGTTTTTCTGTTTCATCTCCACCATGGAGCACAAACAACTGGTTTTAAAAAATCTGTAGGAAAACCCACAACACTTAAATGTTTAATATTTATTCTATTTTCAGATACTTAAAGGTCCTAAAGATTTAAGTTCTTCTAGTAAAGTTATCTAAGCACCTGCATTTAACCTTGGAGAATGGCTGATGATATCAGACTTAATTTGGTCTTTATCAGGACCAATGAGTCTTGATAAAGTCTTCAGTGTTCAGTATATATTTTTCTTGAGGTAAATAATGCAGTATATTCTCTAGATCATATAATTCACTTACAAAACTAGAGTGTTGCAAGTGAATTATATTTTCCCCACAGCAATACAGTTAAGATACGAGTCTAAGATGGAAGAGAAATACTAAACATAGAAAGGCCTTATTTCTGCTGAAGAACATCCCATCCACTTCTTCCAGTTCTAAGAGATCGTGTTTCTTAACCCTTCCTTCCAGAAATGTTCCACTTTGTACAAAACACCTGTGCACTTAGGGGCTGCTGCAGGGATGTGGTGGCATTTTCTGTCACTCTTGTCTGATTGTAAGCTTTTGTATTATTCTTATGCCATCTCTTTCTTTGATCTGACTAATATTTCATTATTCACATTGATTACTCTGTATTATTCCTTGAAGCTCATGAAGCTGTAAAAGCCTAGGAATCTTAATTAACGGAGCGGCTACAACTAAAAATTGAAGTCTCTCTCCTGGAATACTATATAGTAATTAGAGTCTAGGCAAGTCACCTGGAGCATCAGCCCCTCATGTGTTGGAGGGTGTTAAAAAATTAGGTGAAAAAGCATATAATAATAGAGCACTGTCTAAATTTAGCATATTCCATTAAACTGATGTCTCACTAATTCTGAATACAAGTCTTAAGAATGAGGACCCTGTACCAAATACGCAGTACATGAAACCAGAGATGCACCTGAATTAGAAGATTTTTTTTTCAAGTGGTTATATGTTTGAGGTATAGTTGAAATATAAGTGTATCCTAAATTATATCCTGCCCCAACATAGCTTATATTGACATTCAAAACGACAGGGTACAATTAAAAAAACAAACAAAAAAAGAAGCCCAGGAAAACCCCACCAAATAACAAAGGTCATTATAAAAGTAGGAATGTAAGATGAAAAGTTCAGACTGTATGAAAGTCATGGAAAATATGCAGGATAAACCTGCAAATTTTAGTGTTTCAAAACCAATGAATATATTTTAAAGCAGTAAACAAGAATACTAAAAGTAACAGAAAACAGAAGTTTAGCTGTTAAACTGAATATCTGAATGACTTTTTGCCATGCTTCCTCTTCCAGTCTTGTTCCATGACTTCTTTGGCTTATCAGGGCTCAGGCAGGTAGCTGAGGAGGGAGGTAGCACACTCAGCCTCTCACACAGATCAACCAAGAGAACACCGCTGCCCTTATCACCATAATCTAGGAGCAAAGCGCCTTTATTTCTCCTCATTAGTGGTGGCAGAAGGTGGAATGTTCCTGCTATAAATTGTTTCTATCCTTAGTGATTTCTCCTTTGAACAGGGTGGGTTATATACTTTTATTTATATACCACAGCTGTGCAATGTGCAGTAACCCAAGCCACCCAGCACTACTGTGAACCTTGTGCACAGCTACAGGAGGGAGGTCACTCACCCATTACAGTCACTACCTTCCAGCTGTGGCTCTCTGGTGTCATGTAGAGCTAGAATGTCATTCACAGGCTTGACCATCATGAGACTAATTATAAATGAGATGACTCATCTTGTTAAGCCTCTGTGTAATAAGGATAAAAATAGGGCCACTGGTATTGCAGTGATAACAAGCTGATGCAACAACAGCTCTCTGAAATTATTGCATCTGCTAAAAGAGCTAAACCCCAACATTTTCCAAGAGGAAGCAAAAATGTCATCTTAAAAAAATGGCCTGAAAATGTATTTTTTTTTTTAATTCACAAATTGCAATAATTTTCCCAATGGAAATACTAGAAAAAGGCATTTGAGTTCAAAGACAAACCTCTCAGCTATGTAGCCTAAAAGGGGAAATTGTGCAGTATGTGGATGTTCATGCACAAGGCTTCTGTATGTCACTCCATGTTTTGTACACCTTAAATTATAAACAGATGTTGTCACTAGGTACCTATTTTTGGAAGTGTTAATAATAAAACAGAATTTCCTCCTTTTGCTGTGCATTTTTTAAGTGAACTAGTTGGTGCTTGGACACAAAAATTTATTTCTCCTAAAATTACAGAGGAGAAGAAGAAATAGAATTTTCTTTTAAGCTTTAAATGATTTAACAATACAAGAGCAGCCTTTAGCTGCTAAAACATAAGGATGTGGAAACAGGCAGAGTTTTGACTTCATTACTTAACAGGAGAGAATCAGATATATTTTTAAAATGTCTAGAGGGTGAAGAGCTGCTTGCCAGATGCATACGATGTATTTCAAATGCTGCATGATCCAGTAAACTCATGTGACCAATTTAGGGTCTCTACTTCTATTTTTTATCATGAGGAATTTCCACGGTAGCCAATTCATTGTGCCCGTAGCCTCTGAATGCCTATTTGACATGAGATAGTTATTCTCAGATTAAAGGATTCTCAGTCTGAGCCACTGGGGCTTGAAGGAAAATTCTTCCATTTGACTGCTAATGCTGTGAAAATGGGAACTAAATGGGTTGTGGATGCCTACATTTCCGAAATGAAATCTGCTTCCAAATAGAAACTAGATGTGGAAAAAATATTTCCTATAATGTGATTAAAAAAGAAACAAGGGGAGAAAAACCTATCAACAAGTGGTAGGAAGTTCACATTTCATTAATCAGAAAAGGGCAATTTCTGAAAATCAATTGTCAGTTCTCTCCTATTTTTAATAATGCTCATTTTCATCCCTTATAAAAGTAGCTGATATATTTTGCATTACCATGTTTTAATTCTTAAACCATGATTTCTTATTTTATTGAGAAAGCTCTGTTTCGCTGGACGTAAGAGACATTGAAGACACATCTGTTCTAAACAACTTAAATAGATTGCTTCCAAAGATAGTGTAAAGATAAAGACATTCACAAGTAGGTTCATACTATCCATTCTGTTTCTGTTTTGATGGGATGATTTCTATTTTTCCCTCCCTCTTTTTCTCTCCTTTTACTCTCTCAATCCTCCTATTGGCTCTGTTAACATTATAATGATACAGGTAACCAGTCTAAAAGATTTTGATCTTTCCATGGGTGAAGTAAAATGCAAAAACTCAGAATGAGTTTAGCTAAAGTTGTCTGCTTGCTGACAAATTGAACTAGCTGTTATTTGTGTATGAACAGCAGTCTAGAAACTCTGTGTTGATTTCAAGTACAAATATTTATAGAATTTTGAAATAGCCACTTTCAGAGTATCAAACTGTAAAAGTTAAAAGAGGCTGGTGTTTAAAAGTCAGAAGTCACTTAGGTCTTATAGAATTGTCTTCTGTTTCAGGAAGGAAAATGTGGTAAAGACCTAGTCTAAAGATAAATTTAAAATGGATAGCAATGAAATACAAACAGTCCTATATTTTGTGAAAAGCACATTGTGTTCTTGAGAAAACATTTTTATGGCAAAATGTAGCTTGAAGCTACATTTTATGGCCAAACTGTAAACCATTAGAAGAGGAAAGGTCTAAAGGGAGAAAAAGAACTCTCACACAACAATGCCACAAACAGAATTGGCAGTCATTTTCTGTAGTTTTAGCCAGCATCTGGAACTCATATGTTTATTGTTAAAAAGTGCCAAGATCTGAGCCTAAAATGTAGGCGGGGTTTGACTTCTATCAGGAAAGAATAGAACACATATTAAAGAAACATGATCAAGCAACAGGAATGAGTTCTGCATCATTTACAAATGTTTTATTTTTGCTTGTACAACTGTTCATTGCTCTAACACAGTCTAACTACAAACATTGAACTCTTAATTATAAGACGATGAATGTCAGATGCACTCAAGTATCATCCATCCTGATCAATACCACTAGAAGTTATCATTAGCAGATATTATAAATAAGATGAAATATTTTCTTTTTGTGGTAAACATTAAGAATTTTAAATATGGAGTATATCATTGTATAAGATTGTCTTGTATAATATAGAAAAATATGGCATAAGGTTAAGTAATATTTCAGTACAAAAATTGTCTGCTTAGAAGAAAACTATACTAAGGGATAGATAATATGAGCAAGAATTATTCTCTTCATTAAGACTGCTCTTCATTATTCATTATTATGGCCACATAACTTGTATGGCCATTCAGAAGCTGTAGGCAGCTGTAAACTAAAAACAACCTCACTGAACATGCAATGCAGATGGTCCTAAAACATATCTCAACTTACAAGCAGAATAAAACCCCCTCACATAAAGATTACCTTTGCATGTTCTCAGCTGTTTTCTTGAGTTATTATTGTTGCAGACATAACATAAAGACACAACTATAATCTGGATTATAATCTGCTATGAAATGTGGACCTAGTATTTCTATTTGGTCTTGACTTGATATTGTATTCTTAGAATCAGAAGGAAGAAAGAGCTTGGTGGAAGCAAGTTGANAACCAAACCAAACCAAACCAAACCAAACCAAACAAAACAAAACAAAACACTACAACATTCTATGCTGATGATTATTTTGAGACTATTTCTGAAAATGTCTTTTTGCTCCTCTTAATACTTTCTACATTTTTCTAAGAAATGTAGAAAATCAACAAACTATATTACAAGCTAGGAAAAAACCTCAAAATTTATGGTTGGTTTTGTTTCTGCTTTGACATAAGCAGGTGCCTGTGATCCTGTGACCTTGTCATAGTACTCTGTACATGAATAGGAAACATCAGTGTTGAAATTTCACATGATTTTTCTGGGTGATCACAGCTGTGATACTGACAAAGAAAAAGACAAAGACAAATAAAGCCACGAACATAATTCTTAATATCTTATTTATTCATGTGTGCTTGATTGAGGAGGCTCTCATGAGTTAACTGAAAAAGAGACACATGTATATGTTTGCAAGGCCACCCTTTACCCTCATGCTTGCATGCATCTTTTTACCAGCAAGTAGTTTCATTAATTTCAATAAAAGTGATCTGTAGTTTTAAAAATTATAACTGAGTTGGATTCATGCAAATAAGGAATAAAATTGACATGGTGCTTCATATAACCTCATCTGTGTATTTCAGGGGAGAAAAAAATTAAACACTTCTATGAAAACAGGTTTTTGAACATTTCTGTATTGGTTTTCCTAATCTATGGGGAAATTTTACTAATTTATGGGGAAAGAGCTAACTTATTGCTAACCTGAAATGTGTATACTAAGAGTCACAGAATCACAGAATGAGCTAAGTTGGAAGGGACCCATAAGGATCATCAAGTCCAACCCCTGGCCCTGCACAGCACAGCCCCAAGAGTCACACCATGTGCCTGAAAACATTGCCCAAACACTTCTTGAGCTCTGTCAGGCTGCTGCTGTGACCACTGCCCTGGGGAGCCTGTTCAGTGCCCAACCACCCTCTGGGTGAAGAATCTTTTCCTGATAACCAACCTAAACCTCTCCTGACACACCTTCAGGCCATTCCCTCAGGTCCTATCACTGTCACCACACAGCAGAGATCAGTGCCTGCCCCTCCTCATCCCCTCACAGGGAAGTTGTAACTGCAGTGAGGTCTCCCCTCAGTCTCCTCTTCTCCAAGACTAACAGACCAAGTCACCTCAGCCACTCCTCACACAGCTTCACCTCAAGATCCTTCACCATCCTCATGTCCCTCCTTTGGACACTCTCCAACAGCTCAGTGTCTTTTTGTATTGTGGCACCCAAACTGCCCCCAGCACTCGAGGTGAGGCTGCCCCAGCCCAGAGCAGAGCAGGACAATCCCCTCCCTTGCCCGGCTGACCATGCTGGGCCTGATGCCCACAGGACACGGGGGCCCTCCTGGCTGCCAGGGCACTGCTGGCTCATGTTCAACTTGTCACTGACCAGATTAAGTTTGGATCAAAGGATTTGTTATAAGTTTTCAACCCCCAAAAACAAGTGACTCACAGGAAAAAGAAATTTGAAAATCAATATTACTTTAATAGTGGTGCAAAACAGACTAATCTGCTTTTTACAACCCTGAACATCTGGAATTCATGTGTTTACTCCTAGACCAGTAGGAGAGCATACACATTATTGTATCCAGTTGTTGGCCTTTTTTCCCTCATGAAACTCCTCACACAAAAGAAAAAGAAACCCAAACAAAATCAAGCAAAACAAAACAGAGGTATTAAATCCAAATAACATAATTAAAATAGAGCACCTCCTTTGGAAAACGACAATCCTGATTTAAAGATTTCAAGTACTTCTGAATTTACTCTCTACTTCTTTGTTTCTTTCTGTCTCTTTCCTTTCCCCTCATCTTACCAAGGTTGTTAAAGAGACCCAGCCCAGAATTTATACCTTCAAGCAGATACACACTTTGTCGCAGAGGAGCACTGTAAAACTATAATCATCTATGAAGACACAATGCATACCATTAGCTGTAAGCTGCAGTTCTCCAGACTTTCTTTCCATTGCTGAATCTTCCAAGGGTAAGGAGGAATCTTCCACAGCTATTTCAACCATTAGCTGAGAACTATGTTCCTCTTCCTCCTAAAAATAATTACTGTACATTTTCATTGTCCCAAAATAAGTGCTCCACAGAAACAGGAGGAGGAAAACTGTTCATGTAAGCAGATTATACAACTCAAGGAGCATATTAATGTTACACAGAAGAAGAAACATCACATTCACATAATTTCCAGAAACTTAAAATGCTAATCAGTTTTAGTAATAGCCTCAAGCAAAACAGCTTTTAGGGGAGATAAAAACGTATACTATTAGTTTTGTTATAATTAAATGCTATTTCTAATGAGATCTGTAGTAGGAGGCATACATCTACCAGTGTAAGTATTGTTTGAAAATAGTAAGGAATATATAAAGCATAAAGTATGTTTTGCAAAATTGTTATAGAAAACAAAGTTGTTTCTCTTATTGGCTTAGATTCTTCTAGAAAGTAATTTGGGTAGAACGTATGGTGTTAGTCTTCATTCACCTTCTCTGCTGTGATTCCAAAGAGTAGAATTATCTCTGATTAAGAGTTGTATAAAGCTAGCTGTTACAGGGTGTGCAATGCCCTGTGCTGCAAATGCAAATGACTAAGTTGAAACCAAGTCTGGGCAAAGGAAATGCTGCAGTTGATGCAATGGAGGATGTCAAAGGAGATACAATCACTCTGAGTAGTTTTTATACTGTTTTTATATACCTGTTGGCTCCAGAGAGCCATTAACACTGTGTAGTAAACTCTGCACAGCCTAGTGGAACCTGCTGAGACTACTGGGACTGGGTCAGATTTCTGTGATAAGAACATACATTATTTTTAACAGTAGAATGTGATTTTATGTCATGGACCTTCCTGTGGTGGGTTGATGCTTACTGGATGCCAGGCAACCACCCAAGCGGCTCTATCACTATCCTCCTCAACTGAACAGGGGAGAGAAAACATAGCAAAAGGCTCATTGGTTGAGATAAGCTCTCGGGGGGATCCAAATACCCTCATGGGCAAAACAGACTTGAATTAGAAATATTAATTGATTTTATTACCAAAAAAATCAGAGCAGGAAAATAAGAAGTGAAAGCAAATCTTAAAAAACACTTTCCCCACACCCTCTCACCATCCCAGCTCTACTTCCTCCCTTCTAGTTGTGCAGGGAGACAGGGAATGGGGATTACAGTCAGTTTGTTGTTCCTACTCCTGTTCAGGGAGAGGAGTCTTTCCCCTCCCTCCACCATGGTGTCCCTCCTGTGGGAGGCAGTTCTCCATGAGCTTCACTAACGTGAGTCCATCCCATGGGCAACAGCTCTCCATGAACTGCTTCAAGTTGTGCCCCTTTTCCAGAGGGTGCAGCCCTTCAGGAAGCAGACTGCTCCAGTGGGGGTTCCCCACAGGGTCATAAGTCCTGCCAGGAAGCCTGCTCCAGTGTGGGTTTTTCTCCACAGGTATGCAGGTCCTATGTGGAC
>VXBQ01013014.1:12486-25272 GCA_013400175.1 Phainopepla nitens | reverse complement strand
ACATATACTGAAAATAGGGATTATGCTAGAGGTATCCATTCTCCTGCAGCAAGCATGGCAACAAAGGAGACAAGAAGGACATTTTTTTTCAGAGACCTGGATGAACTTATTTGATCAACATATCAAACATATCAAAAATGCCAAACCCATCAACTTCATGGGAAAATTCAATACTTGACTAAAAGGAGGATCAGCAGCAGGTCTGGTATTTCTGTATATCCTTCAGCTGAAGAAAGAATTTAAGTAACTCATTTTTTAATAAACACCAAAGTATCAAATTATTCTCTCTAACAAAGACAAAAAGCCACCAGCTGTATCTTATACTCACTTGATGGCATCTTGTTGAACATGTGATACTTCAGTAGCCTAAGCTAAATTACTCAGGAGTATGAATGAAACACAGAATTGCAGTACTGTCTGATTATTATGAACTATTAGTAAGGAGACAAAAACTTTCCTGATGAGCAACCAAATGTAGTCAAATAACTTAAACTAAGGTCGTCAGCAGCAGAAGATAAAGAGGTCAATTTTACTAAGAACCCTACGACTAACATTATAAAGGATCATTTGGACTCTTGCCATGTATAATGAACACTGTAAAATCTGTAAAGTTACCCTTTTACAAATGAAAACAAACAAGCAAACAATCCGCCTCCCACAGCAATTAAAACCAAAAGGAAATTAGCTCAATAACAGCATTTCTAAAGAAAAATCACTTCTGAGTACTCATACTATTTTCTTAACAGAACAACAACCTATGGGATATCCACGTCCATATTTGATAGAGCTAGTTATGTTAATTTCCTCGCCAGTTCTTATCCTGTTGCCTTTAGCAAAGAAATGAGAAAAAAAAACCCAAACAAAATTAGAACTTAATATCATTCTGTCCTCTAGTATGCTACTCTCAGATAAAGCAAGAAGCTTGATCTGGATACATTTTTTTATAATGTGGAAATTGCTTTTACTTAATGAGCTTGAAACCCTCAAGTATCTTTCTAGAGAATTGTGAGGTGTTGTATGTTAAACACTTTTTTTTTACCTCGAGGCTGAAACAGTCACTGATTACTGGCTTTAGTAACCTCATTTGTAAAGGGGTAAGGAGTCATTACAATCAGTGGAAAAACACTGAAGTGATAGATATGCCTCCACCAGGTAAAGTTTAAACAGAAACATATGGTGGGAAGCTATCAAAAAACTTTGTTGCCTTAGTGATATATCAGATGACAGCTGTTTGTACAAGGGCCTGACAAAATGCACTACTAGATACAGCATGTCTTTTGGCTGATTAGCAGGCAGAGTTTGGAAAGAGCAAAGCAGAAAACTTCAGACTAAATAAAACATCTACATCATGGCAGCAGTATCTAGTTTTCTATACGGGTGTGAAACATTGCCATACTATTGATATATATAAAGCTTTTAAATGGGTTTCATCTGCGCCATCTGTGTGCCATATTGTGCATGATATAGCAAATACCATTTACAACAATGAAATTTTGAAACATACTGCTCTTTCAGGAAGTAAAGAAACAATCGTCACAGAACAGCTGTGCTAGGCCAACCACACTGCTAGAATGGAAGACACCAAAAGGCCAGAGCAGGCGCCTAGTGGTGAGCCATGATGATGAGCTTAGTGGTGAGATGCTTAGTGGTGCTTAGTGGTGGCTGAGATGGGTAGGCAGGGATGCACAGGAACACAAGCTTGAGCAGTATGAATTTCTAGACAGTGATTAATGTTTACTGTCAACATAGAAATAACACCAATACACAGTGTGAGTCCTGGTTTGAGAGGATCAATTGAGTCAACACAAGAAAAATACATTTTCCAAAACAGCAATGAGGATAGTGAGAAGATGCTCCATTCCGGGTAGAAGAGACTTCTAGAGACTTCTCTTAAATTTCCCCATCAAGCTTTATGTCATGGTTTGTTTTGGGTCCTCAGAGAGATATGGTCTTAATTTCCATATGATGCAAGTACTCCAAAATTAGCCACAAGTCTTTTAAAAATAAATGAGTGGACAAGACTTGTAGATTATTAGAGAGCAAGAGCAATTATCAAACACAAGTTATTTTTCATTTTGCTCTTAAAAGACATATGAAGTTTTAATAAAGTCTTTACAAATAACAGGAAGTATACTGTCTCAAAAGCAAGGTATTAAGCACAGCTCTTTATGAACTTTATGTTTTGCTTGAGCTCATTAGAAAGCAGGTCGTCATAGCAGCTGAAGTCTTTAATCATGTTTTTCTTTTAACAAACTGTGAGCTCCGCAGTTTTTTCTTTGTTATACTCTCCTACTAAAAGCCAGATCACTACAGATTTATAAATCATTTGTGTTTAAGTTTATACAGAATATTACTGATGTTAAAAGAAAGGCTTAAACTGTTAACATGAGTTGCTTTCATGAACAAAGACTTTCCTGGCATCATGGAAAAGAGAAAGGTCTCCGATGTGAAAACATTCAGCCTAGTATTATTACCCATCAAGAAATATTGTATGTTCTTTGAAGAGAAGGCCGTGGAATCTTAGAAGATTCTATGTTCCTGGCTGATCCAGTCCATTTTCCATGTAATGAAAAACACCTGGGTAAAGAGAGTGTCCTCTTCTAGGGCTTGCAAAACAGATACACATAGGCCTCCAATCCAGAAACCTGTGGTAAGTGAGACACATTTCTTTATCTAGAACTGGACCCCAAACGGAGTTCCACAAGTCTGAGTGTTTACAAATTTAGGGGAGAAGATTTACGTTCCCAATAAAGGCTTGGATTCTAATTTCACACCTGGATTTTCTTCTTAAGAAAACTCAGTGAATCATATTTTTGTGCATAAATTGGACTTTCCTAAATACCAACACTAGGGAGTTGACATTCTTTTAACAGCGGCAAATATATTCCACAAACCATCATATGAAGAAAAATTATTCACTTTCATGTGACTATATTGAAATATATTGAAACGAAGGTAAAGATTTGCTCTTTCATAGCACCCATAATAACACTATAACAGCTAGGGACTCCAGAGCAATAAAGGTTCAAGTCCTTCAAAACAGTTCATATCCTTCAAAATAGTTCATGATTTTCACTTTGCAATTGCATTGTTTCAGAAAGAACATGAAGTAAAGGAAAATGCTGCTATCAATTCTCCAAACAAGCTAAATTACTTTTCATGGCAGAAATTTATCTACTGATGATTGATACATCTCTGATGAGGTTACTACTGTATAAGGCAGAACATGCTGGTTTCAAAAGTCTTTTGTAAGCCCCTTGATAATGTAATATAACATCCAAATACCTACTATTGAAGAATTAGCTAATGATTCAAATGAAAAAGTTTCAGCATAAATCTGGAAATTACTGTAGTGGTCTTAAATTCAGTTGTTTATCCAAATTTTCTGAAGCAGACAGATGTCTTGTCTTATGCAAATTTTGATCTGTTCTCTCTTATAGGAATAGTACCTAAATAACCTCAGGAATACTAGCCAGAATATCCAGTCCATTCAAAAAAACTATTTGTCTGCTGCATTTTTTTTAGAAGAGCAGTCTTCAAAGAGGAGAACTGTACTGAACCAAAACTGGAAAGATGGCTTAGCTGTGTTCAGATGCTAAAGGAGCCCAAGCCTTTCTTACCTGTATGTACTTAGGAGAGTCATTCTTTTGCTTGTTTGCTACAGTTTTTACCTATTGCTACAATAGATTTTACTGAGGCAGCATGTCTTAAACCTCCCAGCATTTCCATAGGTATTACCTCAGAGGAAGACATAGACCATCAGTTGGTCCACGTTTTCTTCTAAGCTAGTACTACTGTTATTGAACAATGTTTTGTCAGACAGCCAAAACATGAACAGTATTTTGCTTTCCGTCACTGCAGCTTCTTTTACAAGGTACAAGCATCACAGGAGCAGGCTTATATCTTCTCAGTTTTTTGTCTTCCTCTCAAGTGGTATGAATTTTTCTCACTAGTAACTGCAGGTGAAGCAGTGTCATCAATTTCATAACAAGCATGTCCAATTTCCAGAGCTGAAAACTGTGGGAATTTGGGGCATAAGTGATTAAATTTAGAAACTCACTACTCCATAATGTTGTAACACAAAATATTATTGCCAAAAAACTGTTATTTGTTGTCTTCCAGGGTTACTAACACTCCTCACATATAAAGCATGCACACTACAAAGAACTTTCAGTAGCTGTTCTCTGAAAAACAGGGTTATCAGTGGCTGGTTTCTGCAGATGGTTTTCCTACCAGAACTCTGGATCCTGCCATCCTTCAACTACCTTGCTCTTCTACCCTCTCACACTAGACTTTGGAGGATTTAAAGCTCCATCCAGTGTCCTTCATCACCAGCTGGACAAGTGGCATCACACTGTGGCTGGCTTTGAATTAAGTGTGTGATGGCAAGTTTTGTTTATGTGCTAGCCAGCAGGCCAAGTGAAGCAATAGCTGGTGAGCTCAGGCTGCAGCTTGTCTCTCTCCACGGCTGTCATGTGGTTACATTTTCTCTACTTATTTAACAGTTTTATGTTATCTCTCTGTTTCAGTTGATGTAAATTAAGGAATATGCTTGCAAGCTAGTTGCAAGATCCAAGGAATAAACAAGTGGGCAAGTAACACAAGTATTTCTAGTTTTACTACCTCAGGAAATCAGATTAATTTTCTTTTACCTTGGCTACCATTCTTCCAACAAGAACTACTTCATAAAGCATTTCTCACACCTGCTCAGTATTACTGTATCACTCTATTTCAAAGACTACCGGGAAGAAACACCTTGAGCACAGGAGCCTGAAGGGCTTAAAACCTTTATGACACTGTTAGTCCACAGGTCCCATTAAATTGCAAACTCAGGACATAAAAGTCAGTACATCTGTCTGATTGTTCTCTCTGCCTGAAGCCATAATAGACCTGTAATCATATTTAGAGAAAAAATTGTCTTCCTAAGTAATGATTTTCAGTGTGATGCTGTCATTTTAGAAGATGACAAATGTAAAACTTTCCTCCATCAGACTAGTGCAGAATACTTCCATGATAAGAAACAACAAAAATATTGTACGCAAAAATAAGAAGAAATATCTGGCTGAAGATCATCTTGCTCCTTCACAGTAACTCTGTTGACATTTGTAACTTTGCATGCATCCAAATCCCTTTGCATTTTAAAACATCAGTGGAGATTTAAGAACAAATGTAGCCTGCAGCTAGCTCCAGGGTCCCACTGTTTTCAGGCCACATTCATTACACGGCTGTCAGCCAAACATCAAACCTTCTCTTCACACCCAAAATTTATTGGACTAATTCTAAGAGATTTGTTGGACACATCATTTTAGGTGATTGTTGTCATAAAAGACACATTCTACTTTGCACAGATCATCTTGATTTTTGCCTGGTCTTCTAAATGGTGAATGCTGCCAGCCCACCTCACCTTTCTGTCTGCTACTACAGAGCAGATGAACTTTTTTCACACCATGCCCAGTAACATTGGACTATGTAGCAGAAAAAGTGCAGCTGAAGGTAGCTGTAGCATCAGACTGCATCTACTAAATAGATACCTGTATCTTTCGCTTTTGACACAGATATGTTTATTCAAAAAATTACAGACAAAATTGAACAAATTTTACATGGATAAAGCATACATGAGAAAACAAATAAAGACTTAAAATCTATCTACTTTTCAAAATGGCATGAAATCTCCCATTATTTTCAAGAGGACTCTTTGCACCTAGATGATGAAGAAGTAAAAAAATGGAGCAACTAATCTTTATTCTTTATGATTGTGCATTGCTATGCAGAAATCAGTAGTACTATTGCAGCAATACCTGCAACCTTTCATTTTGCATGGGCGTTTGCTCAGAATAATGAAAAAAAAAGAAAGCCTTGACTTTACTTATGAGCAGCATATGTGAAAGTTTCATTCTTTACTAGTTTTATTTAGAAACAGACAGATAGGAAAGAGAACTTATACAGTACATGTTTATGGATTAGGTAGACTAAATTTTGAACAGAACACAAAACAGGAGAGTTTGAAATAATGTCAATTGCAGCAACAGGTAAAATTTACATTATAGTATCATATTATTTATTATTCTTTATATAGGAAAAAACATTATAAATGTAGTATTTTTTTCTGTTAGAAGTCTTAGTAACAAGGGGAAACAGAACTTAAAAGCAGAATCTGGACATAAGAGTGAGGTTTTATTTTCAATGCTATATTCTTTTATCTAGCAACTCTTTCTCACAATCTTCTCAAGACTTTTTAAGGCACTTCAATTATATCCAGTTAGTTAGTACACCATGAATGGCATTTAACGAGTTAATGTGTGGCTTTCTAAAAATTGGAGAATTAATTATCTCCATTCAAATCCTGTTTCTCAGACAACTGGGAATTCCCTCAGCTGTGCCATGCCAAAAGAACTTGTTTTATGCAGCATTGGTGTCAAGGACAGGTCAAGCCCAATCCAGCCCTATACAGATAGCAGTACTTGTAAGCTAAAGCTCAGATCTTTTCAAACTGAATGTAGTGGAAGTTTCAGGTTAAAAAACATTAATTGACATATTATTCAGAAATCTAAAATTTATAAGAATTTTAGAGCTCCATAAAGTTCTTTGAGTTACTCAGAAATCTGTTTTCTGGAGCAAGACCTAGCTTTGAAGTTAGCTCTGCTTTAGCAGAAGGTTACACAGGAGCTTCTTCCAGTCTCAACTATTGCATAATTTTATGATTGAATGGTAGAAAGCTACTTGGCGTGAATTGTGCTGGGATGGAGCGTAGGAAAGATACATTGTAGAAAAAGAAGTTTACATTTGGCAAAATGATTATATTTTAATATTTTTAGTGCCTGCAGGGATACTTATATTTAGAAAAAACCAACAAACAAAACTTGAGAAACGTGTGAATTTAAGGGAATGTAACTTGCTGCGTGCAAAAAGGAACGTAATCTTCAATTTACTGTCTCTTGTCTGGAAGAGACCAAAAGAATTCCTTGATTATCTAAAGCAAAGGCGTAATAAATAAGGAACACAAAATGAAGTGTGTATGGCATCAAGGAACTTCCTACACTTTGGAAAAAGAGACAATATCAGGACTCAGGTAAACTTAGTATTTCTTGAACCCATTTTTCAGCTTTAGGAGAGTATTTCTAATTACCAAGATTTTGAACACTGTGGACTATAAAAATCAAAGACCCTAAAATTCTGTATCAGTCTACATATTATTTGATAAAGGAAACATTAGAAAGCAGGGAAAAGAGCAGGAACAAAACAAGGTGCTAACATGACTTGCTTTTATCCTTTTTCCTTCATCTTTGTTTCAGGGAAACATTTCCCTTCTTTGCTCAGATTTTCCCTGCAAAATGTGTTTCCCATCTGTCTCCTAAATATATGGCATACAGTATACATACATGTCTAGTATATGAAGACTAGAGGGGGTCATAAGGATTAAAGGAAACTGAAATTAAACCAATATGCACTAACTTTTCTATTTACAGATTTCCAAATGTAAGTTTGGAAAAAATTGATCCCTTTTTTCTGTCAATGAACACCATATTTTACCTTTGATCTTTAGTTTGATTGTAGTGCAGTAGATTAAATCAGCATACGGCCTGCAATGAAATGCAAATTTAAATGAAATTTAACTCTTCTCTTTAGCATAAACTTAATTTGGGGCATAATTTTTAAGTTTCTCAAGGCAACACAACAGAAATATTAGTAAAAATTACTCTGGATTTTAGACTACCCAGTTCAGGAGAAATCCCTAAAATGCTAGATTATGGATATGTGTTGAAATACATCAAGGTACATCATAAATCAAAATAAAACTATTACTGATATCTTATGATCACAGCTCAAAAGTATTTGCCTGGCTAACACAGAAACGGATAACTATGTGAATTGGGCTTTCATGGCAAGGTTTTGGTAGCTGGAGGTACTGCAGGGGTGGCATCTGTGAGAGGCTGCTGGAAGTTTCCCCCATGTCTGATGGAGCCAACGCCAGCTGGCTCCAAGATGAGCCCACCAGAGGCCAAGGCTGAGCCATTCAGCAATGGTGGCAGGCCAACAGAGTTAATCAGGGGAAGATAACCTGCTGAATAGCAACAACCAGAGAAAAGAGAAGTGAGAATATGCGGGAGACACAGCCCTGACATCCAAAGGAGAAACCCATAGTTCATCCATCCAGTGGAGAAGGAGGGCAGGACGTGCTCAGGCATGGGAGCTGAGAGTCCCCTGCAGCCCATGGTGCAGACCATGGCAATGCAGCTGTGCCCCTGCAACCACAGAGGTCACAAGAATGCCAAGATCCACCTGGAGCCCATGGACAACCCCACACCAGAGCAGGTGAATGCCCAAAGGAGGCTGTGAACCCCTTGGAAAACCCAATGGACCAGGCTCCTGGCAGTACCTCTGACCCTGTCGGGCGGAGAAGGTGGGAGTGAAGGAAACCTGAAGAGAAAGTTAAGGGCCAGAAAGAAGGGATGGGTGGGGCATAAGTTCACATGTTTTAAGATTTACTTTTATTCATCATTACACCACTCTCGTTTGATTGGGTATAAATTAATCTAATTTTCTCCGAGTTTTCTCTATTGTGCCTGTGATAGTAATTGATGAGCAATCTGTCCTTGTCCTTATCTCGTCCCATGAGCACTTTGTTATATTTTCTCTCCCCTGTTCTACTGAGGAGAGTGAAATGATAGAGTGGCTTTAGTGGACACCACAACACTATGTCATCTTGTTCAAGAAACAGTTTCCACAGAATATTGCAATTTCTGCTGTCATACCTCCTCGTCAGGCTTGTTTTTTTCATTTTCTATCTACTATGTAATATGCTTCTGATCCCTTAATAAGACAAACTCTGAAGAAATTGCCTATATTTTTTAACTGACAAGAGGGATATCCCATACCATACAACACCATGCTTAGCAATAAAAGCTGGAGTGCAGAAAGAGGGTGGGGAGGACATTCGAAGCAATGGCATTAGATTTTTCAAGGCACCCTTATGTATGATGGATCCTGGCTGCCCTGGAGATGGCTGAACACCTCCCTGACCATGGGGAGTGGTGAACAAATTCTGTGTTTTGCTTTGCTTGTGTGTGCAACTTTTGCTTTGCTTGTTAAACTGTTATTGTCTCAACCCGCAGGTTTTCTCCCATTTGCCCTTACGAGTCTCTTCTGTGCCTTGCTGGGAGGTGTGAGTGAGCAGCTCCGTGAGGCTCAGCTGCCAGCTGGGGTGAAACCACCAAAGATATTTGCAATACCTGGAAACATTGAAAAAGCTAAAAATATGACTACGAGATGACAGCAAAAAGTAATAATGCTGGACAGAATGGCATAATTAGGGAAGTGTAGTACATAATTATTACTGTATAATTAGTGTTCCTGGCCAATTTATAAGCATAAGAATATTTGATATTAAGTTGTCATGAGTCAGTTAGCAGTCATTAAAATAAAGCTATACAACCAATTTTTCCCATTTGCTCTCATTATACTAGCAGATCCTTTTATCATCGTGCTGCACAGCAGCTTTAAAGAAGTCATTAGGCCTTCATTTACTTCAATGCTGGTCATAATCTTCAATATTCTAATGTATTTGGGTAATTTCAAGGCACAAGTGAGATATCTGCTTCCAAGAGGACTTTTCATCATTAAAACCTTCAAGAACATCTATGCTTTTCAACCAGAAAAGGTAGGAGCAATTATATCACTTTATATTCACTTTACAGTACTTGTGATATGTGCAATGTATGTGTGGCTGATAACGATGACTGAGTTTGAGAACTATAATGGAACTCAGCAATAATATATTTTGTGCTTTGACTATATAATAACATAGTTAAAAAACAGAAGTCATAGTTTTGCATTTACTTAAAGGCAATTAGAAATCATCTTCCATTTAATTTTAAATATCTTGCCTCCTTACTTAAATAAAAATCTTATTATGTATTTAAAGCGAATACTTACATAAGCAAAAAGGCTTTTGTGGCAATAATCATCAATTTCATATTGTTGAATTGGTTCAGAACTGTTCCACATTAGCATTTGATTACCATATCATTAACATGAAGCTTGATAAACTACACCATAAAAAAGTGCTCTCAGAATAGAATGCAAACTGGCTAAGAACCTGAGAATAGATTCTATCTGAACTTCCTTTGTTATGATTTTTCTTGCTGGTTAAAATTTTGCTCTTTGGCAAGTTGCAATAATCTAAATATTTTTAAAAGTATTTGATTGAATTTTCTATAATGTTTTAGAAATGAGAAAAAACACTTGGTTAACTGAAGAAACTGACCACAGTAAAATGAACTTCCTAGAAAGCACTAGCTCTCACTTCTTTCATCAAAGTACATTCTACACATAAGTGTAGTTGGTATAATTTGAAACCCAGAGAGCATCTGCTTTGATAAAATTCTGAAATGGTATCAAACATATAGTGCAAACATGCAGAATTGCTTTAATTTTGGAAGTACAGAGGGAGATGGAACATGTTGATGTCTGTACTTTGCAGGTAGCTTCCTCCTAGCTTGGATCTAAATGTCACTCAAAATCTTATTGTTGGTATGCCTTCTGTTCAGCGGAAAAATCACCATTCTGAATAATACCTGTACAGGTGTGTGTGACTGGCAGGGACTGATAAAAGCAGCCTTCACAGAGCTCGTCATGGTCCAAGTCTGCAGCTCACACAGAATGCCACGTATTTCACATCCAGGTGGCTTTATGCCCATAACGTGACACCTTTCTGAGACAATTCAAGTCCACAAGAGCAAGAAAGAATTACTTTATTATATTGTGTACCTTACTTCAGGCAGCTGTGGTAATACAAAAAATTGCTTTAGCCTTTAGAAAACCAAATTCTGATGTGCAAAGTTCTACACATTGTTTGTTTGTTTTACATTATAGCGGCCTAAAATCCCTGCTCTCAGGGTGACACTTTTGCTATTAAGGTAGCATACAGAAGAAAGTATGGCTGAAAGTCTGTTATACTTAAAGATATACTTCAGTCTGTCACAATAGCCAAAATTATAAAAATATTTTGTAGATTATTAAACTTTACAGTACCTGTAAGAGAAGGAGGTGACTCTATCAAAGCCATTTCACTGTGTTGTCTTAAAATAATGTTTTTTCCTGTTAAACTTGTTACTCTAAAACTTCCTGATTGAATCTTCAGGAGAACAGCATCCAATTGGTCTGGCTAATTTTGCAGAAAATATTGGATTTTTAGAGATAGTCTTAGGATCAGTTTTTCAAGTATATAATACAGATTGATCTTAATATGCATATTTTCACTGAAGAAAACCTAATTTTATTTCTTGCAGTTACGCTATCTAGCTAAACATAGCATATTGTGGATTTCTTTTTAAAAGAATTCTTTCACTATGGTTGTCTTTGTGCTTCATAACTAAGGAAAAGTGAAGGAAATCCAGTCCCTTGTGCAAATAAAGAGCCTCTTACTTTCAACCCAAAGGCAGAAATGTAATGTTTCATCAGATAAAAAGTCAGTACCCAGCTGTGCAATCTTTCTTCTTTATTGTAAAAGTCTGGGAAGCATTAAAAATCAGATATTAAACTCAAAGGTCTTGACAATGTCAGTTTACTCTTCTTGCTAAAAATAACTTGAATTAAGCATATCACATTCACAAGGAGTATCCTCTTTGATGTCCCTTCTATCCATAAAATTATTTCAATGAAATCTGTACAAAATAACAAACTTTGATAAATCTCTACAACTCTGCTGAAACACTCATGTTAAAAACACATCACTATAAGGGAAAAGAAACTTGAATTTGTTGTATAAGCTTAATCAGCTCATCTGTTACAAACTGCACCTTCACTATACTTTATTTTTCTGCTGATATTTGCTAAACTATTAAGTACATTTCATGTTGACCTGTGCCATTTGCTGTCACTTATTGCAAAAAGTAAACTGTCTTTCACTACAAACTTACATTTTCCATCTACAGTGAAGAGGACAATAGTTTAGGCAAACACAGACATTTGTATGTCTACATTAAATCAAAGATCTTCACAATCAAACACAACTGTTATCCTTATGTTAATTTTGAATAAATTTGGTAGGTATTCTGCTTTGCAAAAATGTAAAATAAAAAGAAAAAAAATTCTAAAAGTCAGAATATTCTTGCTGAACTCTTATTTACAAGGATAAATTCAGCCTCCGATTTCTTAGGTTTTTTGACCCCTTAGTCCAACATACCTGCTGCCACTGTACGATGCTTTGAAATCTGTCACACAGCAAACCCAAAATGTAAATTGTGCTCATCTCCAGTGCTGAGAAGGTGGACTACAAGGAACACTATTTAATCCTTTTCACAGTGATCTAAATATGTGTCTGCTACACCTACATAAATTAGACCATTTTAGGAACTGACTAAATTGGCATGTTTTTGAACCTGTCTTTTCCTTCCCTTCCTACTACTTAATAATAATCATGCCAGTGAGATTTTGCATTGGAATATTCTTCAATGGTCTTGCACTTTATTTAGCTTTATGAGATAAAAACCCACTTCTTTTAATTTTTTTTCTCTCCCTTCAAGTCTGTTCAGACCTTGTTCCAATGTGTCTTATCATCTTTTCAACAGCATGAGTGTTGTTATAGCAAATTTTCAATTTCTATTTCCACATAAAAAACTATAAAGGCTTAAAGAAATATTTTGCAGGCTATTGCATTGTAGTCCTTGGAAAATCTTTAACAGATCACTTGCAGAAGTGTTTCAAAAGCCACATTTAAATGTCTCAGAGCTCATATGAAAGATTTTTTTTCTACATCTTAATCTATGCCAACCAAATATATTCTTC
>VXBQ01013011.1:110329-123927 GCA_013400175.1 Phainopepla nitens | reverse complement strand
GGCGCCGCCAGCCCGCCCGCCAATCACCGCCCCCCTCCCCGCCAATCACCGCCCTGCTCGCGGCGGCCCCACCGGGAAGCAGCGCTGTGGCACCAAGGTTCCGCGGTGCTTTAGCGCCCGGGATAATTGCCCGCGTTAATTGGGGTTGGGACGAAGCCCGGCCCAGGAGCGCCCGTCACTGGAAAGAAGCTGTGGGTGTTCCGTCCCTGGAAGTGTCCGAGGTGCTGGGTGGGGCTCGGAGCAACGCGGGGTAGTGGAGGTGGCCCTGCGCTGGCAGGGGTGGAACGGGACCAGCTTTAAGGCTCCTTCCAACCCAAAGCGTTCCACGATTCCAGGTTCATTTGTGGTGCTTCCACAACAATCCCTTGCTTAAACAAGAGCGCTGACGCTGCAAATCCATCCCGGCCAACACTGAACACAAACCTCGCAGTTCTGCAGCTCTTTGCTGTGAGATAATGCAACAACAACAAACCCTCTCGGCTCCTGCAGCAGCGGGCAGGGTGACTGAAATTAAATACAGCTTCACTGGCCCATCTGCCGCCTTTGTTACACAAAACAATTGCCCGAGTTTGCTTCGGCGCGGGTAAACGCATTTTTAAAAGGGTGTTAAAGGGTTGAAACCCCTTTTCAGAAGGGGCTCTGCGGCCGTGCCGACAAACAACAGCTCCTGCAAATTCCGCCCCACGCCCCAGCTGCGCCCCGATGTGAGCGGAAAGCACGTGCCCAAATCCGCCACAGCGGCCAGAAAATGTGGGGGTGAGGATTTTTGAAAAGAAAACAACAGCCGAGAGGTTTTCATCTCAAAGAAGCCTGGCTGAGCTTTTGTTTTCTCTCTGTTTGGTCGTTCTCAATGGAATGACTTCGCAGTCAGCACAGAAAACACCTGGGGCTGAGCAGACACGGCATGGGGCTGGGATTTAACCTGAATATCCTCACCAAAGAACAGCGGTGTCCAGCGCGGGAGGCAAAACTCAGTGCCAGGAGGCAGCTGGCAGACGCAGCTCACTGCTGGCAGAGCAAAACCAAGTCCCTTCTGTGCCACTTTCCACCTGCCCCAGCCCACCTGCTGCTTCCTGCCCCCCTGTTACCTGCCAGCCAAACCCCAGACACCTGTGGGCTCTGGGAAGAGCTGGAAAAGAGCAGAAGGGCCAAAGTGGGAGATGGTTTTATATAGAAATCCATCCACACACCGGGAAAGATTCTGCACACAAAGGGATGGAGGGTTCAGGGTGTGGTGTCCTCCTGGTGCTGAGCAGGCAGAGAAGCCCAGTGGTTCTCCAGGTTAAAAACATTGGGAATTACCCAGGATGGTGTTCCAGACCTGCCTTGCCCAGCTGCTGCTGCTGCTGCTCCTCGTACTTGTTGATTTCCTCTGAAGGGAAAGAATAATTACACTTAAAAACCAATTCCACTTGAAAAAAAAAAACCTTCCCCAGGAAGTCAGGCCACGTGAGAGGCTGAATTAATCTCCAGGCCAGAGATGCCTTCAGTTTTAGCTTTTATGTGTTTCAGATTCTGTGCTGGTTTAGTGTGCAGTTCTGGGCTTTATATGAAGGGTTGGTGACCTCTGCACAGAACAGGGAGACAAAACAATTCCTTTCCAGCTGGGCACCAGGGACAAATTTGAGGCCCAAGAGTGGAAACAACAGTGAGGGAAGAGAGGGAACAAGGAGGATGGAGCTTCATCACCTGCAGCTGGAATTGGACAATTCACTCCAATCTGCTGATGGACCAAAACCTGTAAGGTTTATAGTTTATAACCTATCAAAGTGTGAGGCCTCGTGCCCAGGGATCCATTTTGTGCCCATTTGTGGGTTTGCCTTGGGTGCAGCCCCAAGGGGTTCCTGCCCTGCCCAAGCTGGATCCTTTCAATAAATCCCTTTTATCCTTTTATTTACCTCATCTCTGTTTCCAGCTCAGCCTCCCCAGGCATCACCAGCGCTGGGCAGAGCTCAAGGAACCACCAGGAGGGCAGGATTGTACCTGATGGCCCCACGAGCTGGCAGCAGGCTCCAGCAGGAGGGAGATTGGATTAGGAGCAGCATCCTGGTGCCAGGCTGCTCCTGCCCCTGTCAGATGAGCTCAGCACGAAGCCAGCCCACCCTGCTGGGCACGCCAGAGATCCTCCCTCTGCAGGGAAAAGGCAAACAGCAAACGTGGGGATGGCTCAAAGCAGGACAAAGTGGCTAAAGAAGGGTTTAGAGGCTTTAATTCCTTGGTTGGGATTGATGCCTTAGGATTTGAGCTTTTGTATTTTCCACCTATTTGTGATCCTGCAGTTCTTTAGTGTAGAACTCTAAACTGCACACACAGTGTGAGCTGCTGCTTCCCCACTTTGGTCAGACACAACAATTCCTCTCCAGGCTGGCAATCAAGGACCCCTCACTGCCTCAGGCCCCAGAGATGGAAACAAAAGTGATTTGGGGGCAGCAAACTGGGGGGAAATGCCTTCATTAGCTGAAGCTGTAATTGGGAGATTACCCCCCAAAATGCAAATGGCCCAAACTTATCAAAGTGTGAAAACCCCTGACCCATCATCCATTTTGGGTGCAGCCCCTGGGGGGCTTCCTCTGCCCTAAATGTACCTGAAGGCCCTTCAATAAACACAACTACTTTTTGTTCCCTTAATTCTGTCTGGCTCTGTTTTTAGGTAAGCCCCAAAAGTCATCAGGATATTGCACGATCAAGTCTTGCTGCCCACAGAGGAGTGGCCATGGCAGTTCTGGCCACTAGAACTTCCAGTCTGGGGCAGGAGCTCCTTTCCTGGCTGCTCTCCCCTCTCCCCATTCCCTCAGCTCCTCAGGGAGCCAAACCCAGGGATGCTCCTGCCTGTCCCTCTCGTGGATCTTGTCCCTCTCCCTGCAGGCTCCAGGCAAAGCCCCCGGATTCCCAGGCACAGTTTGAGTTGTAGAACTCTCAGTTTGAGTGGTGGAAAGCCCAGACCAGCCCAGAAAGGCAGAATATTGCCCAAGTGAGGCCTCCAACAGCTCCTGGGCAGCTGACACTCCCACAGGAGAAAATGCTCATCCCAAGGCTTCTTTTTCCAGCCAGATTCCTCACCTGTAAGGAAATGGTTCCTCCTCCCTGCAAGGCTTGCCAGCCCTTCCCTTCACCCCAAGGTTTTTCTGTCCATTTCCTCTGGTTTTCATCCATGAAATGTCAGCTTGGACAGGAAGGAGGCTCCTGGGGAAGGAACACTGACCATGCAAATTGGAGTGAAACACAGATCCAGGGATTTGCATTTAAGCAAATCCCAAACGAGGTTTGGTGCTGGAGACATCCCTAAATTCTAGAAAACCCATTTCCGCCAGGCTCAGCTGGAAGTTTCCCAGGGAATTATGAGCACAGGCTTCACTCTGCTCTGGGAAGCTCATGAGGGACAGATCTTCCCCAAATTCCTGCAGGATCCAGGAGCTGGGACTCGTCAGCAGCACCAACAATGGAAGCAGGTGAGTTCCAGCAGCTCAGACTTTCACCAATTCCTGATGCCTCAGGAATTATCCTGAGGCATCTTCATGGCAATATCAGGGAAGGAACAAACTGTGCTGTCCTTGAGCTCCTATTAAAAGAAAAAAAACACAGAAAAATTGTCTAAAAGAGACATAGGACATCTTAAATGCCCCAAGAATTTAATTATCAATTTGAGTATCAATTAGCATGTTCTGCCTTCTCCAAACTGAATTTATATTCCTTCACAGTGCAGTGCTTTATTTATTTTTTTTTTATTCCAAAAGGCAGTTAGATCAAAGTGATGTGAAATTGGATTCAATTTGCTTGGAAATGATATAAACTCGGGCCTGAATAAACATTTTCTTCCCCATTGCTGCCACTGGCAGAGTTATCTGAAGCTCAGGGTTATCTGAAGCTCAGCATCAGATGCCTCTGGATAATTCACAGGTTCAGCTGTGGGACCACCTCAGACCAGAGTTACAGGGCTGAGCATTGCTTAATTAAAACAATTTGGGCAGAGGAATAACTGAGGATGTGAGTGAAGAGCACAGAACAGAGAGTAAAAGCAGAGGGGTGTGGAAGTGCTTTTCTAATGCCTTTGGAGCTCAGCAAAGGTGTCAGGAAAACCTGCAGAGCACCAAACCTGCTGCAGTTCCTCTGCCTGTGAGAGCTGATGTCCATTTCTGATCACTTTTGTTGCTTTTTGGTATGAGACTCTCCTCTTCACCTCATTTTTGGGGATCTGTCCCTTGCTTTGTGTTTGCTTTGTGCCTGCCCTTGGCTGAAGCCCTCTGGTCAGCACTCAAACACCAAAATAAAATTCCACTTGCCCAAATTTGCAGCTGCTATGACCCCCCCCAAAAAAAAAAAAAAAAATCAACATCTGGGGCAAGGCCAAGCCAGCACTGTGTTGTTTAAACCCTCTCACCTCCCCTGGTGTGTGTGTGTGTGCACCTGGGGCCACAATGCCACCAGAAACAGAGCCAAGGGACACATCCTGAAGAGCAGAAGAGCCAAATGATAAATAATCCTAGAGCTCAAACAATCAGCTGTGCACTGGCAGTTTGTTCTGCCTCGGGAGAGCGTGGCTGTGTGTTTTCCAAGGGATTAGCTTCAAAGTCAGGGAGTTTTTTTCCGGGATAATTCAATAAAAGCCCACATGGAAACTCCTCCCTGGCTCCCCAGGTGCGAGCTCTGTGTTCAGGCCAGGATAAAAGAGCTGTCCCTGCCATTGTCCCTCAGCTCTGCACCCTCACCTGTGCCAAAGCCTCTGTGCATCTCCAGATTCAACCCAGGCAGAGGCAGAGGGCTCCTTTAGTTTTAGCTTTTATATTTTAGTTTTAGCTTTTATATGTTTCAGATTCTGTGCTGGTTCAGTGTGCATTTCTGGGCTTCATATCAAGAGCTGGTGAAATCTGCACAGAGCAGGGAGACAAAACAATTCCTTTCCAGCTGGGCACCAAGGACAAATTTCAGGCCCAAGAGTGCAAACAGCAGTGAGGGAAGAGAGGGAACAAGGAGGATGGAGCTTCATCACCTGCAGCTGGAATTGGACAATTCACTCCAATCTGCTGATGGACCCAAACCTATCAAAGTGTGAGGCCTCGTGCCCAGGATCCATTTTGTGCCCATCTGTGGGTTTGACTTGGGTGCAGCCCCAAGGGGTTCCTGCACTGCCCAAGCTGGATCCTTTCAATAAATCCCTTTTATCCTTTTATTCTGCCCAGTCTCTGTTTCCAGGCCAGCCCTCCCAGGCATCACCCTCGTGCCAAAGCCACCCAAAGATGTTTTAGGTCGTGCTGGGCAAAGAGACAGGGACAGACCCTCCAGGTGCCATGGCAGGGACACTTTGTGCCTTCTCAATAACCTGGATAAAAACAGAGCCCCCAAACACCTACCTGGAGGTTGAGCAGGCAGCTCCTTTGTCCTTTTGAGGTTCAGAGGAGCCTCCTCATCCATCCAGGGCTGCATCTCCACAGGATCAGAGCTGGGAGCCAGCAGCTCCACGAGGGCTGAACCACGACCCCTCTGCTGAAACCAACAGTTAAATAAACATTTGCTGCCCCAAAAGGGAAATGTGAGGTTCCCTTTGGGAAAAAAACAAAGCCCAAAACCACTGGGCAGAGAGGGACCTGCCTGGAAAGGGAGGACACACCAGTGTTTGCTCTGCTCTCACTGTCAGGCTCCTAAGGGAAGATTTTCTTTAAACAACTGCAGATTTCTCTTTTTCCTCCCCAACTCGATGCCCAGAGGCGATGAATTTGCTTCTTGCAGCTGCTCTGTGCTTTCCCTGAACTCTGCATTCCCTCAGTCCCTGCAGATTTTGGCAAACGGGTGTACCAAGGCGTGCGAGTGAAGCACACGGTCAAGGATCTCCTGGCTGAGAAGCGATCCCGGCAGAGCAGCGGCTCCCGGCTCAGCGTGAGTCCCGTCCGTCCCCCCACCCCCTTTTTTAACCCCATGAAGTCACATCATCCCACCCTCTGCTTTAGAGAGAGTTTGGGGCACTGCCACTCTTAACAGAGCAGCAAAAACATTTGGTTGCCCCGAATTATCTCTTTGATTTTTTTACATCTGTGAACCTTAAATGCCTCAAACCCCCTTTTCCCCCCCTTTTTTCAGCATGGCAGTGATGTTAAATTCCCCTTTCCATTCACATCCTACGTGGGACACCTTCCCAAGTCAACTTCCTTTTCCACCAGCTACACTTGGACATGTCAGTGCCCTGAAAATAGCTGCTCTTCCCCGAATGCTGAGCTCCTTCCAGCTCCTCTCAGAGTGCCAGGGGAGCTGCAGGGATGTGATGGGCTGGAAGGAGGCCAAGCATCAGCTTGGAAGAGATGATTTCCTCCTAAAGTGGTTCTATGGCAACAGGAAACCCAAGTCCTACTACTCATTGTTTTCCTTCTCAATTGCCAGCCAGAAAAGCGAGGCTGTCCCCATTCTGCCCAACAATATGATGTGGTGCCAGGATGTGCTGGCATCCAGAGGCACAATGAACCCTTCCCTGGGTGCTCCTGGAACTCACCTTTGCTGGGCAGCTGCCTCTCACTTCCAGGCTGGCTGGGAGCTCTGGGACACGGGCAGAGGAGGGGGAGCTGGAGCTGTGTCCTGGAAGGAGAGAGAGGGAGCAGAGATCACCGGCAGCAAACACAGAAATTGGGAGTTCTGATGCTTTTTCCCCAAAAGCCACTTGCCTCTGGCTTTTTTTTTTTTTTTCCTTTCCTGCTGAAGAGGCCTCACAGGGACTTATTGCAAGTATTTTTCTCGCTGTGACTTTCAGGCCCATTAACTCTGTGCAACAAAACAGGCAGGGGGAAAAAACAGGAATGGGAATCACCCAACACAGCAAAATCCAGCCACAGACCCATCCCCACAGGCTTCAGCTGCTGCAGGGAGGCAGAAAACCCCCGGGGCATGGAGAGCCACTGGGGAAGACACCCTTCCCAGCAGGGAGACATTTAGGAACAGGTCTTTGGGGGACAGCAGGAAGCAGCTGAGAAAACAGCTCCTGTTTGATGATACCACCATTTACCTGCTCCCTCTCTGGAGGCGGCAGCTTCAACAGCCACAATGGAAATCTCCTGGAACTGTAAAGTCCTCCTGGCTTTATTGCCCTTGGCTTTGTGCTGCAGAGCCCAGCAGTTGTGCTTGTCTGTCTGATGCAAAACCAGCCCTGCTGCTCATTCCCTGCAGAGAGACAAAAAATTATTGTGCAGGGCAAACATCCGTATTTGCTCGGACGTATCATGAAAAGAGCAGCTGTAAGTGCAGCTCTGTTTGTCTGGCAGAATACAACCCAGAATCAAAGCCAGGGCCAGATAACTGAACACCCCTTTGGCTGTTGATGATGCAGGGTAATTTAGCTGCATCTTTTGTTCGAGGGTGATCTTTGCTCCAGAAAAAAAAAAGAAAAAAAAAAAAAATCAATCCCTCGGCCGCGTTTGGGGGTACAATTGTGTGTGCACCAAAACACAATTGTGTTGAGGGGAGGCCTGTGCTGAGCAGGGAAGGTCAGTGCTCAGCAGAGCAGAGCTTTGGGCTGAGGTTTTCAACGATTTCCTGACAGCCAGGCCCTGCATACACTGAGTGGTGGGAAATCAGGGTGTGCTGTGAGGAGAACCACACAAAAATCAGGGATTCTGCACCAACTGCTGGGCTCGAGCCTCTGGCTTTTCACTCCTCAAGGAGTCATTCCTGACACCACAAGGCCAAGGGGTCCTTCCTGCCACCTCCTGCCACCTCTGCAGCCTGGGCAGGCTCAGAGCTCATTTCCATGATGGAGCAGGGAGCAGCTGCAAAGCTTCCCTCGGCAGCAGAAGGAAGTTCTCAGAGCTGGCAAATTTAATTCAAATCTAAACCTCTAAATTTGGTTGCCTGCTATGGCAGGAACCTCCTGTTTGCACTATGCAAACTGGGCAGAGCCTGCCACCAGCACTGGCCAGGGGACAGCAGAGCTGGCAGCAGTGCAGCTGGGGGCTCTGTGGTCCTGCTCTGGGGGCTCCCAAAACCAGAACTCCGTGGGATTCCAGAGGAGCAGATGCCTCTGCCAGGCTGCTTTGTAAGGAATTAGGCCCTGGGAGCATCAGGGTCACTCCAGGGGTAATTCTCCTTTACCTGGGAGAGGAGGGGATGATGATTATAATATTATTATTATCATACCCATTGCTGTAGGACCCAAATAGGATCTAGGAACTCTCTCCCCACCCAGCCTGCTCGTGCTGCCAGCAAGGGCCAGGTAAAGCAGCTCTGGGGCAGCAGACCCAGCACAGCTGAGCTGGAACCTGCCCACTTTGGCCTCTCAGGGGCTCAGATCTCACCTTGCCTGGTTTGTGCCAACACCCAAAGGACTCCTCAGCATTCTGCCTGCTTTCAGGGACCCAGTGGGACAGGAGGAAGAAGCCAGTTATCTTGATAGTCCTCCTCTTATCAGCTCTGCACAAGACCTTCAAAATCTCTGCTTAGCCTACATCTGTTAATACCTCTGAGGAATTCATGGAGTTAAACCCTTCCCAGCACCCAGGCTCAAATAATGCATGTGAATTACACCCAAGGAGCTGCCTTGCTTTGGAAAGTAATTTTTTCAAACATCTCTTCATCTCTTGCAGGGCAGCACCAGCACAGCGCAGTCGCCCTTTGGCCAAATGCCAGGTGAGGTTTTCCCTCTGCTGATAAACACCTTCCATGCAGGTGGGAGGCTTGGCACAGCCCTGTCTGTTCTCCTCCAGAGGATGTGAAAGCAGCCCCGGAG
Source organism: Phainopepla nitens (assembly GCA_013400175.1). NCBI lineage: Eukaryota > Metazoa > Chordata > Aves > Passeriformes > Bombycillidae > Phainopepla > Phainopepla nitens. The sequence goes on along the minus strand of VXBQ01013011.1, from coordinate 115,226 downwards.
CGGGGCCACCCCTCAGACAGAGCCCAGGAGGAAAGTAATTAAAAGAATCCAAAAAAGAACAGCAATAATCCTGCATAAAATCCTCAAAGAGAGTAATTAAAGCAGTTCCCACCTCTTTTAGCAGAGGAGCCATACAGAATCCCTCCTTTTCCTCCTGTGTTTTCCCATTTTCCCTGGAGCTGGAGAGAGAAAGCACAAAATTAGGAGCTGACCTGTTTTATCCCTTGAGCTCCCAGGCAGAGCAAGCAGAGTGAGGCTGGAACCTCCTCCCCAGGGGCTGTAGCAGAGCAGGGAAGCAGCACAGCCTGGCTGAGCTGACCTTGATCTCCCTGCCCTCCTGTTTAAAGCTTTCCAAACACTTTTGGTTTGCTGCAGATGGAGGTCACCAGATGGAACCGAAAGCACCTCTGGGCTCACACACCTGTGTCAGGGCAGGAGGGATTCCTGGGTGATGCTGGAGAGAAGAGGGCTCTGCTTTGCACCCACAGAGGTGTCCATCATTCTGTGGCAGCTGTTAGGATTTTCTTGACAGTTTTCCACCTTTTTTCTGGCCCCCCAGGCTCACCCACCACGGCAGGTTACTACGGCGTCCGCAGATCCTTCCCGGCCGAGCTGGATTTCCACAGCACCAAGCAGTTTGTCAGTGACGTCTACTCCTCCCCTCTGGGCTCCAAGCCCTTCTCCTGCGACTCCTCTGCCCCCCAGGGCTACCCAGCTCTCCTGGAGCCCTACCTCAGCGAGCAGTTTGGGGAGCACCGAGCTGCTCCTCCTCTCCCCGCTGGCACCGGCTCCTTCTTCAGCCCTGCGGCCGTGCCCCCTCTCCTGCCATCCTTCCCCAACGACACGGGGCACTTCCTGCTCGTGAGTGGCTCCATGGTTCTGTCCCCCAGGGCAAGGTCACCCTGTTTAAATGTGGGGTTCAGTCAGGGGGACTCGAGGGGGAAGGATGTGGCTGTTACAGGAGCAGCCATGGCAGGTGGGGCAGGGCTCTGGGGGAAAGATTTTTCTCTTTGGTTCCATCTAATTGTGCCCTCTTCCTGTTGGAGACATCCCTGGAGAGATCCCATCCTGCTCTGAGCTGGACACTGCTCCCAGGCGCAGGGTGGGACTGCTGGGGGGGCCTGTGCAGGGCCAGGGCCGGGATTTGATGATCCTGGTGGGTCCCTTCCAACTCAGTACACTCTGATTGTATGATTTTATTAAACCCTCCCTCCCTGAGTTTCTACAAACAGCCCTTGGTGACTCCAGGCTGTTTCCTGTCCCTATCCCTGCCACCTCCAGCTCCATCACACCTCCACCACAGAGCTGCTGGATCCTGTAGGATCAGGGCTGCTCAGTCCTACAGGGACCCTATCCCAGCCCTGCCCATTACTGCCAGGATGGATGTTTCCTTTTACAGTTAGAGCACCAAACACTGCTCCAGAGCCACAGGAGCCCTTTGGGATGTTTCCTTTCAGAGTCAGAACACCAAACACTGCTCCAGAGCCACAGGAGCCCTTTGGGATGTTTCCTTTCAGAGTCAGAACACCAAACACTGCTCCAGAGCCACAGGAGCCCTTTGGGATGTTTCCTTTCAGAGTCAGAACACCAAACACTGAAAGGAAATATCCCAAAGGGTTCCTGTGGCTCTGGAGCAGAGTCAGAACACCAAACACTGCTCCAGAGCCACAGGAGCCCTTTGGGATGTTTCCTTTCAGAGTCAGAACACCAAACGCTGCTCCAGAGCCACAGGAACCCTTTGGGCATTCCCAGGGATAGATATTCCATTACCTCCAGGACAGGCTCTTGTTCCTAAGGGTTTTCCTTGCCTTGTCTCCCTGTTTCCCTGCAGAGAGAGCCCTGGGAGCAGACCTCACCCGAGAGCCTCAGCCAGTGTGACAGTGCGTGCTCAGAGCCTCTGCAGGCGCTCCCTGCCGGCTCCGGCTGCCTCTCCCTGCCCGAATCCGGAGGTGTTTCCCCGTTCCGAGGCTCGGGCTGGACCCCAGCCATCCCTGGAGCCCAGCCCTACCCTCTGCACCCCCTTGAAGACGTGCACTACTCCCCCAGCTACGCTGCCACCTCGCCCTACAGCTTGTCCCCGTTCGTGGCCAACGAGCCCTCCAGGATGAGCCACCTGTGCCCGGAGCAGCCCTCGGAGCCACCGCCCCTTCCCGACCACTCTGCCTGGGCTAGAGAGGATGGAAGTGCCCTCTGGGGGACTTACGAGGGCAGGAGAATTTACTGAGGAGAGAGAAGAGCTGGAGGAAAGAGAACCAGACCGTGATTGAAGCCAATTTTACGCTCCTTCCTAAAACTGCTCCTTCAAACGTGATGCTTTGTGCTCGGGTTAGAAATACAGTCGTTGGACACAGCACGTTTAGCTCAGAGTGGTGCCTTCTAGTGCCTCGTGCAAGGAATTTTCTCCCAGCCCCACTGTGCCACAAGTAAAACACTCAGCCTGAAAAACGCCTGCGCTCTGCAGGCTTTTCCTACCAACAAGGATCCCTCCTCAGAGGGCTTTTCCTCAATGGTTCCGAGGTTCTCTAGGGAGCGGGCACTGCCCTGCCTGCTGACCCTCGCCACCCCTGCCAGCTGCAGAGCCCCAGACGCCCCCTCCCCGACATCCCTCAGGTGAGCGGTCCCTTCCTTGCCCACGCCGGATCCACACCCGGCCGCCGGGCACGGGGCTGCTGCAGGTGGGCTGGCAGCGGGAGCCGGCCCGGTCGCCAGCCCCGGGGACACTGCGGGGCCCGCGGCCACTAGAGGTAGCTCTGCACCCGCAAACACACCGGGCTGGGGCCCTCGCGGAGCCACCCCGTCGCGGCTGCTCTGTCCCAGCCAGGAGGTCACCCCCAAGCCTGGCGCCCGCCGCAGCAGCAGGAGGCTCTGGAGCATTCCAGCCCCTGGGAATGTGGAGGGATGAGCCGCTTTAAATCTCTCCTTGCCTCTTCTCCTCCAGCCCTGGGGCTGGTGGGGCATTTGGAGCCTCCACAGCGCCTTCCACTCCCACGAGTGGCAGCCGTGGAGCCTCCTGAGGTGGCCCCTGCCCAGCCAGAGCTGTTCCCGACCACCTCGGGGTGTGTGCAGCTCTCCTGGCCCCTCACCCAGCCCTGCTGCCCCCAAACCTGAGTCCAGCCTGTGCCACTCCACAGCTGAATCCCTGTGACCTCCTCAGCTGTTCCTTCAGCCGGGGGGCTGCTGTGAGCAGGGCCACCAGGCCAGGGTGGCTGTGTTGCCATCAGGCTCTGAGGGAGAAGCAGGGACAGGGTTTCGAGCTGTCTTGAAAGCATTTGACCACTCAGACATTCAGCTCCTACCCAAGGCAGGAGTTTTATCAGCCTGGGAATGCTCTGAAGCCCAGGCCCTGCAGGAGCAGCCAGAACTCAGCTGCCTCTTGTTTCCCGAAGGCATCCAGCTCCCCCAGGGCTGGGGCTGGGCAGCCTGCAGGCTGCTCTCTGCTTACAGGGCTAACCATCATCCCAGCTCCCTGCAGCCACCCACAACAGCTCCAGGAGGGAGCAGCCCCAGTAAAGGAAGGCTTTCAGATCCCAAATTCCTTAGTGGGACCCCCCCCCTTGCCTGCACAGCACATTCCTTTGTGCTCCGGGGCGGGTGGGCTCCTCTCCTGGTGGGATGTGTCCCTATAAAGCTGTCCCAGGCAAGGCTTGGCCTACCAGGAGCTGCAGGGGCACATTTCAGAGCCAGGAATGGCCTCACTCCCCACAGAAATCAAGTGTTATTTGTTCAACTTCAAGGAAAAGAAAAGATTCGGCCGTGACAACAGCCAGCCTGAGCTGCTGGTAGATGATTAACAGGCTGGCCTGCTCTCTGCCTCACTCCCTGCCTGTGGCAGAGCCTGTGGTCCCCAGGGAAAAGCTTAAAGGCAGCCTAAAAACCCAGTTGCAGCAGAGCTGTGAAGGGATGGTCATCCCAAAACTCTGCGGCACACACTGAACCCCTCACCTGCAGCTGCCAGGGCAGGCCAGCACTGAGGCTTGTGAGGAAAAGGCTGATTTGTGCAGCACAGGCAAACAGCCTGAACTGGGGGAAAGCACAAATCAACTCCAGTGTGAGCCCAGCACGAGGCAGAGGGAGGGAATGCTGTGGGAAGGAGTGGGGTCCAGGTAACTTCAGCCTCCTGGGTGCCCAGGGCAGCCTCTTTGTTAGGCCACACCTGCCCGCTGCCATTTTGGCCCCAGACCCTCAGAATTTAGCCTTAAAACGTGAAAAAATGTGCAAAAAGCAAGTCAGTCCCTTGCAGAGTGCTCACTGCAGGTAGCAAATGAAATATGAGAGGGCTGGAGCCCAGCCTGTGCATCTGAGGGGAAAACACTGAGCTGGTTTGGAGGCATCTGCTTCATTCAGGGAAAGATGGATAAAACCCTGCAAATGTCCCAAAAGCAAAGGGTGGGGAGGGTGACCCCACCAAATCCTGTTCCCCCAGACCCTCTGCTAGATGGGGATGTGCTCGGTTTCACAAAAAGATAGCCCATTTTGTGGAGCCTTTGAATATTCAAATTGAAAGTATCGCGCAATCATTGATTGTCAAATCATTGGTTTCTAGAGGTTTTAAATACTTGGCATTAGGAGAGAAAAACTCAAACTTATACCCGTAGGGATAAAACAATAATATTGTCGGGATCCACCTGCCATTGCCACCAGGCAGCCGGGTCCCCTTCACCCCCAAATTTCAAGCCTGACTCCTTCTTGCCCCCTTGGCCAGCTCGCGGGGCCGGGGCCACCTCTGCTGCTGCACCGGGCACCTGGCGAGGCGCTGCCCGCTCCGGCTCGGGATGTCCGGTAAGCCCCGCTCTGTGTCCCCCCGACCCCACAGCCCGCTTTGGGGCCGTTTCGGGGTTCGCCGGGGTCACGGCGCCAGCGAGGCGATCCCGCCTGCCAAGGCAGGAGGGAGCGGGGA
>VXBQ01013011.1:56535-104917 GCA_013400175.1 Phainopepla nitens | reverse complement strand
GCCTGTGGCTCCCCGGGCATGGAGAGCCGGCTCCTGCCGAGCTTCCCCTGCCCCAGCGCGGACTGCACCGAGCTCCTGCCGCCCCTGGCCCTGCCCGAGGACTTCTTCAGGAGGGACAGGAGCTGTGACATTTGCTACAGCTAATGGGGACTGTGGTTTCACACATCCACTCTACCCAAATCAGATTAAATTGCCCATGAACTATGCAAAGTTGTGCTGCCTAACACAGTCCAGTTTATTCTTCACTACTTACACGGTTTTTACACGATGGTGTCACTACATTAATCTATGGTCAGAGGGGTTTTGTTGTTGTTGTTGTGGTTTGGTGGGGTTTTTTCTCTGTTTTTTTTTTTGTTGTTGTTGCTGTTTTTTAAAGAAATCTGAAGCTGCCTTATCAAACACTTGTCATCAAACCAGCTCTTTTTGATACAAATAAATCATTCGGTGCCAAAGCTGAAGCCTGGTCATTTTTCATGTGCTAAAGTCAGCGCTTTTCTCTTCTGCTGCTGATCCAGGCTGCTGACCCTGCTCTCACAGAGGTGAGGATGAGATTTTGAGCAGCCTATTCAGTGACATGAAAGGTCTCACTCACCCTTTCCAGCAGACAAAAGGTCCATATTTAATCCAGCTTTTCCCAGAGAACTCTGTGCATCACCCAGCTCTGAGGTGGACCTGCAGCTCCTCACCCACTGCTGCAGCTCAGGCTGCCCTGGTGGCATTTCCCAGTGGTTCTGGCAAAAAGGGAGAGCTGCTGTTTGCCACACCAGCCCAGGGTTTAGCCCATGGCCCCTCGGAGGTAAAACCCAGGGCCAAACTTCTCTGGCTGCTGCTCAGCACCAGATTCCCTCTGGAGGCAGAATTTCACTCCGAGGCTGATGCAGGTTGGCAGCCCTTGGTCGAGTTTGGGCTGTTGATAAAAGGTTTTCAGCATAATCAGCTGAACAGGAGCTAAATGATTCTGTTATTTTTAAAAGTAGGTAATGGGAAAGCTGTAATGCCTGAGGATTTCCTGTTTCTTGCATAAACCCAGACCTTCTGAGATTTTCTTATGCCTCCTCTTGCTGAGGCAGACTCAGTTTCTCAGCTGAGCACCCAGAAAGACAGAAAGAAAGAGAAAGACAGAAAGGCAGACAGGAAGAAAGAAAGAAGCATCTCTCTGTATTAAATTCCACAAAAAAGAGAAAATTACTACACATGTGAAGAGAAATATGAATTCTATCCAGATGTCTGCTCACCTCATCCAGACTCTTCCACAGTGAACTGAAAATCTCTCCTGTTCCTTTACCTTGTTGGTTTTTTTTCCAAAACATGCTTTAAAAATATTTTGCCACCTTCAAATAATATCTCCCCTTCTCTCCTGATTAATCTCAGCATTGGCCCAAGTGATAAATTCATGAGGTCACAGCAAAATATATCTATTATTCTATGAATTATAAAGAGCTGTAACTTTGTAGCAATTAAAGCTGTGATCACCCCTGTGCAGGGACACCCCACCAAGTGTCATTTTAGTAGCTGTTTCAGCCCCTGAGGGATATTTTGGGGCACTGAAGGGCTGAAATTCTGCCCCAGAGCTTGCCCAGTGGCAGCTCCTCCTGCCTGCTGCCTCAGGAGCGGGCACACCTCGAGCCACACGTCAAAGCCCCTTATCAGCAGCAAGAAAAAGCCAGGAGAAGATAAGGCAAGAAATTTGAGGCTTCTAGAGGAAGTGGGGTGCCCACATCCTCCCCATGGCTTGGCAAGGTTGGTCTGAGCTTGGCGGAGCCAGGGAGATGCTCTCAGGGAGTAAAAGGGCACCATGAAATGATAAATAAGGGTTTAAGAGCACTCCTGAACACATCTTACAGTAGCAGCCTAAGTGTGCACAGCAGGGAGGGTGAGTGTTGGAGTCTGATAAGATATCTCTGACCTCCAGATGAGGTGGATGTGTAATTCTGATGGGTTATTGGCAGACTGCACAGTTATCAATAAATTGTGGTGTGGATCCTCCCCAGAACTGCTGGGCACAGCCACGTAGCAATGCCAGCACTAAAACCACCCTAAATCCCATCCTTATCCTTGCATGATGCCTGATCCAGGCCAAAAAAAAACAAACCAAACAACCTCTTCAGTGGAGGAGACAAAGGTATTTCCAACAAAATGTTCCTACACACCAAAATCTCAAGGTTTGGTCGGCTTCCATCACAAAAGCAGCACCAATTCCATCCCCTGCAGCCTCTTCCTCTTTCCCTGCTGCTCCTTCTCCAGTGGTTTTGCAATCTCCCCATGCCAGACTGGAAAGATGTTTGAGATGCTGTCCCCACCTCCCTGTCAACAGCCCCAGGGGACACACTCAGGACAAGTAAAAGCTTGCTGGCTGTTGACACAAGGCCTTGTTGACACAAGAAAGGGAAAAAACACAACAGAAAGACCATTCAAAGGTTGATTGTGCGTTTTCTGGCCGCGAGAAATGGATTATTTCCCTCCTTTATCCCTCCCAAAAATAAAAAGGAGTTAAAGGAAATACCTAAACCAGAGCTGGCTCTAGTGAAAGGCTGGCATTTCATCAGTCCCTGCCAGGTGAAGCCCTGACTGCCTTTATAAACACAAACCCGAGGATCATCTCGTGCTTACAAAGCCGTGAACAACTCCAGAAGCCACCCACAGTTACAGAGAAAAGAAAAGGTTCTTATTTTCGGCTTCTCTACCAGAGAATTTGATCTAAAAGTTTCACTTGCCAACCGACTGACAGCTTTTCTATGGTGCCACTTCAGAACATTTGTTCGGTGATAACGAGCCTTTGTTATTAGCAACTTATCCAAAGCCACAGGTCGGAAGAGATAAACTGTGCAAATAAAGGGATATCACACACTGCCAGCCAGGCTGAGCTTCCAGAAGTTACATTTCCCCTGAAACAGCAATAAAAAAATTGACAGGTGAACTGTGAGCTGCTTAAATCAGTGAAATTCACCCCAGTAGAGAACTTGCTCCGGACAGGTTTGAGCCTTAAAATCGTTTTCTTCACAGCCAAGCCAGGAATTGGGAAAGGGAAAATTGTTTTACACACGGGGGGAAGCAGCAGCTTCCAACAGTCTGGTGGCTCCAGTCCAAAGCCAACAGGAGCAGCTTGTGGATTGTGGCTGCTTTCAGAGCAGGCCTCTGCTGGCTGAGCTCTGGGAAGCTGAGCACAGACAGGAGGAATCCTGGGGCTGTCACGGGCTCTTTTCGCACTGCAAACCTCATCCATCAGCTCCCCGCAGCACCAGCTGCCAGGTGATGCTTTAATGGAGCCACATTCCTCCCCTAAAAGGAAATTTCCCCCGATTTTCTGGAGATGGTGATGATTCCAGACTCCCATTGACACTGCTTTGTATGAAACACCCAACAGATGACATAAGAAAGAGAAAAGCCACTCAAGAAAACAAAGCTCCTGTATTTTTTCTCACTCGCTGCCAAAGGACTTCAGTCACCTCACAGACATTTCCAGATGGCAAAAAGCTTTTTACATTTTCACGTGCCACGTGCTGCTCACAGCTTGACAGTTCTGCTGCTGGCAGGTTCCAGAAATTGATATTTTATCCATCATTTTGCCTTCACACACGGTACTAACTCACTGACACAGTCCTCACTCCATTCAGGCCTCGTTGTAACATCTTTCCAAGTGAGACAGCGCAGGCTTTTGCTGGCCTGTGCTCAGATACATGAAAATTTATGCAAACACATGCAAATACACGTCTGCTTCTCTGTCAGCAGGATTGTAGATACCTGTAGTGAGAGGCAATGGCCCAACAGCAGAGTGGAGGGCTGGAAAACCGAGATCTCTGCATTTCTTGAGAGCTTTTGTTTCGTGTCAGTTGTTAAAACACTCCAGTGCCCCAGGAAATCCCACTGAGGCAGCCACTGGGTGCTCAAGGAAGTGGCTGCAGTGATTTAAGAGCTCTGCCCTGCATCTCTCTGCTCGTCCTGCTGGAGAGCAGCACCTGTGCAGACTGAGGAAGGGACAGCCTCTGCCAAAACACCCTCACCTCCATTCAGGCCCGGCAGAGCCACAGATTGCACAGCAATTCACAAACCATTTCACAGAAACGCTAAAAAGAATCTGTTCAGCCCCTCGGGTGGGAATGGGAGCGGGAGAGCACTCACCCCCTGCACCCTGACCTCACAGACCCACAGGGGTTTGCTGCCCTAAGAGCTGTTGGAGACCCAGAGGAATTCCCTGTCCCCCACACAGGTGAGGGCTCAGCTCCCACCTGAGGGGTTCCAGAGCTGGAGACTGGGTTGGACTGGATTGGACTGGATTGGACTGGATTGGACTGGATTGGATTGGACTGGACTGGATTGAACTGGGCTGGATTGGTTGGACTGGGCTGGATTGGATTGGACTGGATTGGACTGAATTGGATTGGTTTGGTTGGACTGGGCTGGATTGGATTGGACTGGATTGGACTGAGCTGGATTGGACTGGATTGGACTGGATTGGACTGGGCTGGATTGGATTGGACTGGATTGGACTGGATTGGATTGGATTGGACTGGGCTGGATTGGACTGGATTGGATTGGATTGGTTGGACTGGACTGGATTGGACTGGGCTGTACTGGACTGGATTGGACTGGAAGTCTCCCCTCAGGAGCCACACAAATGTGCTCCATGTCCTTGTTCTTACAGCCCCTGGTTCTTTTCCTGGCCATGGGGAGCTGCTCCAGAGCCCTCCCAAAGTGCTGAGGTTGGGGAGCTGCAGCTTGCAGGAGCCTTGTGGGGCTGCTGGGTTTGGATGTCCATTCCCTCGGGTGAAATCCAGCCAGGGCTGACGCAAGTTCTCCATCTGGGCTTTCCCTCCCCTCAGGATCCTGCATTCCCAGGGGAGCAGGGTCCGTGGTAACTGCACATTTCCAGCAGTTTCCAGTCCCTCTGTACAGCCCCCAGCCACAGGCTCACTTTGGGGGTGTCTCAGAGCAGCACTTCTCAACCTTTGGTAGCCAAACTGTCACCTTGTGCTCTGCCACCTCCAAGGGTTTCAGCTGCTGCCAAATCAAAGCTTGGCTGTTCTTTGAAATTATTTGGAATATTTACTTAATAATGCAGCAGCCATTTGATTTGCTCACCTCTTTGCTGGAGGTTTATTCACATTCTCTGTTACCGAAATTGAGTTTTTGACCATCTGAAAGCTCATCCTCTGCTGTCTGACGTGCTGCTCCTGGTCACAGGTTGAGAAACACTCTCATCCCACCCTGGTTTAAGCCTGGAGGAGCAGGGATGTGCTGCAGAGCCACCCTCACAGTTTCTATAGGAGGCAGAAGTTGGAGTTGAAGCCATTCCGTAAATTGTAGCTAAGTCAGGATCTGGCATTTCTGTGGCAGGAGTTGAAGGCAGGTGTGACTTTCCCCTTCTTCAGCAAATGCCTGACCTGCCAAAAAATGTGGAATTTCAGGAAGCACCATCTGAGCCACCCAAAACACACACACACAAACAATTATTTACGTGTACATATGCAACTAAATAAACATCCAAATACATCAGGAATATTTTTATACCTGCAAGCATGGAACCCAGCCACCCCTGGAGCAGGTGAGCTAGGGGAGGGCAGCAGTGTGGATCCCATACCTGATCCCCAGCTTTCCCAGCAGGGGCCATGTGGATTGGCTGGTCGTTGTCCAAATTCCGGATGCTCGGGTCTGCCCCGTGCTCCAGGAGCAGCTGGATGATTTCCTTCTGGTTCTTGTCACCAGGCAAAGCAGCTGCCATGTGCAGGGCTGTGTTGCCATGGGCCTGAAGCAGGGGGAAGGGGGGAAAAAAAAAAGGAGTGAAAAACCCAGATAAACCCCCTGATGAGCTGTTCATCTCCCCAGAGTCATCCTGGAAATGGAGACGTGAAATGAGAGAAGAATCCTCGTGGGATTTGTCATCAGGAGTGAGGGAGGATCTCTGCTCTGTTTCTCCCAGGCAGGAGATTTGGGGATTCAGATTTTTTTCTCCGCTGGAGCACCACAAATTGGGGAGGCTTTGATGCTTTGGGTGTAGGTGATAAGTAGCCCTGAAGCAGGAACATTCCCTGGTTGCTGAAATCACCCCCTAAATCACAGCCTCATGTATGATTGCTCTGAAATCCCCCCTAAAACTGCTCTGAAATCACCCCCTAAATTATAACCCTCAAGGAAACAGAGGCCTGGGGAGTTACTGCAAAAAGAGAAGTCTGCAACAGGCATGGAAATATTTCACTGGGAACCATTAAATTGGATTATAGACACCAAACACATCATGCTGTTGCCCACCACACACCACCAGACCCATCTGTGCTCCTCACATCCCCACTGCCCCCTTGTCCAACACTTCCAAGTGCCAGGAAGATGCAAGTTCCCAAGGTCAAGCTGCAGTGACAGGATTTGCACAGGAAGGACAGAGCTGGCTGTGAAGCCAGCCACGGATGGAGGGTGCTGCAGAAGCTCTGCTGCCACCAGACCGTGTAGAAATCTGTGCCCTGTCTGGTCAGGTATGACTGGTAACGGTTGTAAATGAGAAAAAGCTGATAAACAAATGCCCAAGGTGAGGTATTTTTAGTCTGCAAGAGTCTCATTGAGGCAGCTGCTTGGTTTTTTTTTTTTCTCTCTGAAACAATCGTGGGTTTGTCACTGCATTGGAATGGTTGGACACAAATTGCAGCCTGTATTAATATTCCAGTTGTTAAAATGTTAAATTAAAAAAGTGGTTTTCAGGTTCTGTTAACCACTGAGACATCAGGGAGAACTGAAGCAGAAAATAAAATTGCATCATTTAAATGGTTTTTCTCAGACAAAGCATGTTTTACAAGCCCTGAACAAGCAGATCCTTGTCAAGTTTATTATCCTGGAAAGTCAAGGGATGGTTACAAGCTCTTTACAGGATTTCTTGTTAAAATCAAGGATCTGCACTTGAGAGCTTCCAAATCCAGGTATGGGCTGAGATAATGAGGCAATCTGACAAGGCCTGACCTTGAAGCCTCAGGATTACTTTAACAGGTCTTATTTGAGGCAAAGTGGGCTCCAGGAGTCCTCCAGATGGAAAACACCTCCAAGGCTTCAATGTCTTTCTCATTGTGAAAATGCCATGGAAACAGATTTGGAGTGGGACAAGCACAAGCAGTGGGTGAGCCAGGGAAACCTAAACATGGCTGTTTCCTTGTCTTCTCCACGCTTCCAAGAGCTATAAAATCCAGGATTTCTCCCTGCCCCACACAGCTCAGCAACAAGACTGAAGGCTCCAAGTGATCCTATCACAGAAGGAAGCTCTCCCAGGATTGTGATCAAGAGACAACAGAGACTCCTGTGGACAGGCTCTCACCTGCCTGAAGGGTCTTTAAAGACACAGAAAGAATGCAGTGAAAAGCCCTTCACTGGACAGAAAAACACCAGCTCGGCGCCAGGACCCACATACACAACCCAAAACATGTTTTCTCCAGTCCAACAGAAATCTGGAGGGGCAAAAAAAGTGAAGCTGCCCTTTGTCTGTGTCGGTGAGCAACGGAGTTGACAGAGAAATTCAGTTCCTTCCTGAGGGACACAAGCAAGGCTGAGACTGCAGCTGCTGAAATGAAAACCAGGGCCCCCCAGCCTTGTCCCCTTCCTCAGAGGTGAAGGACAGAGTGGGGAAGCACCCAGAATCACCCCCTTAGCCTGCTGAGAAGGGGCAGGGATGGCCCAGCTGAGGCTCCCAGGAGTGTCAGGGTTTTTGTTTGGGAGCTGTCCCGAGGTGAGATGGGGTGTGGGGCAGCACTGGGGAGGTTTCCAGCTTGCTTTACCTCACCTAGGGATGGCTGTGCCAGAAAATCTGCAAATAACGTTTAAGCCAGAAAGAATGCCCGTGTGCCTTGACAGAAGCAGGAACTTTGCTCTTCTTGTGATGCCACATTTGGCAGCAGAGATGAATCCATACCTGGCTGCCCCAAAGTGCCACCTCTCTGTGTTATGCTGCTGTCAAACCTTGCATCACTGCAGGGCTGTTTTCTCAATCCTCTCAAGCCTAATCTAAAGTTCATGTTCCTCCTCAAGCAACCACTTCCCATGTTCTTCCTCCTCCCTGCTTATCTCCTTCTCATCCTGTCATCTCCTGCTGGGAGAGGCCCCTGCTTTTCATGACAGAGTTCAAGCCAGGTGCTGCTTTCCTGGTGAATTGTCTGTTTACTGGAAAATGTAGTTTGGGGTTGAAAAGAAGTTCAGATTCACAGCTTTTGCTCTTTCCTTCTGTAAAAAAGCCCTGTTGTTGACACAAATTACCTTGTTGTTGACAAAATCCTTGGACTTGAAAGCGTTCAGCTCCAGGAAGTACCTGAGCAGGGAGATGTTCCCATCCTGCACTGTGTAATGAAGAACTGTCTTGTTGCTTTTCACATCCTTTTTAAAAACAGAGAAAAAGAATAGGAAAAAACCCAAGCCAAATCAGAAACAGGACAAGCTGGAGATATCCCGTAAATCCATCAGAGGAAAGCCAGGCCAGCTCTGCAGCTGATGGGGAGCATCTCCCTCCCTCCAGCGACCCTCTGAGTGTGCAGTGTCTGCTTCAGGAGCTCCAAAAGGCAGCCCCTAACCCTGCCAGCAGTCCCTTGGAAGGAGAACAGGCTTGGCCCTTGTGCCAGCAGCTCATTCCTTCTCCAATCCTGTGTTTTGGGCACCAAATGGGGGAGAATTCCCAGACACACCCGGGGAGAACCGAGCCCGTCCTCACCCGGCTGTAGATGGAGGCTCCTGTCTGCACCAGGAGATGGATGCAGGATTCCAGCTCCCTGCTCTGCTGCTGGAGCTCCCTGTGCTGCTCCTCTGTCAGTGCCTGGCTGCCCTGATCCCTCAGCAGCGTGTTGTGGGCCAGGACAGCGCAGTGGAGAGGGGTATGGCCTGCAAAAAAATGAGGGAGAGAGGTGAGGACAGTGCCAGGAAAATACTGGTGTGCAGAGAGGAGGCAGGGCTGGCACAGAGAGCATTAATTTCATCATTAATTCCATCATTTATTCAATCACTTATTCAATCATTTATTCAATCATTCATCCAATCATTCATCCAATCATTCATCCAGTCATTCATCCAATCATTCATCCAGTCATTCATCCAATCATTCATCCAATCATTCATCCAACCATTCATCCAATCTGTGCAGGTGTTGTTGAGGCACAAGCCCTTCTCAGATTTCTTCTCTGGCTCTATGGGCACTTTTTGGGGCATTTCAGCATGTTTTAAGTTCCAATCAAATCCCCCCTGAGCCATCAGCACCTTTGAATTTTGTGGCATTTGAGGGCACAGACACAAGTCTCTCTCTCCCCCAGCATTTTCTGAGCTTGCTCTGGCCTCCCAGCACACCCCCAAAAACCAACGAGCATCAGGCAATCAAATATCCAATTTTTCACACCACTTGTGCAAAGGTTTTTACCTTCAAAATCCTTCATTTCCAAATCCAGGGGGAAACCCAGTGACAGGATAACCTGGAGGCAACAGAGAAAAGCAGAATTTTAGTTCAGCAGAGCACTATGCAAGCCAAAATCAGCCCAAACTAACAAAATGTAAAATCAAACAAATGATAATCAGATAATATAATTTAACTACAACAAAGCCATTATTTGACACTAGATTCCAGTGCTGTGAATGCTCCCAACAGGGACATTCAAGGTGATCACACTGCCTGGTTTCCTACCTCCCACCTCATTCTCCTTTCAAATTCCCAGTTCAGAACAGTGAAATTCAGTCACTGCCCCCAGCTCAGGAGTGCCAGGCTCCTCACTTTCACCCTGGATTGGGCAAAGACACCAGTAACACCAGTACATGTTTATTCTGAGTGATCCTGGACAGGTGGAAATGAAAATCTCTCCTTGACAGGTGTAGCCAAACTTTATGGCCTAAAAGTATGCCAACACTGACAATTCTCAGGCTGGATTTATTTACTTTTTGCTTTCAGTGTGCAGCAGTGTGTGAAGTTAAACCCTCAGCTTGTGGCAATGAGGGTACAGAAACACCAGGAATTGTGATCTGGAGATGAGAATTGCTTGGATTTAGTAGAGAATCAAAACTTTAAAACTATTTCATGTAAGAAAATTATAGATTCAACGTGATGGAGTTAAGTAGCTCCTTGTCTGCGTTATTACAGAGAATTTATTTATTTCTTTTGATTGTATAAAGAAAGTTGTTCACATTAATGGCTGAGAATTTTTGCAGTGACTCATCTGTGTTGAGTCAGACAAGGCTCAAGACAGAATCCTCCCACTGAAAGATCACCCAGAACGGTTAGGGCTTGACTTATCTTCTTATAACAAAAATAAAATATGTACAGATCAAATATTGACAGCTAGCTCTGAGGTGCTTATTAGAGATTAGATAGTTAATCCATTAGAAAAAAAAAAAAACCCAAACTAATAAAATAAACAAATAAACCATAAAGCCTTTCATGGCTCTGACCACATAGAGGAGCAAGTCTCTGCCTGTTTTCCCTTTTTATGTCAAGACAAAAAAAAAACAACAACTAAAAAAATCCCCAAAAAAACCAACCAAAAAAAAAAACCCAACAAAGAAACCCACAAATGAAAAACCAAACAAAGGAACCCTGCAATCCAAACCACCACGAGGCACTCTGTGAGGCTTTGTTGGCATCATCTGGATTAAAACCCTTTTTCCTACTTAAGGAAACACCTGTTTTCCGGAGAACTGGCTGTGTTACACATTAACTGCCTGCTCAGGGCTCAGCCTGGGGCACATGTGGGCACAGCTAACGAATGCTGGCACCCCCTGGCACCTTTCCCCTGTCCCCTGCCCTCAGGGAACTCAGCAGAGCCACCAAACTCTGCCTGTGCTGGGCCCTGACACAGCTCAAGATAGGTTTTTTTTTTTATTAATTTCATTTTCTGGCCAATAGTGGCCAGAAAGACTCACAGGGTGCTAATCCCTGCTGTGGAATCCCTGCCCAAAATTCCTACAGGGCCTGTTTTAAAGTGTTAATTTGCTGTTCAGGGCTGGCACAGAGCTTAGGTGCAGTCCCTGTCTGCAGAAAAATCCATGAAGCAACAGGGAAGCAAAGATTTGCTCATATAAATCAGGTTTTGAAGGAAAATCTGAAAAATGTGCCTTATTTTGAAGGCTGTGTCTGGGTTGTCCCTGTCTGCAGGGTCACAGCTCAACTCTCTTCTGCTGGCTTGAGGCTGGACACAATTTTTTGCTCCTGTGTGGATGACAGTGGCCTCAGGGAGGGAGTTTCACCCTGCTTTTAGAGCTCCCTCTCCTCACACCTCACGGCTGGGGAACACTCTCTGTGCTGACCCACACTGGGTACTGCCACCAGCACATTTAGAGCTGTGATCTAAAATCATTTCTTCCCTCCCACTGAGCCACTAAAGAATTTTCCTCTGTAACAGCAGAGCACAGTCCTAAAACAGGAATAAAACCCACCCTGCAAAGCCAATTCCTGACACGAGGAGCTCAGTCTCCATCTCTCACTGAGATCTTACCTTTATTTGAAGACACCAACACCAACAACTTATTGTGGTTTGAAACTGCCAGCAATAAAAACCATAAAACTTCTCCTACCTGGAGGACTTGGGTGTAGCCATATGTTGCAGCAAGGTGTAAAGCTGAGTGGCCTTTGTTGTCCACGGCGTTGACATCTGCTCCTGCCTGGATCAGGTCGTGGACGATGGCTGCCTGCCTGGCAGTGACAGCCACCAGCAGGGGAGTCTGCAACGGCAGCACACACAGCTCTGAGGGTCAGGCTCGTTTAGTGCATGTCCATTTTCCTCTAAATATGACCCTACCATGGGATTTATTAAAGGCCTTCAATAGCTACACCTGGGGCAGCCTCCCCGAGGCTACACCCGAGATGGAGGTCATGAGTTTTTCAGACAGATATCATTTGGTCCACTTACTTATCTGGGGTTAATCCTCCAGTTACAGCTTCAGGTGATGAAGTTATTTACTCCCAGTTTGCTCCCACCCCAACTCACTTTTATTTATATTTTTCGGGGCCTGAGGTGTTCTTGAGTTCCTTGCCTAGAGAGGAATTGTTTTGTCTGAATAAAGTGGGAGAACAGTAGCTGACAGGCTACGGAGCTTTAGAGTTATACAGTAAAGAACTGCAGGATTGTAAATACATGAAAAATAGAAAAGTTGAAATCCTAAGGCATCAGCAGCAGCTGCTGGTGTGAAACGAGGAGTGGGGAAAGTGCTGGCTGAAATCCCAAGGACTGTGGTGCCGGGAATGAGCACAGCTCACAGGATGGTTTGGAATCCTGCATGGCACCATGAGACTGGGACCTTTCCCAGCTCTTGCTGGACTCCCTCTGGTGTTCTTCAGCCCTTAATTTGGATGGCAACCCAAACCCAGCATTTTTAAACCCTGATTACATCAGGTACAGAACGAGTCAGTTGGTTGTAAAACCTTCAGCCTCGGAGACTGATGCCAAGACACAAATATTTTGTTGGACCAGTATTTTCTCACATCACTCCATGAATCATGGGCTGAAAAAAGAATGGGCTCATTCTCATCCCACCTAATTTATGACTGTGCCTCTGAATTTTACAATCCTGCCCCAAGTGAGGCACAGCAGTGCCAAGCCTTCCTCGCAGGAGCAGAGGGGCAGAGCTGGATTTTTTTTTTAGGGTATCCTGCTGTCAGTCACTCCAGGCCTGTTCCCATCCCAAAGCCCACTGCCTGCAGGAGAAAGTGGCCCCTTTTTACCTTTCCTCTGTGTTCCTTGGCATCGAGTCTCCTCAGGGGCTTCATGCACTCTGCAGCTGCCAGCGCCTGGGCCCTCAGGCCTTTAGCTGCATAAATATGCAGAATTCTAAGACAGTAAATAAAGACACCCATCACTGATGGAGCATGGACCACGCTGGGAGCAAACAGTTCTACGGGGTAGCACTGCCACTCTTGGGGTTTTTCACCACAAATCCAAGCCACGAGCCCCAAAAGCTCCCATTCCCACAGGAAGGGCTTCCTACCTCCGACAGCTGCCATGTCCAAGAGCCCTCAGCACTCCTGAGCTTTGCCATGCTGCCTCCTTCCCACTTCAGCACCTTCTTTCAGCTGAGATTCGCCACTGGGAGGTGGCAAAGTCCTCCACAATTCCCAGCTTGGGGAATTGTATGTATGAATCACTTCTTGGGGTGATACAGCTCTGGGTGTGTGGGTGAAACCTCACCATCTGGGGTATCCCCATAATTGATATCTTTGTAATATATCAGCCTCTTAAACTCCCTAATCCATATATTTGTAATATATCAACCTGTTAAACTCTAGTTTTTTATCAAAACTCTTGGTGAGAGGGACTCAGCCCTTATATTTGGTACAGGACAGAGAGTTGTCACAGCCCCTGGGAGTGGCTGGTGGCCCTTGGTGACGGGGAAAACACTTCTCTGCTTCACTTTGGTCATCTGGCTCTGGCTGGAGCCACTTCCATTCCCCCAGGTCCTACTCAAAGGAAATTCCAACTCCCTAAAACAGGAGGAGACAACCTCACACACAGTCACACCAGCCCCTGGCTTCATTCTGCTCCAGACAGAAATATCAGATGCTTTTCAGGCACAAGGTGGTGGGCAGTTGTTTCTCCCCTCATCTAGTTTTGTACCCCAGAGCCACCCCTCGCAAATTTCAAAAAGTGGAAATACAGTTTCTTGGCTAATCTGGTTTTCAGTCAAGCTCAGCATTAGCTGTGGCTGCACACCCACACATCCCCAAGGGTGCCAGGAGAGGATAATAGTGATTGAAGCTGAACTGCAGGAGCAAGGACTGCTGCAGGAAATGCCTCCAGGCCACAGCTGGATCATGGAATTCCTTCTTAGTCTGAGTAATGTGTAAAATTAGCACAAAGTCTGACAGCTAATCTCTGGTTCTAGCCTGTAAAGATATTATTGAACTAATTGATTGTTAAACCAGCGCTCGTGGATAGGAAATAAAACACTCTAGGCAGAGCAAAGTTGCTGTAGATCTTTATTGAAAAAAAAAAATATTGTCTTTTTTTTTTTCTAACCAGAACAACCCAGAAAGAAATGATGAAACAGTTTCATCTTTGTTTTATGTTCATACACAGAATTTACATACATTGGAGTGAGAGGAATTGAAAAGCAATCAGAGCAACCACAGGCTTGATTCACAGCTGCTTTATCCCAGTTTTACCTAGGGAATATCTCTGAACTTTATAAAACTGGAAGAAGCAGTGGTGAATTAAGCTCCTTTGAATTAATTTCTTTGCTGGGTTTTTCTGCAAATATAAGCCCCTAATTTCAATGCAAACCTCAACTACTGCTCTTTTCCAGCAACTTTATGATCACTTGCATGATCTAGTGCTCATATCTTCCACATTTGTCAATATTCAATACAAAAATACTCTTGGAAAGTCTTTAAGACTTTCAACCTGAGCTTGCCATCCTCACCCAGGCATGAACTTAAAGGCCACTTGAAATATTGCCTGGGTGGCAACTGGACTCCAGGTAATAAAGAGCACAATAAATTATTTTGCAGTTTGCCTTGCAAATAATAAAATCATCTACCAATCCTGGGCTTTAGAAAGCAGAAAAACCCAGAGAAATTGTGTTTACCAGCCAAGAGCCTCTTGTTTGTCAAGAAAACAATAAAAAGGGTTCGAAGGGGATGTATCTCCTGAAATATGTTTGCCTGTGGCATGGCACTCCTGAGCCTCAACCGAAATATTTACAGTTGCTTCGGAGGGAAAAGTGAAGCTACTCATTCTCCAGGAAAGGAAATCAGAAGGCCATAAATGAGTTGTGTGCACCTGTGGGCCTGGGGAGCTTTCCAAGGAGAGGGCACTGAAGTTCCCTGGCTCAGCACATCGGCAGCCTCACACTCAAATGCTACAGAAAAGCTAAAATCTTGCCAAGCAACAGTAATGCCGTGGATTTTTTGTAGGGCTTCAGTCCAGAATCTGGAAAATCCCTGATTTCTCTATGATCTCCTGCTACAGGGCCGTGAATTGCAATCCTGACTCAGACAAAACTTCCAGAGACGTCAGTGGGACAGGATCTGTTACCAGCCAGCCACTAAATCAGCCCCACACCTCAAATTCGGACATTTCAGAGCCCCAAACCACTCTGCAGCTAAAAGAACACCAACCCACAGCTCCACACATGCAGGGCTGGGCTCCAGGGGCAGACGAGGTGAGAGCTTCCAGTTACACCTCGGTGTGAATTCCTGCTCTGCAAACAGGGATCTCTGACTGCTCTGGCATTAGCTCAGCTTCATTTTCACGCTACTGCACCTACCTGCACCAGCAGAACAAAGCTACACATTAAGTTTCCCTGATTTCCAAAGGAATAGTAAAATTTAGGGGAGAAAAATGTCAATCTAGCCCCCCCCCAATGTTTTCTAGTGGCCTAAATCTGGTGGGAGTTCCTCCCTGGACAGGTCAAAGACACACAAACAAGGCATTTACACAAAAGCAGCCCTACTGAACCGGGTTTGCCAAAATTTAGAGGCAACTGTACCCTCACCAAATGCTACAGCTGGCCTTGGCTACACTGGAATCTGTCACTTTGAGGCCATGAGGGTGAAAATCACCTTGTGGTGGTGCTGAGCACAAGTGTGCAGCATCCAAACCTGCCTGGGAGAGGCAGCAGGAGCTGGACCAGCAGAGGAATCTTGTGCTGGGTGCCAGGACAAAGCGAATTTCACTCAAACCCCCACAAATCACGGCGTGCTAAAACTCCCACCCCACCCCACCTGCTCTCCCTCCCTACTCAAACCCCACCGAGGTGCTGGGTGGAGCACTGAGCAGCATCCTAAAGCCCTTCCACGGAGAGAGCATGGCTTAACACATACGTATCATTGTCTTCGTCTTCCAGGAGCAGCTTCTCGATGGGCAGGGCGCCGATGGCTCGCCGGGCATCCTCCAGCTCCTGCGGGGCTGGCTCGGGGATGGAGATGGGCACGGGCACCAGCTGGGGCCCGGGGAAGGAGGAGGAGGCTGCAGGGTACTGCAGGCTGGAGGCTGGCAGGGCAGACAGGGGCTGTGCCCACGGGAAGTAGGTCAGGGGCGGCTGCTGCTCCGTCGCCTCCAGCGGTGCCACCGCGGCCGGGGTGGTGCTGCGGGGCTGGGCAAGGGGACAGAAACACAGCAGAATGTGACCATCAGCCACGTGGGGCAGGGGGAGGATGCAGCACAGCCTGGGGATGCTCATGCCACTTCTGACATCCCTCATCCTTCCTCTCTGGGTGAAGCTCTGCGCCGAGGGTGGCACTTTTCCTGGGTCACGCTCTCCTCAGGCTCCCTCCAGCTTTCTGCTCCCATTTTCCCACCCTCCCTGTGACCCTGTCACACCCTGTGCTGGCAGCTGCCCTCTGCACAGTCCCAACTTTGCTGCCACCGAGGCTGGAGGCAGCACCCCGTGGCCTCTGGGACAGCCCAGACCCACATCCCAAACCCAGCCCAGAGCCCTTCCCCAGCTCTGAGGGTACAGGGACACAGAAGTGGCCTTTGGGGTTACTGGGATGGGATTTGCTGGCTCTGCCTGAGCAGCCACACTCAGCCAGGGAAAGGGCAATCAGCTGCCCGAGGTCCATTGGAACAGAACTCTCTGCCCTTCCCCTCTGAAGGGCCCACATCATCTTGTGTCAGCCAAGCAGATTTTGCCTGGCCTGAAGCCAAATTCTGCTATCTTTGTGTATTTTGACCTTGTTTTTTTATCCTTTAACAGCAACTTCTGAGAAATTTATTGCCAAATCATCCTTCCTGCCTCTCCTGATCGATGTCTCTCCTGGAACCCCACTGATCTTTTTATTTTGCACTTGGGAATAAAAAGTGAAAATCCCTGCTCAATCTGGAAGACTGAAGAGAGCTGGGGAAAAGGTTGTGAATTTTGCTTGATTCCAGTACAACCACAACTTTTTGCCCTGCTCAAACCATATTACTGTCCAGGAAACTACGCGGCATGGATGGAAAGACACACAACTTTACAGTAATTAAATAAATTAAACTATCTACCCCCCAGGCCCTTGCTAGAAGGTGGGAATTGACGTAATTTCCAGCTTGGTGTTTTTGACTTACTGCAAAATTGGTGATGAGAGGCTGGGAAGTGTAAGTGAGGACAGAGGAGGGTCCCACCAGGGTGTAGCTGGGACACACGGGCTGGACGTACATATCTGCTGTGTAGGGACAGCTGCCAGCCTCGTGGGACACGTAGTCAGGGTAAGGGCTCCACTGAGCCAGGGGCTGCAGGGAGCTGGGAGAGGGCTGGGGGATCCATCCAGAGGCCAGAGCTCCTTCCTCGGGGCCAGGCAGGGCAGGGGCAGCAGCGTCCATGTCGATGCAGGGCTGGCCTGGAAAACAGGACAGGATTAAAGCCCAGCTCAGCACCGTCTTCCCTGGAGAGCCACAGAGAGTCAGGGATACATTACCCATGGCTGAGTAGGAAGGGACTGGCTGATGGGGCAGAACAACCTGGGAGAGAGAAGAAAAAAAGCAAAACTCAGAGGTGAAGCCCATCAGCATTAAATTCAATCACTTAGAGAAGCACAAAGCATAGCAGGCACCATCAGCTGATGATCAGTGCCAGGGTCTGAATTCTCCCACCCCACACAAGGGCCGGAAGATCTGAACCTAGCAGCCAGGACACCCCACCCCAAACAGCCACAGTGTCCCCTCAGCTCAAGGGGACCTTAAAGTGTGTTTAAATCTCATGTAGCAGAGAGAATTCTCCTTCAGAGAGCAGCCAGCCAAGCCGCTGCCTGCTGGGAGGGCAAAGGCTGCAAACAAGCAGCAAACAGCCAGGGATGGCTCTGGGTTGTCTCTCTCAGATCCTGACCAAGCTGCCTCCCTTCCCAGCCACTTCCAGTCCCTGGGAATCAGATCCTGCCAAGTGCAAAGCACTTTCCCCTTTCCATGAGGCGATGGAAGCTGCTCAGCACACTAAGAGCCCCCCACCTAAAGAGATATTAATGGCATTGCCAGGTACCCCCAGGCTGCAGAGCCTTCAGAATGCTTTAGGTTTCTTTCACTGGCAGAGTGTTGCTGGGGCTGGGCACCACTGGGCTCCTGAGGGAGAATTTTCCTCCTGTTTGCTTGTTTCCCTACCGTTGTGGCTGCAGTTGCACTGGAATTATGGACATTCCCCCTTTTCCTCTTCAGCAGCTCCTTCACCGGCTCCTTCACTCGGACACCTTGGTAGGGGCGAGGCTGTGCCTGCTGCTCTGGGGCAGAAGCTGAGGAAAAAAAAGAATTAAAAATTAACATAACATTTATTTTCCTTCTAGGGATCTCAAATCCCCACAGCAGCCTGGAGGTTGTACCAGGAACACATTCATTTTTTTTTAATTCTTCTTTTCTTTTGTGTCCCTCAGTGCCACTGATCTGCAGAGCAGCTTTACACACTCCCGAAAGGAAAAGCAAACTAAATATTCCCAAAAGGTGACACACCAGAACTGGTGGCCAGGCAGAGACATAAAAAAAATAGAGATTAGATATCTAATAGAAATATATTCACTGTTTAGGCAGAAGGTATAAAAGTGACTAAAATTAGGGAAACATCCTCACTTGGAAAACCATTTAAACATCATTAGTTGGACTTAAATATCTCATTTTGAGATCAGGCAGATGCTGAAGTCTCAACCTAGACCAGAGTTGTATTTCAGTTCTGAACAAACTTTGCTCTTAGCCTGGCCAGGAGGTTGATGAACAGGTGACAGCACATCACAGATCTCACACCCAAAATCCTCCCAGCTCACACCCAGAAATTCTGCTCCATTTTGGAGAATTAAGTTTACAGCCAGCCCCAAAAGCCTCTCCCAAAGCCATGTGAGCAGTGAAAGCAGGGGAAGCACATTTCTGCCAGAGCCAGAATTAACAACTCATATTTTACCTGGAGTGTTTGGAGGGAGTTGATAGCAGGAGGAAAGCAGGGGATATCAAAGCCTGCTGTTTGGAAAGCCACGATAGCAGAGGTGGCTGCCTGCCCCTTTTACTGCACTTTGATGTGTAAATACAGAAATTGATAAGTTTTCCATTTTTAAAGATTGCAGCTGGCCTTTGGTTTTGAGGTACAGGTGGGTATCCAGCCCCAATCTGCATTTTAAACTATTATTCCACCCTGGGAGCATTTCTTTAGATTCACGTCCTACAAGGATGAATCATTTCACCTCAGATCATCTCTCCCAGCTGCATTTTATTCTGTGCACACTGAGATGTGTCTGTTGCACCTTCCTGGGAGGAGAAAAATGGAATTCTAAATACAGAGATCATAAATTCACCTCAAAAATTACTCAATAGAATAAACCTTTCTGCTCTAATTTATTTTAAAAAATACTTTTCCCCCTTCAGCTTGGCCCTTTTACTAACTCATGATACGTAATTAAATTATGAAATCTTGATTGGCCACTATAAATCCTTTTAGGAGCAGACAGAACTCCATTTCTGCACTGAACTGCTGCCTTGATTATGCACATTAAGGAAATACTTTACTTTTAAATGGTAGTTGAAGCAAAGATGAATTTCCAGCCTTTGCCTGATCTACCTTTGCTTTCTGTGGACATCCTTTTTGGCTCTTTAAATTGGGTTTCTTGCATTCTGTGGCTTTCAAAATGAAATTTTAAAAGAGAATAAAGGTTCTTTACGTCAAACATCCACAAGGGCTTTTAATACAATTCACGTTTCGCTTTTTTAATTTAATTGGTATTAATTTGAGTGCAAATAATAAAGAGTTCTGGTGTTGGTGCTGCATGAAAACATCAACTCCACAAATCAGAGCTGCCTGAGTGGCAGAAATGAACATTTTGGGGAGTAGCTCATCCCCAGCTCATCAAAGGGCCTCCCTGCAGAATTAGGGTGGGGAAGGATGGTGGTTTCTGGCTCCAGGTTTGGGGGATGGGAAAGAAGAAATTTACTGTAAAAGCTGACAAATATACCTATTCAGAGTTTCCGGTGTAAGTAGAGTAACCCCAAAAAAAAAAAAAATTAAAGAGAAAAAAAAAAGTTAAAAAACCAAAGTCTGCAGATCATATTTCGGTTCCCCCAAGCTGACCTCCAGAAATAAAAATAATGTGAGCACAGCTGCTTTTCCACTGCTCAGGGGCGTGTGGGGTCTGAGCATCACAAGCAGACCACAGCAAAATGACTTTGGGGCTCCAGGGGGCAATTCCTCATCGAGCTAAAGACACATGGCCATTTACAAATATCGGCCTTTGGAGGAATAATGACAATTAAAATACCTTTGTAAAGGAGGAACCTGGATTTAGTCATCCTTACATAAAGGTTTTAACAAACTTTGAAGCTGTCTTGGACCAAGATTCCATTCTATTTTAATTTCAGCCGTGAGAGCCCAAGTTCCATTCAATAAAATTAAAGGAACAGCAGCAGAGCCCTGGCTTGTCTCTGCAATCCCAGCACCACAGAGCAGCCCAGGCTGTTCCTCAGTGGCCACATTTTGATTTGCACCTGCTCTGTGAGGCTGGGGCAGTTTGAAACACCTCCAGTCGAGAGAGAAGAGAAGGAACCCAAACCCAAATCCAAACCCAGCCGTGTGGAAGCTTTGCAATGGGCTCCACGTTTCCTTTGGGCTCATTTCAAAGCTTGGGCTGGGCCTGGCTGTGTGCTCAGCCCCATCAATGTTATCACCTGCTGTATTTGCTGAAAGTCCACAAAAGCCTCGAAGACTTGGGAGCAATCTTTAGAAGTGGCTGCTGGAAAGGCACCAAATGGCTCTGAAGTGACAAGAGCAGGAGGATGTTGGATTCCAACCCAGCCTGGGAGCATCCAAAGTGCACAAAAAGGGTTCCATGGGATCTGTCACCCTCAATTTGTGGAGATACAGACCCCTGATTCTCAAAAACATTGATCTGAGTCAAAGGCCAGGCAGAGAAAGCATGCTGAGACATCGCCAAAAAGTCAAACTCCATCCTCCCCTACATTTTGGTTTAACCATTGCTGAAACTGGAGGGAAGAGAGTGGCAAAACAGCTGCTGGAAGGGTGCAGGCGGCGAAGCGTGCCGAGTTTCAGATCACTAAACTTCACCCCAGCAGCCCTGGCCTCCACACACTCACACACACACACACGAGTTGCAGCTCAATTTCAGCCTTCCAGCCAAGGCAGAGCAATTTCCCAGCAGGCAGATTTCAGATTTTCAGATTTCAGGTTTTGAAATGCCCTGCTGGTCCTGCCCACAGTTTTGGCATAATGGACCAAAGTCCCTCAGTCCTGGCAGAGTTTGAGCCAGGAACCACAACATTTCAGTCTCTGACAAGCTGGAGCTCACCCTGGGTCCCAAATCTTTCCAGCTGAATCAGAGAATCAGCTGAATCCAGAATCAGAGCCTTCTCCTAAAAAAAGGTAATTTAGAATAAATTCTAGGTGTTTAAAAGAAGTAATTTTATGCAAAGGCTCTTTTAACACTTGCTGATAAATGATGACCTGCTGATTTCTGAGATCTGCCCTTGGGTATTTTGTAAACAATTTGAAGTGGGAGACAGTAGAGAAACTTTGGATACTAGACTGATGTGTCTAGTAGAAATCTTCTTTTTTTTGATTTTTATTTCATTATTTTTGATCCAGTCCCTCCCTGCAGCAGCAAGTGTCACACTGGTCCCTCTTGCAGAAGATTTCTGTGCTCACAACACGTGGAAAATTATCAATTGATCAGTGTTAACACTGCAAATAGTTTTCCCTTTTTTTCCTCCTTTCACCCTCCAGAGTAATAAATAATTGAAAAGAAACACAATAGTTTCTCTTGTTTGCTGTATCACCAAAAAGCAATCACCGACTGCAAATAACAAGAAAAATTTAGATTTCAATTAGCAAACCCCTGAGTTAATGGCTTGGATATTGGAGACCAAATCACATTTTTATCAGACACAGTGAACTTTGGCTAATAAAAAGAAGAAAGAGGCTTCATTTCATAGGCTTAGAGTCAAATCAAAACCTTTTTACATCCATGCCCATTGCAAGGGACTCAGCATTGGTCATGATCCTGTCCTTATTTCCTGGCTGATTACGGAGTTTCCCTTAAAAAAAATCCAGGGTGATCTTTATTTCTGCTTTGTGGTCAGTCCAGGGCAGGGGAGCAAAGCACTGAAATTCATTTAATTGTCCAAATTCTCACCCAGTGACAAGACAGGGAGTCAGAAATCTTAATTCCTACTCCATCCTTATCCCTCAGCAGCCTCCAGGGCACGTCCTGCTTCTAATTAATATTTTAATTGATCCAACCAATAGTTAAAGGTGAAACACGGACACGACCCACCTGCAACTCCAGCCCCTGGAAACAAAAATCCAATTATTTCTGCCAAGATCCATCTGAACCAGTTGTGTTGGTGGCCACAGGCTGGGGTGAGCACCAGGTCCCTGGTACCTGATCTAAAATAATTAATGCACACCTGACTGATAATTCTCTGGCTGGTCCTGACAATGAATAACCTCAGCAGTGCCAAATAAATCACAATACAACTCACAGGATGCTTCTCTGAGTTGCATTTGGCCATTTCTTGCTTCATTATTTTTGCAGTCCCAAGGGATGCATCCCAAAGCCCCAGGTTTGCACATCCAGGCCCATTTGGAGGGCTGGACATGCAGCTTTTTTTTTTTTTTTTTTTTATTTGTGCATTTGACACAACCCAAATTTGCCTTGAAGTTATAGAGAACACAAGGAAAACTGGGCTGGAGAGAATTATCATTTATCTGTTCAATGCACTGTGGGTGGATAATTCAAGAAAGATTTTGCCAATGCAAAGCAGCCACCAAACATCAGGGCAGAGATCTGCTTTAAAACAAGCCCAGCTCGGAGCAGGGGCAGAAAGGGCTCAGTGATGGTTGATTGCTCAGCACAAGGAAATGAACTCAGGAGGGTCCTGGCCATAATTCAGCAGCCTCAATATTTCACCTGCTTACCAACACCTCAGGATCATCTTTGGCCAGGTCTCCTGCACTGCATTATAACCATCAAAGTCAGTGGAACATGAATTTGACAATAGAATATTTTAGATTTATGCCCAATATCTTCAATTTCAGGTGCTGGAAGATTTCCCAGGACTCAGGCAAATCTGTATGCCCCGTGCTGTTCTTGAGGAATGCCTTTGATAACTCTCCTTTGAAAAATATTTCCTTCACACCTAAAAGGATGTAAAAGAGTGGAGAGCACTGTGCAGAGCCTACATTTTGTTCCCACACAAGGAAGATACTGCATATGAACAAACACAGTGGATTTCAGATTTTTCCCACTTGGACAGAAACCAAAATCAAGGGGAGACACAAAATGCTGGCTAATCCCTGCTGCTCTGATTATTCTAATTAAGAAAATAAAAGCTTGCAAGTGCCAAATGAGAGCTGGATGCCTTGGCCTGGCCATGCAGTGGTGAGGGCCACTAAAAATTCTGTGTTTCAGAACAAGAGAAGCCCTGGTGCAAAGGGGAAGCTGAGATAGACAGAAAGTGTCTTTAACCATAAGTCTCACCCTGAGGTCCTAATTCCTCCCAGCCCATAATATTCTTTCCATTTTAGTAATGCAAGCTTTCCATTTAATTGCTGCTGTGGTCATTCGTAGAGTTTGACACCTGCTTTGCAAAGCATGGATGGGCTCAACTTTTGTACTATCCCTCTTTCCTGGTGGGGTTTTACCAAAATTATCACTCACAAGGTACAGAATGTTGCAGTTTCACCTCTCAGTCTCATTAGCTGATACTTTCAGGGTGCCTCTGCGCAGCCCCACATCTGTTCTGGGCAGAAAAGCTTTTCTATTCACTTTGAAAGCGTTTGGGAAGGGATTTGCAGAGGTGTGAATTCACATGTCTCGGTGGTGAAGGGAATCTGAGCTGAATCTCTGCCGGTGACTGCAACAGGAGCTGAGCACCCAAAAAACTTGGACAGAGGGAAAATAGGAGATTCCTGCAGAATTAGAATTAACTAGGCTGGGAAAAACCTTTGAGATCATCAAACCCAAGCTACTTCCAGGCTTTTCAGAACACAAACCATTCCTATGGACGGCACCTTCGGGTTGTTCGAAAAAGTTCACGACGAGGTAACAACAAAAACAAACGGAGAGGAAATAGCTGGTGCTGCCCTTGAATTTCCCATCCCTGAGGGGCTGCTGGGGCTGCTCCTGTTCAGCAGAATCCTGGGGAGCCCCGACCAGTCACTTCTCCTGGGCCGTGGGAGGGGAGGCTTTCGGGCTGAGCCACCCTGGGGGTTTTGTGAGCGGAAGCCCAGGGCCCCAGTCCTGCAGAGGAGTCAGTGTGCCGTGACCTGGGGAACATTCCCAGCCTGCCCAGAACTGCGCTGCAGGAGCCTCTGGCCACGGCAGCAGAGGGCAAAGTGTCCCAGCTTTCCTTGTGTGCCTGCAGAAACGTCCCCTGAAGGAGCAGGTGCCCTGAGAAATGCCCTCAGGTGAGGTCACGCCTGCTGCTGGAGGGAGTTCTGGTACCACTTTTGGGTTTTCACAGAATATTCTGAGCTGGGAAGGACCCACCAGGACCACGCACTCTGAAGTGAATTGGATGGAACTCCAAATCTGGCTGTGGCCAGCACCAAATGAGTCAAACCTCGGGGTTTCAGTTTGGGAAGCTCCCAGGCCACCTGAGCTGCCCCTGCACCGATTTCTGTCCCAGAGCCAGGTCATGGGTCCTGTGTGGCCGCAGGAACATCCACGGGGTCACAGGTGGCCTGGAGCAGGTGGTGCCACTGACAGGAACAGAGGTGACACCAAATGGGGACTCACAGAGCTGCTGGGAGCTCCGGCTTCCACTGAAACCCGCGGGGTCTGGCCCCGGACACCTGCCCCGGCCTCGGGGTCACACTGGGCTCTCCAGGACTCCCCTCCTGTCTGCCTCCGAAGCCAACACGCTGCAGTGGCTCGGAAAAGAAGCAGCATCAATCAGATTTCTAACAGCTCCATGCTGGAAAAAGGAATCCTGACAAAATGACAAAAGGAGGGAGATTCAAGGATTAAGGAGCTCAGGGGACACTGGCCAGGAGTTGTCTAAATTCTCATCAGGGAATGACTGACATCATTTGACTTGTAATTCCTGCAAGTGTCAAAGGGAAAAAGCAAAATAAACAGTTCAGTTCCCAATTTCCTCCTACCCAAAGCATTGTTGTTAGCATTGTCACTGCAGGAATAAAAACAAAAAAAAACCAACCCAAATAAACCATTCAGGGACTTATGAGATGGAAGATTAGAATCAGGATTTGATGTAATCATCCTGCAGTTTTTTCCACATCTTCTCCTGAAAGCTGCTCGAGGTGAAAGGAGAAAATACAAATAAAATTTCCCAAATACACATTTGAGCTTCCAAAATGTTCAACTGAAAAGAAAGAAAGCAGGGAAAAAACCAGAGGAAATGCATTTCAAAGCTCACAAAGGCACATGGCTGGTTTACTATGTGCAGTAAAACAACCTACAAGCTGTGATAAAAAGATGAGTAATGTCAGATAAGTCACTGGCAAGGGTTTAAGAAATTAATTTTTCCACTCAGGTGTGTTGTGCCATTCTGTGTTAATGGAACAGAGAGGCACAGGGTGGCAGCACATTTGCCAAAATGAGCATCAGCTACTGATGATAATGATAATGAGACATGATGGTGATAAGAGTGAGAATGAAAACTCAGCAAGAATCAAACACCTACCTGGAGTAGGATCAGGAAACTACTCCAGCAAAGGTGGGCCCAGAGGAGTGAAATTATCTTGAAAACAAGAAAACTGATTTCCTGTCAAGTCATAACTGTATTGCCCTCAACTGCTTTGTTCTTATCTTTTTTAATTAGCTGAAAGAAGTACATATCAAAAAAAAAAGAAAAGCACAGAAATAAGATTTCTCACAGGTTTCACTTTTCAAAAGGAAAATATTCTGCTACGTAACCACCGTAACCTTTGATATAATACCTGCATCCTGTTATTGTTTTTATGAATCATAGTCTTCCACTTGATTCATAGTGATGAAAGCCAACAAAGCAGCCCTGAGCTCATATCCCTGCTGGAAAATGAGCATCACACCTCAGCCTTGGCCTCCCTTGAGCCATTCCTGAGCATCCCCTCCCCTGCCACTCTCTGCTGTCACCAGAGGTAGGAAAAGCAAATCAGAGCTCACTTACATTTTTGCCAGTGCATTCTGTGGTGGGATGGAGCTTTTTTTTTTTCCCCCCTTCTTGGCTGAGGATAACTCGGCTCTGTGTGAGTGTGTGTGTGGCTCCTGGGTGGGGATGTGACAAGTGAGGGTCAGGATGTTTCTTTCGGCTTTTTAAAAGCTCCGTGTTCCCGCTGAGCCCGGTGACATCATCACCCCTCCAACCACAGCCACTTCTACATTTTCCCTTTGCTCTCTGCTGCTTCTTCTTCTTCTTCTTCTTCTCCTTCCCCACGCTCAGCAGCTCCCCTGAGGGCAGCGAGCCCTGGGAGATGTTCTGCATAAAAAAAGGAGTCACCGAGATGGGTTTGAAGAACCCCAGGTGGAACCTGCCTCTCCTGGGATTTTCACCACAAATCTGCAAAGTCAGGGCAGAAGCTGGGACAGCAGCAAAAGGTCTTTTTAGGAAGATTTTGACCTCTTGTGGCACTAAGGATGATTTTTTTCCCTCGCATTCTGCTGCTCTGGATGGCACAACTCTTGTGTTCACACACCCAAACCAGCCCCCAGGCCATGCCTGCCTGGCCCTTTAAATGTGCAACCCTTCTAAAACCCAAAATTTGAGTGTTTGCTCCTGCCTTATGAGAATCTCAACTCCCCGGGGCCACTAAATTTGAACTTGTGAGGAAACACCTGTAAACACTTCAAGCCCCATTAAGCCAGGCCGTCCTTCATTTAAAAAAGAAACCTTTTTTTTTTTTCTGCTTTGTTTTTATCAAAATACAACACTTCCTACCCAGGGAGAAGCAGCCCTTCCAAAAGAGCCTGCAAGGCTGAAGGAAGGCCACAGGAGCCTGGAGAAGTTCTTGGCACTAATGACCATGAACACAACTCTCTTCCCTCTAAAAATCAGACCCCTGGGATCAATTTTCCCAATTAACACTGACTTAGGAGCTTCATCCTCAGAGAAATATTTGTTGGAGCTGCACACTGAGGTCAGGATCTCATCATTCCCATATTGATATTCAGTTTTTAACCATTGGATTGCCCCAAAAATTTACTCTCAAATTTCTCTTCCCATAAAAAGACCAGGGCAGGATCTGGTGGGGTTTTTGGCCAGAATTCTACCAAAGGAATTTTATGTTTTAGGTGTTTCTCTTGGGAACAGATCTGTTCTGTGAACCATTCCATGACACACCAAACTGCATTTGGTGGGAAAAGACAGATTAATCAGATGAATACTTAATTGCACTCACTCTACATCAAAGACTTGTCCAAAAACCAAAAAAAGAAGCAAACCCCAGAGCAAGTGGAGCGGAAAGAATTAAGGGATGTGCACGTCTGCCCTCCAAAACAACCCCAGCCTCCTCTGTTCTCAGGCACGAGGGCATTGTTCAGCCACATTTTGCATATCTGAATTACTGCTGAGTACCAGCCCCACGCTGGGACATCCTCCCTGCTGCTGAAGTGCTTAGTAACAGCTGATACTGCAAAACCAGACAGGTAGGCTGGGGTTGAACTCCCAGTGAAGCCAGGAAAAGCTTTGAGACTGGTTTCACTGGAATTTCAGCCACTCCAGAGCACAGAGGAACCCTGGGCTCTCCTATCTGTGAGACACCCATGTTGTGTTTCTCCCTAAACTAATGAAACTCCATCTCAGAAACCTCCTACTGGGTAGAATTATGATAATACAGCAGCAATTCTCTTCCTGACAAGTTCAAGCTGAAGGCCAGGGCCAGAGCACTCACTTGGGTTTGCTAAAGCCTGAGGGACAGGGCAATGAAAGGAACCCTGGCAGAAGTTCTGGAGCAAAAGCAGTGCCACAAGGGGGTTTGAAGGGCTCTCTGCTGAAGTTTTCTTGTGGAAAGCCCTGGATTCTGCCAGCACAGAGCTGCTGGGACAGAACAAAGCCCAGCATGGAAACCTGACCACAGATGCAAGGTTATCCCTGTCCCTGTTCCCTTTTGCTGTCCTTGTTTCTCAGTAATGGTGCTGCACTACAAGTTTTAGTGAAATCCTTTGGGCTTCCCTGTTTCTCTTGTTGGAGGGGTTGTGAGGGGACAAGAATCTCATGGACATTGTTTGTCAGTCCTGAGCTTTCTACTCCTGGAATATTTCCTGCTGGGCAGGGAAACGAAATCATTGAAATCACAATGAAATCATCATTCAGTGGGGTCTGACCAAGCCCGACAGATCTGATCAGTCTCAGGTTCATTTATCACTTTGGCTATTTACCAGATCACTTTGGTTTCCTCCTAGCTGGCCAGAGCCCGACATGGAGGGTTCAGGCAGGGCTCTGGGCAGGTTTCTCACTCTGAGAACACCCTCTGTGTACCTTTGGGCTCTGCAGAGCAGCAGCAGCACAGGCTGAGATTTGTACACAGCGGCTCTGGAGTGCAGATTGCTTCATAGCCCAAAGTAAATATACAGACTCATATTAAAAGAATCCATATGTGCTTATCATCCTGCCCTTAACTGTGCTTTAATAGAGCTCAGAAAAGCTGTGGGTACCATTAAATAACTCAGGATTAAACCGGTTTTGAGGTCTTTACATTGATACTTTAGAAATACGAAGCCAGGCAGATAAAGTCTTATTGTAATAAACATCTGAAATGAGGAAGCTGCAGAAAAGGGGCATGTTTTCTTCAGATAAAACTGTTTTGGTGGCTGATAATCATCCATTTTCATATTTTACCCATGGTTTCTAGATTAGCTTTTGATGTGCTGAACAAAGAATCACTCTCCAAAAACTAACTTCAATTGTACATCAAAGGCCCACATCACCTCACACCAAGCAAAATAAAATTATGAGTTTTTCCTCGTTTAATGCATTTTATAAATGCACTTTAGTTAAGGACCATTTATTTATGAGGTGCAAAGGAGGAGACAAAAGTAGAAAGATCAAAACCATCATATTTGCCTCTCCCTCTGAAAACCCTGGAATTCATGATTCAGCTTTATAAATGTGAACATGGATGATTATAAACTATAAACTTTAGGTCTGTAAATAAGTCTGGAGCCTCAAAATTATTGCAGACCATCCATCCTTCCCTTTTCTTCATGGCAAACCCTTTTCTCCATCCCCCATCCCTCCTGCCACTGCTTCCCCTCAGCACAGCAGTGCAGATGATTCGGGTGAAGCGCTGGAGAGAAAGCAGATTTTTGGTGATCTTGCAGCTAAGCTCTCTGCAAAAAACGTGTTTATAACTCTAAGCTGATGCTGCTCTTAAGGGGAACTAAAACCAAGAGCTGTCCCTGCTCGGTCTGGTCTGGCCCTGCAAGAACTTTGAGTGACAAATAGAAATATCCCAATGATTTTATATCAATCTGAACCTCACTCATTCAATCATTCACTCCCTCATCTCTTTGATGTTATCTTACCAGCCCAGCCCCAGGGAAGCAGAGATTTTTCTCCCCAGAGTGGATTAATGCTGCTGACAGAGGTGCTGGGTGTTGGGTTTTGTTGTTGTTGTGGGCTGTGGGGTTTATTCTCCTTTGTTTTTAAACAAGTCAATATTAGCACTTCGATCCTGCCATACAGCATGAGGGGTAGGAATTAAAAGGAGTAGTTTGATATTTCAGAAAGCTTTGTGGTCTGCAAACACAAACATTTACCTTCGAGAAAACAAAACCTAAATTAATATGTGGATCTTTGGATGAGTTTGGAGGATAACCATGCTTAGAAAAGGTTCTCATACTCCTTTCCTAATCAACCAAGAGAAACAATAGAGGAAATGAAAAGCTGAGTCTCATTTAAGGCAACAAAATCTGACACAAGGCTGGGAAGGATTTGTCATTTCAGATCACAGATTCTATAATCTGCGTCTTTACTTTGTAGCCTGATATTGAATGGGAAAATATTGCAGGAAACCACCCAGAACCAGAGCTCAGAGAGCCTGGATGTGTTCCAGCCAGGTGAGGCAAATCCCAGCCCCTGCTTTAGGAACATCACACCGT
This sequence comes from Phainopepla nitens, assembly GCA_013400175.1. Classification (NCBI taxonomy): domain Eukaryota; kingdom Metazoa; phylum Chordata; class Aves; order Passeriformes; family Bombycillidae; genus Phainopepla; species Phainopepla nitens. The sequence continues at coordinate 74,991 of VXBQ01013011.1, read as the reverse complement.
GCCCTGGTGAATTCCCTGAGCACAGCCTGAGCTCTGGGCCACCCAAATCCCACCACCCCCAGCTCTCCCGGGGACTAAACGAGGCTCCTCGTTCTGGAATTGATGATTAGGCAGCAAAACTGCTTTGCTCAAAGTCACATAAGAAATCTGGAACAGCTCCAGGAGCAGAGGCCAGATTTTGGGGCAGGCCTTGTGTACAAGGTCCTGCTGATCCTGTGCTTCCCAAGAAGCGCATCACCCTTTTTTTTCTCAGTACCATAATTAACACTGAAATGAGAGTGTGCAACAAACTCTGCTTTGTTGGGTTTTTTCCTTCTTCTTCTTTCGTTTTTTAAGATCGATGTGAGCCTCACACCTCCCACTGCGCCCTCTGAAACGAGTTCTGATTCATTCCTCAGCTTTGATAAGGAACAAATGATGCAGCCCTGGGGTGTGCTCAGCACTGCAGACAAAAATCCTTGGGCAGAACAAACCACCAGAGCCCTCTCAGGCAGCCAGGACCTGATCCTGGCACAATCCACCAGGGTTATTACATGGCTCTTTCCACACAATAAATTATGCCTTACACCAGGCACAAAGGAAAGGGGGAAACCCTTCAAAACTCTGCCTGAGTGAAGATATTTCTAAACATCCTCAAGAAAATTCGGGGTTTTGGAGTAAAAAGTTCTGGAGTAGAGAGAAAATAAAAAAAATCTGACTCGGACATATTTGGCTGCACTTAGAGAGGTGAGAATTTCCCATCAGCAAGTACTTGTGGGTTTTTTAACACACACCAAGTACTGGAAGAGCTTTTCCCAGGACTTTTTACCCTTAGGAGATGATCTTGTCCACTCCTGAGCTCCAAGATGCGACTGGCTCACCCCCTCCAAAAAAACCCAGACCAACACAGAACCACCCCAGCACTTCTTAAAGATTTTAGAACATACGAATATTTAAGAACATATAGATGTTTATGGGTAGTGTTTATAGTGATCACCCCCCTGTACTGCTCACACAGACCATGCCCAGCACGGCCTCAGGGCTTTGTCCCCGTGAATTCTGTGGTTCCCTGAGAGGCTCCTAAAGCACCTGGGCTGAAAGGAGAAGGGGCAGCACCTCTGTAACTCCCCCACCCACAGGAACATCACCCTGGTGCTTTTCTGGCTTCCAGAGCCCCTGCTCACCAGCAAACAAGGCACAAAGCAGCCATCCAGAGAGATCTGTTGGGAAATGACAGGCGCAGAGCCGCCCCCAAAACAAACGCGGGCGCTGACAGAAATCAAACGCAGCTCGCAAATGATTCACGGAGGGAAAACAGGATTAAGGGGATCACGGCACAGAAATGGCATGGCAGGCTCGGGGAGCTGCCAGGTGACACCTCAGGGCAGCCCGGGGTTACACCAGCTGGGAAATCAATGCACACAAAGTTCCACGTTCCCTCGGGAGCCGCAGACTTTGCCCGTCCTGCACGGAACGCACAGAAGATTTTTCTTGCCCAAAAAAACTCTTTGCCAAAGCACAGCAGGATTTTAAGGAGGATTTAAAGGCCTCGTTCTCCTCACAGGAGCAGAACTGAAGAGCAGCAAGGTGTGTAACATGAGCTCAGAGCTCCTTCTCATGCCCTACATTCACCATTCGCAGAAAAGCTTTCATTCCAAATTCCTGTTACTGCTGACATGAATTTAGGTTCTGAGAATGGCACTTCTGACGGGATGCACACTAAGGCGAGTCCTAGGAGGGCGTTTTGGAGCTCACACTCTGCATGCTCAGTTCACACAGTGGATCAAACCTGTCTCAAATCGTTTTAGAAAAGCCACGTTCAGCCAGGCCCTGTGCCCAACTCAGCAGAGCAACCCAGGGGCTCCAACACCTCCTCTCACTCTCAGATATCACCCCAGGCTTGCCAAAACCTAACACCCAGCATCTCTTCAAGCTTGATATTCTACTCTCAGGTCAGAAAACCAGGCTGCTTTCACCTGATCCATTTAGCACCTGACACCAAGGCAAAAGTTCAAACCCAAACCGAGTCACGAGGAAAGTCAAGCCCCCTTTGTCTGGCACCTTCTGGAAAACAATCATATAGAGAGCACTCTCTGAGCACGTTTGCCCCCAGAGTTTCGAGGAGGAACGGGACCCAGTGGCCTTGGCAGCATCTCCTGCTGCCTTCCCCCAAATCCCTGCAGAGGAGTGGGCAGAGAGCTGCAGAGAACAATAGCCAGCTCTGAGTGTACACAGCAGCTCCCGTGGCTGCATTTACTTTTCTGTGCTCTCCTCCAAAGCTCTGGGAAAGCCCCCTGAGGGTGCAGCTGCTTCTGAAAGCTCGGGACGTTTACTTTTCCCAGGACACGAGAAGCATGAGGGGTTGGACAGCTCTGCCCGCAGGACGGACCCCAGAGCTCAGCTCAGATTAATTCTCTGATTAATTCTCTCAGATTAATTTGGCTGGGGGAAAAGGCTCCATTAGGAAATTTGGGATGAGGGGAAATTGGAAAAGTTTTGTGTTTCACTCACTCCATGCGTGTTCCCTTCCATTTTTGCTGTCACTCTGGCGGTATTTGATCAAAACAGCAAATTCTTGGCATCGAAAAGAAGCCACAGCACGTTCAGTCACCTATTTCTCTGCCCTGGAATAGTCAGAGGGAGAAGGGTGGCATGGCACGAGGCAAAAGGGCATTTTGGTGTTCAAAGCAGCTGCTGCTCCGAGGAGAAGGCAGAGAAAGAGGAGAAAGCTCCCTTTCAGGGCTGGGTGAAACGCGATCTGCAGCCCCTGCCAGCGGGCACAGAGAGCTCGGCTCAGAAGGGCTCCCAGAGCCAGCCCAGCCCTGCACGCAGAGGGGTTTCACAGCATGAAATGCCATCGAGATCCGCTCGGGTTTGTGGCACAAGCAATCCCTGTTCCGCCCAGCAGCACTGATCCGGAGCCCCGAGCATCACCGGGGACCCCAGCGAGAGCCACCTCCCTGCTCCTGAGCGCTGGCTCTGTCCCCACGCTCCAGCACGAAGCCAAACGAACAATAAAGCACAAGGGAAAAAAACACCAACCAAAAAAAAGCCAGAATTTAGCTAAACCCAAAAGTTTTGCAGTCAGCCTTTACAGATAAATTCGTTTTAGCGGCTGTGCATTCGCTGGGTGAAGCTGCCACCTGCTGGTCCCCTCCCTGCTGCTGGAGAATTAAGTGGTAAAATCAGGGGAAACGCTGAAAAAATAAATCGGAAACAACCTCGTTTCCCTCAGTCCGCCCAGTAAATCGTGATTTTAAAAAAGGAAAGTGCAGCAACGGGAAAAATGTGACGTGAGAGCAGCATCCTGGGGCAAACAGAGAATTCTGCCTGATTTTTTTCTGGGACTCACACACAGATTTATGGCACATTATATAAAATACCCCCCATAAAGCAGAAATTCTGTTTGTAGGAATGAATTTTCTGTTAGCCAGTTCTACCTGCAAAATTTTTCTTTAACCAAAATTATAATTTTTTTAAAGGCAGGTATGAAATACAGCAGATGTTTAAAAGTTTCATCATCGTGGCAGTAACATCAGCAGCAAAGAATGTATTAGAGAAAAACGTTCAAACCAGACACTCCCATTTAAAACTCTGATTGCTCCCTACCCATCTTTTCTACAGATTTTTGGATAATCTCCCTCCTCTCTTGCAGCGCAGAGAGAGATAAGGGTATTTTCTTGTACTCTAGATGCACAAAAATTATAAAAAATAAAGGGAAAAACATAAAGGTTTTCCCTCTGGAAGGCTCAGCTGTGAAAATTCCCCTCTCTCAGTGGCTGGAGCTCTCACTGGGTGACTTTTAATTGTGTTTAACCGAGGCAGAGAAACCAGCTAGAACTGAACTTGATGATTCTGGTGCAAGAACCAATGAAGGCATTTAATTTTCCATTTAATTCTCCCCTTTGTTCACCTGTCAACAGCTCTGCACACTCTGCAGTTATTTATTTTCCACACAATTTCACCTCTGAAAGTGCTTTGAGCCAGGGAAAGACTAATGAGGGAAGTTTACCCTGCCAGGGAGTCTGGCCTCAGGAATCCTCACCTGCTACATGAGCTGGGGCTGCCAGAATTCATTCAGCTCCTGCTCCCTCTGCAGTGCCACTCCTGCCACCCTGCCTGACCCAAATCTCAAAAAAAATCGGATTAAATTCAATGATTACGCTCAGTGTGAGGTACAGAAACCCCAAGTGCTGTGGCTATCACCGTTAAATGCTCGTTTTCACTCTCAGGTGGATTGTTTTGATGGAATACACAAGTTCTGCAGGGAAAATCTGGGGATTTCCCCTCACACAAAATGCTGAATAAGTCAAAATCCCAATAAAACAAGACTGGAACAAACCTGGTTTAAATTATTTCCTTTTTTTTTTTCCCTACTAAAAAAAAATCACTTCTAGCAAAAAATACAAATTGCAGGATGTCCCTTCTTGTGTCTTTCCATGCTCTACAACTTGTCAGGTTTACAGGGGTTCCAGAAAATGAGGGGAAATTACAAACGCACGTGGGCAAAAGTGGAAATAAATTCTGCAGGCATTAAAAATGAGGGGTTTTCCCCTTGTAATTCCATGCCCTGATGTCACTGAAAAGCATCAACATCCAATTAAAATCCCAGCTGTCCCCTGGAATCCAGATTCTCTCGGGATGATGCTGTGACAGGTCCACTCTTACACCAGCACTGGTTCTAACTGCAAATGTCACATTTTGGGAAACCTAAACCCAAATATTAACACATATTTGTGGGTTGTTTTTTTTTTTTTTTTGGAGTCCTTCTTTTCTTATTAGACAAGGCCAGGTGGCTTCCAAAAAAAAAGGATTTTAAGTTGTTTTTGTCTTTACAGAAAGGCAGAATTTTCCTGAGGGGTCAGAGCTCCCTGTGGTTTGGATCACACCTTAAACAATGTTAAAATCATTTATTCCCTCCCAGCTTCAGGCAGTGAGTTCAAGTGCACCACAAGTGCAGGCAGGCTGTGGCCAGGTGAATAAATTCAGGAAAAAAAAAATCAGGGTTTTTTTTTTTGGGAAGAATTTGCCAAGTATGGGAAAGATTTGGCTGTAGAACACCAATTTTCCATGCCTACCATCCTCTGCACTCCTGGGAAAAACAACACCTGCAGGGAGGATGGAGCAGAGCAGCCTTTCCTCACATCCTGCCGTGGGAAAAAGGAAAATTCCCTAAATCCTGACAGGCAGCACAAGAAACTCTGCATGTTTTCAGCAATAATTAATTTATCTGCAACCTTTGGAAGGTGCGAGGCCAGGGCACAGCTATCTGCATTCTGCTGAAGGCTCTCCAAAATTTGCATGGAGTTTTCTGTTCTGATAACATCAGAGGAAAAAAAAAAAACAAAAACCAAACCAAAACAAATCAGATTGTGCTGGTTCAACCATCACTTGCTGCAAGCGAGGTAAACGTGGACTTTCCCAGCTAAAGCTCTTGATATTGTAAAAATATTGTGACTCATTTATTCTGCTGTTTCCTCTGGCTTTGTAACTTCTAAATGAAACATTAGGAGCCAATACACAAATGAGTTGAGGTGCTGAATGTTTTCATGTAAGGAAAATTGTTGTTTTCAGTTTCCCTTCCAAGCTTTGTCAACACTCGATGGATTTCCTCAGCAAATGGAACATTTCAGCCTTTTCAGTGAGGCAGAGAGAGCCAAGGCACAGCAATAAATCCCATCCTGCTGTTAAACCTCTGCACACTCAGAAAATGAATGAGCTTTTTGATTTTTCTGTGTGAAAAAAAATAACCAACAACAACTCAAATAAACCAAATAAAGCCAAACAAACCAAAATTCACAGAACATCCAGGTCAGGGTTCAGGGGTGAAAGGTCCCTGCTGTTCCCACCCTTGGTGAAAATGGTTTTTGTTATATTGCTAAATAGGTGCATCTTTTCAAAGATGTAGATTTTTACATCTCTCCGAAAATCTCAGAACTTCTGAAGCAAAAATTCTGCTTTTTGTGAACGTCAGCCCCTTACGAGATACTAGAAAATGGTACCACTGAAATTACTTACTCACGTAACAACAATATCCAATAAAACACCTAAACTTTGAAAATCATTTTGCTCCTGTGACAGGGATGATTCCTTTCCACAGAGACCTCAATCAAAGTGGTTTTGTTTTGGTTTGGTTTGGTTTTTTTTGGTGCATTTTAACCCAACAAACTCCACCCTGCAAGCCTTCCCTGAGGAGTCAGTGCTGCTGCTCTCCCCTGTGGGTGCTTCCAGGCAGATCATCATTTTTACTGAATTTATACTGAGCGTGGTTCCAGCAGCTGAGAGACTGCAAGGTGGAGGCACCAAAGCCTGGTTTGAGTTTCCATCAGAGCCTGGCTTAAATGTGAGATGGAACAAGAGCCTGGCCTGGTCCTGAGTGCGAGCTGAGCTCTCCAGGGGTGACTGGCTGGGCTTTGAGTCATTTGCCTGCAGTCACTCAGGGATCTGGGCCAGATGCCACCTCTCAAAGCCTGGCACAAATCAGGCAGTCAGCTAATTAAAATTAGCTCCAAAAATATCAGAGTCTGGGTGCCCATCCTCTGTAACCGACAGATTTCTGGTTCACCTCCTGCCCTTGCTACTTTGGGAGAAAACTTAAAAGAAGAATTCTCTAAGATTTGGGAAAACCAGAGCCAAGCATGGCTGGATCCTAGGAATCTGTTCAGGAGGAAGTTAATTTGCTAATTTATTAATTAAACTTCATTTCAAAGCTCTACCACCCTCCTACCTGGAATTCCTCTCCAACAGCTCCCAAACAAGAGGGGACTTTGGCCCTTCCCTGTGTTTTCTGAGGGAGAACAGTGAATTAAACCTCCAGTGAGATAACACAGCTCCCAGGACCACAAAATAATCCAATTTTAGAGCTTTTGCACCAACATTCACCCTGTTAGCAGAAGGGAACCCTGCAGGGAATTAACTCAGCCTAGCAAGGCTCAGGCAGGACACAACGTGTTTTATGGGCATTTTTCTGCCTGGGCCCTGTTTTATGGGGACCATTCCTTTTTTCTGACCTTTTGGATGTGGCTCCAGGCAGGAGCAGCTCCTGACTCACCCTAAAATCCACCACTCGTCCTGCAGGAAAAGTCAGATTTGCTCAATCCCTCAATAGAAATTAAGAACTCGCTGAGAGAAGTGGGTGAAAAACTGAAATATCTCTGTGCTGCTTCACTGCCAGGTCTGAGGTGCCAAGATTTTTCTTTTTTTTTTTCCCCCCTCCCCTCCCTTCCAACTGTTCTGGTTTATTTTCAAATTTTTGACATTTAACATTTATCTTCAAGAAGCAGCACCTGCAATCGAGTGGCTGAGAGCATTTCTGTAATTAATTTTAAAAAAAGGCAAATCCAGGGACTTCAGCTGCAGGGAAGGACTTGCAAACATGAGCTTGAGTGTGTTTGAGGTTTAAGAATAGACTACAAATATGAAAAACACTGAGGTTTATTTAATCCTGCTAATCTCAGGCCAATCATTGAGGATCAGATTGGGGATGTTTAAATATTGAAAATAAAAAAAAAAAATCACATGGATTCTTGTCATTAACATCCACAGGCTCTGGCTCTCCCTGGATATTTCAGCTGGAATAACATCATTATGCTGGCATCCAAAAAAACCAAAACAAGCCATCAAAAAAACCCCCAAAAAACCCCAAACTGTCCCATTTCTAGTCCATAAACACCCAGCTTCCAACAGGTAATTCATGAGTTACCCTCTGAGTTAAGCTGAATCCTCCAGGATGCCTCTTTTTTTTTTTTTTTGAGTGTAAATGGAATTCCATGAGCTGAGAATTCTGTCTGAATTGCAGAGGCTCTGTTCAGTCCAGCCATGGGGAGCACAATGGGGGTGTCAGAGCTGAGACCCCCTCAGCAGGCAAACCCAGAGGGGATTCCACAGAGCAGGAAAATCCTCCCCGGGTTCCGTGCCAGGCACCAAGCCCCAGCTCTCTTAGCAGGGAGGGTTTNAGAAGGCAAACCACTGGAAGGCAAATTAATTTATCTTTTCATCAGAGTTATAATACCCATGATACCATCAACCACCTGAAAACCAAGCATTACCTATGAGGGTAACACTTTTTTCCCAGTGATTTAAGAGGAAGCTCAAGGAAACAGAACTACATTGCCAAAGCCTCGTTTCTTAAACGATATTTGATCCCTTTTTAGGGGAAAATAAACATGAAAAACTTGGGCTGTGCACTGGGACCACACTTCCCTGCTGTGTGTGCTGTCCCAGACACAGAAAGAGCAGGGGTTCTTTTTGTCAGATGAGATTTTGNAGCTCTCTTAGCAGGGAGGGTTTATTTAATTAATTAAATTTAATTAATTAAATTAATCCTGCACACCCTCAGCCCTTCCCAAGCACTGAGAGAAACGTGGAAAACATCCCATGGGCACATTTCNCTGGGACCACACTTCCCTGCTGTGTGTGCTGTCCCAGACACAGAAAGAGCAGGGGTTCTTTTTGTCAGATGAGATTTTGAGTTTTTTAGATTCTCTGCTGCTGGTGTGGAGCTCAGGAACTTCACGTTAGGTGTTAGTGAGCTCTCTCCACGGGGGAGTTAGACAGAACAATCTGAGACTCAACAGCAGCCACAGATCTGAAATTTCCCTCCAGAAAATTTCATCCAGCACAAAATTCAGAGCATCCACTGGAGCTCATGTTGAATGTAGGAAAAACCATTGAGTTTTGGTGGTTCTTAGGCATCAATCCCACCTAGAACTTGACCTGTGGTTCCTGGAGTGGGCCAAAATTGGGGTGGGAAGGGATGGAAAGGGCCTGGGAAATAATCCCAGAGTTCCTGGGGGTTGCTGCTCTCCAGGTGGGCAAATCCCTCCTGCCTTTGCACAGGTGGAGAGCTTGTCCCAGGTATTTGCTCCTCCTTCAGCGCTGATTTTTTGTCCTGGAATCACAGGAATGATAACAAAGCACCTGAATATTTAACCTGGCAATTGGCATTTCTCTCGCTGGGTAAATATTTAATCATTTCCCTTTTTTTTTTTTTTTAATAGCCGAGATTCCCCTTGTGTGAGCTGTGTTTTCCATTAGCCTCTTAACCCTGGATAAAGAGGAGCAAATTCCAAGCAACACCTGTATTTTTGCATCCTTCTCATTTCCCTAGCCAAACACGCCCTCAGCCAGTTGCATATCCTAGAAAATTGCATCATCTTTCACCTCAGCTGAATGATAAATGCCATTTTTTGGGAACAAGACGCTGCTTCCTGCAGGAATTCAGCCCTCATTCCATGTATTGGCTCAATTAGCAAAGCCCTGCTGGAATCAGTGATTCCTTAATTTTAACAGCTCTGTCTGCAGTTTGAAGTGAGGGTTATGAACCCTTTTTATGAGAATTAAACTTATTTTTGTGGGTATTTCCATCCTCTGGCCAGCATGGCCCAAAAAATCTCAGGTTTTGGGCAGTGTGTTCCCATTTTTCTGTGCCTCAGGTAAAAGGATTTTGCTAAAAAAAAGGTAAAATATCTGATATTAGAGGGTTAAATCTTTTGGGGGCAGGAATTTCAGAGGCAGCAGCTACAGCAGAAGGAAGTGGCGCTGAATTTCCAGCAGGGAAGGATGAGATGCAGGTTTGTAGCCATGGAGAAATTAGGTCAGACTCCAGAAGACACCAAATGATTTATGCTAATGAAATATTAACTCCCAGCAAGGGGAGGGGATGATGTTGGCACTTTCATGGGAACCGAGTGCTCGAGAAGAACAACAACAATAATAATAAAAAAAAACAAACACGTGGCAAGAAACCAACCCAAACAATGCCCAGGTTGGACTGGTTTGGTCAGAGAGGCTGATCCTCAAAAGCTGACAGAGCAATCATTTATTTGTTCATGGTTCAGGCAAATGAAAGCAAGAATAAGCCCAAGGAAATCTCTCCTGTAGCAAATAAACACACTTCTGTGAGATATATCTATTTATGAGCAGTAATCTGGCTCTGGGGAGATGTTTCTCCTTCAATTTTGTGCCTCAGCTCAATGAAACAAAGCCCTGGCTGTGAAAATTCTGTCACAACAGAGCTGGGCACACACAAATTTGGAGATTCATTTATCCCCCTACAAAGGAATTTAATGCCTCTGAATACGTTTCTCAGCCTGGCTGATTAACAGGATGTACTTCCTTATTTTGAGGTAAATACCAGCTGTCACAATTACCAAAGAAAACCAAAAAGGCAATAAAATACACAACATTTAACAAATCAAACAGCTCAGCAAGCTCAGAGGTTCCTCAGGGTTTTTTTACAGGGTTCTGCTCCTATTCAGAGTTATTACGCAGAAAACAGCCAAGATCAAATTTCAGAATTAAGAGTTAATTTTGGGTATCATTAATTTGAATATTAACCATAAGAGCAGGGATGGGGTTTTTTGCTGCATCCTCTCAGACCAGCCAGAATCTCATTAAATTCCATTTCTACAGGAAATTTTTTTGGGTTTGCTTTCTGTTTTTCTTGAAATCAAAATTATTTGTCCATTCCAAGCCACTGTCTGAGGTTGAGGATAAAGCATTACAATACTTTTACTCCTTTTTCAGGCAAAGTGCAATAATCTCCCAAGCAATGACAACAATCCTGACCTTTCCCATCCCTGCAGGAGCAGATTCGGGGAACCCTCACCTGTTTTTTCCCCACCTGCAGCACAAATCTACAAATCCTTATTTTCTGTGGCTGTTTTCTGCCCCCATGTCCAAGCACACAGAGAAAAAGCACCATTTTTATGCCTCAATAAAATCATTTCTCCCCATTTTTCTGCAGCCTTGCTAGGGCTGAATTAACCAGCCTCAGTGGGAGTAGTTTTCCTGATGCTGAAGGAATTTGGATGGAGGCCACTGGCAGTGAAATATAATCTGGGTGTATGGGAAAAGGGCTCCGAAACCTGACCCCAGATTAAACCCCATTGTTGTTTGTGACTTTCAGAGGAGTGAAATGGATTTAGGGCCTTTATTTTCTTCTCCCCACTTGTGTATGGCTTTAATTATTAACCCCAAATAAGCAAATTTTCATGCTGCCAACCTGCAGTTAATAGAGAGCAGTTGCAGTTTGGCCCATCTTAATTCTGGTTTTATTCAGCTCCAGACTCCAGGTATTTAGGATCATTGCTCACATGGATTTTTGCTTTGGGATGAGAGGTTTGCTGAGGACTTGGCTGCTGGAACACTGAGTTTCAGGCAAATGCCATCAGTGATTATTACAAGTGGTTCAAATTCCCTTCAAAGAAGAAATCCAGCACCAAGGGACTGAATTGTAGAGAAATAAAATGGTGAATAATTGAAATATTTCCCTCACAGCTCACTGTAGAAGTCCTGCTTTAATCCAGATGCCTTGGAGCTTATCTAGAATATAAATAATTTGCATTTCAGTGTTTTCTCCCCTCTTTGGGCAGAGATGATCCAGTGGAGAACCACCAATATTTTTGTCCCTGCCAGACGTGGGTGCTCGGATTTTCAGGCACCACATCTCCACTCGATCCCCAAAGCTGCTGCACCAAGGAATTCCGTGGAACATTCCCAGGAACAAAAAGGTGTGAGGGCCCCAGCTCAGCTCAGAGTTAATGTCAGCCCTGGAATTCCTGAAGCCCTGCCAGGCCAGAGACAGCACGGGATAAAATCCAGCAGGGAGGAAGCTCCTGTCCTGACGTGACATTCCCCACCAGCTCTGAGGCTGGGCAGGACGGAGGAGAAATCAGAATAATGAGCGCTGTTCAACCACCTCAAGCCCAGTGGGACAGGAATGAAGGGAGGGGACTTGCAAACAGAAAAATCCCCCCAAAAAAACCAACCCAAAAACCCACAAACAAACAATTCCCCCCCAAAAAACCCAAACAAACAAACAAAAAAATAACCAACCAAAACAAAATATAAACAAAGCCAAACAAACAAAGCCAAACAAAACCAATACAACCCAAACAAACAAAACAAAGAAACAAACAGAAACCAAACAATCAAAAAAAACCCCAAACCAACCAAACAAAAACCATAAAACCCAAACAAACACACAAACCCCCAAACAAACAAACAACCAAACCCCAAACAATCAAAAAACCAAAACCAACCAAACAAAAACCATAAAACCCAAACAAAAAACCAAACAAACCCCAGACAATCAAATAACCAAAAATGACCAAACAAAACCCAAACAAACAAAAAACCAAATCCCAAACAATCAAAAAACCAAAACCAACCAACCAAAACCAACAAAACCCAACCAAACAAAACGAAAAAACAAACAAACAAAATTACAAAAACAGCAATTAAAGAAGGTGAAAATTCAGGGTTTTGAGGGAAAAAAACCCCATTTTGTCCACGTGCAAGAAGTCACTTAGGCAAGCAAAGCTCTTCGAGGCCCTGAGGAGCAGAGCAGAGCAGTCCCCAGCGCTGGAGGAGGTGAGGGAGACAATTCTTGTGCAAGAGCTGGAAGGAGCCGTGTTTGGCCTGGCCGGCGGCCACAGCATTGTGTTCCAGTAACAAAGCAGATAAGTGATCCCTGAAAACACCCGGCTGCAAATGGAGAAACTCAAGCACCCAGACTCCAAAAAAATAAGTGGTTTTGTGGCTCTGGCTCTCGGAACATTAACCCTGAGCGTCCTAAAGCTGAGCTCATCCTCTGCTGAAGCAGGACTAGGCCTCAGCTTTGCTGAGATCTGGTTTTGGTGCGGGAAGATGGAAATGGAATTCAGTCCCACTGAGCTGCAGGGACACAAAAAAGGGACGTTTCCCGTGCCACGTGGCCCCGGTGTGTTCCACAAACCTCTCGTTGAAATCCCACTTTCCCTGAGTCCTTTGAGATGAAAAATGTCACCATTTCATTTTCAGTTTTTTTAATACCTAAACCCATCCCCATTTTCTGCGCTGTCCCTTCCACCCCCTCTTGGTCCCAGCTCCCAGTGGAGCTGTCAGAAACCAACACAAATATTTGAGACATCAGCTTTTCAAGGAGGGAAAATCATTGAAAATTGTATTTCTGTCGTGTTCTGCACATTTTAAACCACAGGGAAGTCCTCGCACATCATCTCGTACATCAGATGTGTTTCAACATTAAATTTCAAAATTAAATTTCCACTCCCTCTCCTTTATTTCCCATTTTGCTGAGCTTGTTTGGAAACTGACCTGAGTTTTTTGCTGCCGAGGGTTTCCTTTGGTCTGATTTCCAGCACCATCTAGTGACACAACCTGGGATATAAACCCAGCATTTTATCTTCCTCCCTCTCGGTTTTCTTGACCTGGTTTTGCTTTTCACTCGTCACAAATTAAAATTCAGTTTCATTTTTACAAAAATGTTTTACAACGTGTCTCAAAAGCCAAACCTAATTATTGCAATTTTTCCCTGTGCTTTCTGCTCCAATCTCCTTCAACCCAAATAACAGCACAGAAATTCCCAAAACACTTCAGGTAGCCTAAAAAAAAATCTGCATTTCAGAAGAAATAGAAAGTGCTGAGCTTGGCAAGCTCTACTCCCTGGTGCCCTGGAGCTGCAGTTGATGCTAGCACTCCCCAGCTGAAGGTTATTTGTTGGCAAGATGAACCATCAGTGCCTCTCAGAATTTGCAAATACAATATTAACATTTATTTCAGACTCCTCAGTGCACACAGAAATGGATGTGGCCAATTCCTCTGCACAAATGTCTGGTTTCCGTCTCAAGAGCAAAACCCCCAGAAGCCCCATGGGTTTAATTCTCATTTTTTCTGTCTGCCTGAGGGAAAATAACCATTGTTCGTCCATCACCACTCACTTCTGAACTCGGGAGCTGAATGCACTTTGTTTCTAGAGGCATCAGGATGAAGGGATGAAAAATAATGCCAAGAACAAACATCCCCGAGCCCTGTTCTGGGGAAGTGGAACTCGGAGCATTCCCATTAAAATTTAACAGGAACGTGGCCCCAGGACTGGGCAGAATGAAACATCTTAAACCACTCAGTTCCCTCCCTCAGTTGCTAAAAATAAAAATATTCAGCCTTCCAAGGGGCAGTGAGGTAACAGGGCACGTGTGGAGAGCCAGACTCTGCAATGCCCAGCGGGAAGAAGGGCAGTTTCATCACAGAATAATCATCCCTGTCTCTGCAGGAACAAGGAAATCTCCCCCTCTGCAGCCAGGGTGACTCAGCTGGGGAAGGATGAAGAGCTCAAGGAAAATGAAAGAGGATTCCCTGATCCCTGAAAACGCATCAAATCCAACCATTCTCTGATGTGAGTCCACAACGCTGCAAATGCAGAGCAATTTATAATAACTCGGCCCCCTCCAACACCACAAAATCTAAATTATTCCTCTCAGAGCTCAGCAAAGTCCTCACTAGAGCCAGCAGCTGGTTTGACTTCATCAGCTGCACCCAGCAGCAGCCTGGGATGAATTTTCCTCTCCACCTCCCACTTTAGGTGCTCTGGGATAACAACCCAGCCCTGATCAGCAGGGGAAGCACAGAGAGGCTGTCTCAAACCACAGCAGATGGTTCCTAAAGGTTTGCTTTGGAAAAGAAATCAGAAGGAGGAAAAAAAACCCCAAAATAAAGGAAACGTCTGATATTTTTTTCTTGTCTGAATAAAAAACTTAATTAGTGAAAAATGGGTTAAAGTGAGGAGCACCAAAGGAAGAGACAACAAAATGCTCTGACAATAATCAGATTTATCCCTTTTATATTTCCATGCCTATTAGGCCTCTAAATTTAAACTTTCATCTGCATATTTGTGCAGTATAGATTGATGAAAAGCTCTGACAGAAAAGAACCTTTTAAAAAAGGTTAAAGAACCTTTTAAAAAGAACACCTTTATGAATGAAAAGGTTGACCCCGAGTTATTTGGAAAGCTGGGAAGTGCTGCATATCCTTTGGGATTGGATGATAAACTCCCATTGGGATGGAGTGATAATTCTGTTTGGGAGTGGGGGATCAATTCCCTTTGGGATGGGGGGATCAATTCCATTCAGGATTGGGGGACCAATTTCATTTGGGATGAGGTGATAATTCTATTTGGGATTGGGGGATCAATTCCATTCCGGGTACGGGGATCAATTCAATTCGGGATACGGGGATCAATTCCATTCAGGATTAGGTGATCAATTCCCTTTGGGACTGGGGGATCAATTCCATTCGGGATCTGCAGGGTCCATGGAACAGAACTCCCAGCCCCGGCAGCTCCTCCTGCCCAGGGGAGGTCACTGTTGCTGCACAGAACGGCTCAGGTGGGGCGGTTTTAGGTTGAACAGCGCAGTTTAAAGGTGGAACGCCTGCAAACCCCTCCCAGAGCAGCTCAGGGTTCCTTTCCTCCCTCATCTTTCCAGAAATCCACCAAAAATCAAGCCCACAGCTGCATCATTCCGAGTGGAGACTGATAATCCTCAGGGCTGCGCCAAGAGCAAACCAAATTCCATCCCCGGATGCCTCAAGGCATCAAAACCGGGCAGATTAAAATAATTTCTTCACCTTTAATCACCTGCAATTCAGGACCACACCAACTGGGAAGTCATCAACAACTCACTGCATCTTATCGCTGCGTAAAAATTAGGAAATTACATCCCAGGGGAGAGGAGCTTTGCTTGTCCTGGTCTGAAGAGGTGAAAACTCTGGGAAATGTCTCGATTCCCCTCTGAGGGGGACAGAGCCAACCCAGCAGCCCCACACAGGAGGAATTTCCTCCCGGTGGAACATTTCAGGGAGGTAAAAACAGTCTGAACACGCCAGCCCTGCCATGGCCAGGGAGCTCTGGATCCAAGGAAAACATTTGGAGGTAACCATGGAGCACGGTGAGGGATGAGTCAGGGGCAGGTAATTCTTGGAAATGAAACAATGGGGATCACGCAGGAAGGGACAGTGACACTGCCAGAGTCACCTTTGGGGTGCAGAGCCCCTGAGGGGGCTGGGGAAGGGCTCAGCCTGGAGGAGAGGAGCCTCGGGAGAGACCTTCTGACTGCACAACCCCCTGACAGCAGCGGGGGATTTGGGCTCTTACCCCGGGGAACAGGGACAGGAGGAGAGGGAGCGGCCCCAAATGGCACCAGGGAGGCTCAGGGTGGGCACCGGCAGGAATTTCCTCATGGAAAGAAGGCTCAGGCACTGGAAACCCAGTGGGGGTTTGGGTGCCCATCCCTGGAGGCGCCCAAGGAAGGGGTAGAAGTGGCACTCAGAGCTCGGGGCTGGGGACAAGGTGGGGATGGGTCACAGCTTGGGCTCGCTGACCTTGGAGGGCTTTTCCAAGCTCAGCGATCCCGGGATTCATCCCAGCCGTGCCCTGCTCTGCCCTCCTGCCTTCAGCCGGGATTTTGGGCTCTCCCAGTGAGGGTTTTGTTTCTTTGTGAAGCATCAGCCAGCACAGGACGCTGTCCCCAGCCACCCCAGGTGACCCCACGGCTGTCCTGGCGCAGGTGATGTTTACTCCGAAAGCGTGTGACAAACCCAGCAGCGATGTCACAACCCCCTGCCACCGCCAGCACCGGAATTGTCACATCTCAATTGCAGCGCTTCCCATGCAAATGGAGCCTCCACAGCCCTGCTCTGCTTCCCAGGGGAGAGGCTCGGAGGAGGAAATCCACCCCTACCCCACTCTGGTTCTTAATTTTAAATAACTTCATTATTCAGCCTTTTAAATACTCCTCATCTATTTAGCTCGGGATATATTCACACAGGATTATGTTCACCTTTAGATATGCACAGTTCTCTTTAAAGATGAGCTTTAAAATCTCGCCTGATATTTTGTTTGTCATCTCATCCGTCGCTGGAAAGCCTCCTCCTGGCTTTCCCCATCAGTGCAAATCAAACCCACCCCCTCCCAGTATGCAAAAGAGGATTTTAATAAAGGAAACCTCTTGCAACAAAGGGTTTTCAGTCAGGTGGGTTCAGAGCTGGCATCCAAAGGGAGAGACAGACAAACACCTACCCCAGCAAACGCTGTTAAAGTGGGTGTGTGCACGGGAACGTGTAGGAACAAGGGAGGAGGGAAGAGAGAGAGGATTCACCCTCCATCCAAAGATAAAAACCCATGGCAGCACAACCTGAACGTTCCCATGGAGAGAGGTTTTGCACAGCTGCCCATCACAAATCAGTTCATTGCAGGTTCTTTTTCCACTGAGAGCTTCAGAGGGTGATGGCTATTTCTGCTGAAAATGCTACAGCAGGAATCAGAATTCCTACATCAGTATATCAGGAATTAATCAGGGTTTCAGGAATGTACAAAGGAGAAAAAAATATCCCCCCAGCACGAAAAAATCTGATTTTTCCTGCAGTGCAAACCTGTCTTTCCTAAAAGCTCAGCTCTGTTTATCCCCAAACCTGGCTTGACCCTCACTCCCTGCCTCAGATGATTGCCGCTGAAGACCTCACCCAAACATATTCTCTTTTCTTACACCTTCAACGCTTGAAATTTTCTCCCTTTCTTAGAACAGAAGCACTGAGTGTGTTAAAAAATGCAGGAGTCACTAAAACTGTGGAAGATAACGAAAATATTCCACACTATTGGGTAAAAACCACTTTCCCCAGCCCAGGTTTCACTGGATAATAAATTAAATAGCTTTGTCCATAGGGAACTTCCTGTGGGAATCAGGAGGCAGCGGCTGAAGCAGCATCTAGAAATCCTAGAAAGTCATTTTTGGGATCTCCCTCTGCTTGCTGTGCAAGCTGGAGCCTGCCCTGCCTCGGTGGATAAAAGAGGACTCGATGCAGCATTATTAGAGGGTCCAAATTGAAAATTGCCATTGAACAGCCAGGGATGGAGCTGGAGGTGGACAGCTCATAGCCAGCAGTGCCTGTTTACAGAACAAGACTCATGAGAGCTGTTTGAAATTACAGCAACAAAGGATTCTTTTAAAACGTCAGGTGCCTGTTGAGGTTGGAAGCAGAACCACAAAATTCCCAGTTAAACAAATACAAAGCCTTGGAGACCTTGTAGCGTCCACATTCCAAGGGGTTTCGTTGCTAGATTTGAAAATCCACTTCTCATGGCTGAAGATTGCATTTTGGTCCTTTTTGGACCTTAGAAAGGTCGCCTCCTCACCAATATAGGTCAATACCTGTCCCAAACCCAGGCCAATTGCTGCTTTACAGTGAGTGTAATCACAAGTCATAAACAGGAAGATAAAGCTACCCAGCACACGGGCTGGAGTATGNCAGAGCCCCTGAGGGGGCTGGGGAAGGGCTCAGCCTGGAGAAGAGGAGCCTCGGGAGAGACCTTCTGACTGCACAACCCCCTGGCAGCAGCGGGGGATTTGGGCTCTTACCCCGGGGAACAGGGACAGGAGGAGAGGGAGCGGCCCCAAATGGCACCAGGGAGGCTCAGGGTGGGCACCGGCAGGAATTTCCTCATGGAAAGAAGGCTCAGGCACTGGAAACCCAGTGGGGGTTTGGGTGCCCATCCCTGGAGGCGCCCAAGGAAGGGGTAGAAGTGGCACTCAGAGCTCGGGGCTGGGGACAAGGTGGGGATGGGTCACAGCTTGGGCTCGCTGACCTTGGAGGGCTTTTCCAAGCTCAGCGATCCCGGGATTCATCCCAGCCGTGCCCTGCTCT
>VXBQ01013011.1:46116-56522 GCA_013400175.1 Phainopepla nitens | reverse complement strand
CTCTGCCCTCCTGCCTTCAGCCGGGATTTTGGGCTCTCCCAGTGAGGGTTTTGTTTCTTTGTGAAGCATCAGCCAGCACAGGACGCTGTCCCCAGCCACCCCAGGTGACCCCACGGCTGTCCTGGCGCAGGTGATGTTTACTCCGAAAGCGTGTGACAAACCCAGCAGCGATGTCACAACCCCNGGAGGAGGGAAGAGAGAGAGGATTCACCCTCCATCCAAAGATAAAAACCCATGGCAGCACAACCTGAACGTTCCCATGGAGAGAGGTTTTGCACAGCTGCCCATCACAAATCAGTTCATTGCAGGTTCTTTTTCCACTGAGAGCTTCAGAGGGTGATGGCTATTTCTGCTGAAAATGCTACAGCAGGAATCAGAATTCCTACATCAGTATATCAGGAATTAATCAGGGTTTCAGGAATGTACAAAGGAGAAAAAAATATCCCCCCAGCACGAAAAAATCTGATTTTTCCTGCAGTGCAAACCTGTCTTTCCTAAAAGCTCAGCTCTGTTTATCCCCAAACCTGGCTTGACCCTCACTCCCTGCCTCAGATGATTGCCGCTGAAGACCTCACCCAAACATATTCTCTTTTCTTACACCTTCAACGCTTGAAATTTTCTCCCTTTCTTAGAATAGAAGCACGGAGTGTGTTAAAAAATGCAGGAGTCACTAAAACTGTGGAAGATAACGAAAATATTCCACACTATTGGGTAAAAACCACTTTCCCCAGCCCAGGTTTCACTGGATAATAAATTAAATAGCTTTGTCCATAGGGAACTTCCTGTGGGAATCAGGAGGCAGCGGCTGAAGCAGCATCTAGAAATCCTAGAAAGTCATTTTTGGGATCTCCCTCTGCTTGCTGTGCAAGCTGGAGCCTGCCCTGCCTCGGTGGATAAAAGAGGACTCGATGCAGCATTATTAGAGGGTCCAAATTGAAAATTGCCATTGAACAGCCAGGGATGGAGCTGGAGGTGGACAGCTCATAGCCAGCAGTGCCTGTTTACAGAACAAGACTCATGAGAGCTGTTTGAAATTACAGCAACAAAGGATTCTTTTAAAACGTCAGGTGCCTGTTGAGGTTGGAAGCAGAACCACAAAATTCCCAGTTAAACAAATACAAAGCCTTGGAGACCTTGTAGCGTCCACATTCCAAGGGGTTTCGTTGCTAGATTTGAAAATCCACTTCTCATGGCTGAAGATTGCATTTTGGTCCTTTTTGGACCTTAGAAAGGTCGCCTCCTCACCAATATAGGTCAATACCTGTCCCAAACCCAGGCCAATTGCTGCTTTACAGTGAGTGTAATCACAAGTCATAAACAGGAAGATAAAGCTACCCAGCACACGGGCTGGAGTATGGAGGAGAACAGAAAGAGGAGCAATCTCTGCTGTGATTTACTGCCCAATAAATGCAGTGAGTCACTGCAGTGATTTCCTGTCTGCAGGAGGCCAAATTCTCCCACCTCTGCGAGTGTGGAGGAGTTCCTGAACTTCAGCCTCATCCTAGAGGTTGGCACGGGTTATTTACAGGATAACCCAGGGATCCATGGCACTNAGGAGAACAGAAAGAGGAGCAATCTCTGCTGTGATTTACTGCCCAATAAATGCAGTGAGTCACTGCAGTGATTTCCTGTCTGCAGGAGGCCAAATTCTCCCACCTCTGCGAGTGTGGAGGAGTTCCTGAACTTCAGCCTCATCCTAGAGGTTGGCACGGGTTATTTACAGGATAACACAGGGATCCATGGCACTGAGGGACTCCAGCTTGCCCTGGACTCGTGCAGACAACGAGGTAAAGCAGTGAAATGGAAGGAAATATTCACCCAGACAGAGCAGGAGGTGTCCCTAGAGGAAGCAGACAGCCTTCGTGGCTGTCTCCAGGTCAGACAGGCAGCTGGAAAGTGAAAGGGTTATCTAACAAATCCCTTCCCCCTGAACAAACTGAGCAATAAATGGGATGTTGGCTCACTGTGGCTTTAATCCCTGCCCTGCAGAGCCCTGGGTTCCACAGGGATCACAGAGGGCTGCCCTGGCTCCAGCCGTGCCTCTCCCTTCTCCGCTCGTGCTGCCAGCTCCAGATGCAGCTCCGAGAATTGGCAGCAGTGATCCGTGGGGCAGGGAGCCAGGCAAGAGCCACTGCAATGCAGATCAGCTCCTGATTCCCTGCCTGTTCTACAAGCATCAAATCTGCTTTGATCAATACCTGAATAATCCTTTCAACATCCCTGAGCCTGTGGTTGTTGCTCCCAGCACAGAGAAAGCAGGAGGTGGGATTGTTCAGGTCAGGGAGAGGAGTTTTCACTGCTCAGTTGAAATCATAGCACAAAGGTGATGTTGTTCTCTTAAATCTGCCCCAGAAAGTCTGGCTGCTCTCTGCCCAGGCTGATGTCAAAGATGATATTGCTTGGGATTAAATCTGGAATGCTTTCCAGGACACAGCCAGGGAAGAAGATGCAGCTGATAACATCATAATCCTTTTTTTTTCCATCTAGGTACTTAAGAGAAATATCTGCTTGTTCACTTGAAATGGCACAGCCCACAAGGTGAAATACATTTCCCAGGGACATGGGAATGGAGTTCAGATCTGATACTGAGATCTGGCGACAAGGAAATAGATTTCCTATAAGAAGTGTCCCCATTTGTCATGGTTTAACCCCTGTGGCACCCAATACCCCACAGTCACCAGCTCACCCCCTGTCCCTGGCTGATGGGGAGAGAGCTGTGAAAAGAAGAAAAAAATCATAGTTGAGATAAGAACAGTTTAATAAATGAAATAATTGAATGAAATGAGAGAGGGGGGAGAGAGAGACAAATAAACCTCAATTAAACAATGAACACAGGCTGGTCTCCCACCAGCTGCTGCCCGAATCCCCCAATTTAAATTCTGGCCACGACTTTCTCCAGCATGGGATGTCCCTCTGGCCATGGGTAGCTGTCCTGGCCGTGCTCCCTCACAGCTTCTGCTGCACCTCCCACCTGGGAAAATTCCTTGGTTTGGGGGAAGCACAACTGAGCAAGCACTGCAGCATCAGTTTGGTATCAAAAGTATTCTCCTACCAAATCCAAAACACAGCGCTGCACCAGCCACTGAGAACAAAACTCAGCCTATCCCAGCTGAAAACAACTTCTGAGAATTCCAAAAACATTTAATTAAGGATCTCCTACTACTTTACTCACTTGCACAACCCTAAGTCAAAGGCTGCTTTTCCCTTCCCAGTAAATCAGAATTTAATTTTTTCTGTTTCACACAGCAGGAAAAAAAAAATATATTTTTCTCAGCTTGCAGATAAGCTTTTTCTTGGGAAAACTTTCTTCATCAGCTGCTCAGGACTGTCAGGAAAGAGGGTGGAGCCTTCCCAGGCTGCCGTCCTCCAAACCATACCTGAGTATAAAGAGCAAAGCAGAACTGCAGCCAAGAAACTCTCAAAAGCTGCTTCCAGTGCCTGCTGGGATTCCAAGGCTGGTTTTATTCTTCCCCTGCTGGAACTTGCTGCTCCAAAGACAAGAGGGAAAGCTGGACTCGGCTAATTACATTGGAGGATTAATTACACGGCCATGGTCTCCATGTGATACTGGATTGATTTTTAAGTTTTTTTTTTTTTTTTTTTTTTTTTTTTTTTTTTTTTTTTTTTTTTTTTTTTAAACACAACTGGACAGGGTTTTTTTTCCTCCCCTCTTCTCTTTCATCTTTTTTTGCACACACACAGTGGAGATGTTGCAAACAGTCTGCATGAGTCCTGAGCTCCTTGTCAACCAAAACATGAGTGAAAGTGAAATCTGTGGCTACAGCCCAGGCCAGGGATCTCCCCTGCCTGGAGAAACTGCCAGTCCCAAGAGCTGCTTCCAGCAGAGCCCATCTCTGCCAGATTCTGGATTAACTGAGCTGAGCGTTGCGAGTCCCAAGATCTACCACCCTCCTCCTGCATGCAAACCTCCAGGGACGCCTGCTCCTGCTGGTAAGAGAAAAATCTTTATTCCCATTTCCCATTTTGTGCTTCCTGCAGCAGCTGATGGAGCCCAGTGACCTGGGCCTCTGAGCAGCACCAACCAAGCCAGACAATACCAGAGGTGTTCAGCACATTGCCCTGCTCAGGCTTGGCTGGATTTTGTTGTGTTCTGCTGCTGAGGGCAGAAATTGCTCTGGTTTCCAAAGGATGCCCAGTATTCCATCACTTCTGTCCATCTCCAGCGTTCTGCTGCTCATTTGCGTTCTGAATTTGCAAGTTTGGTTCTGAGCTAGCAGCAAGGTAATAGATGTGACCCTCTGAGTGATTAACACTTCAAAGTCACAGCAAAGTGTGTTTGGTCAATCGTTGTCTTTGCAGAATCCTTCAATTTCCAGGATATATCTGACCCATCCCTGGAAACTCTTCCCAGATAACAACATATCAGCAATCTTACTGGCTCGTTAAAAAAAAAAAAGCTTTTCAAAGAAAACTTTAAAATACTCTACAAACAGTAACTAATCCATTGTCAGAACACCAGTCTATAAAAAAAGTGAATCATTTCTAGAGCAGCCTGAGAAACAAACTCTGGTTTTCGAGGTCTCAGTGTTTTGATTATTCAGTGATAGGTTAAACACTGAGAAGTGCCAGAAATCTCAGCACAAAACAACAACCCCATCTCCATTCCAAAGGCACCATTTGCTGCTCGGGATTCGCCTCCCTCCTGCTGGAGGGGTGTCAGCTCTCGTTGCCTGGAGCGGGGAAGGGAAACAAAATCACGCAACAAGAAACCACATCTTGTGGGGCTGGTTCCCCTGCCAGGATTGCCTCCTCTCAGCCATCCCGGGAGCTGCACTGTTCCCATCTGCTGAGCTCCCCTGCTCCCCCTGCACAGGGCCCAGCCACAATCCAGCACAGCACACGCCGACTTCGCTCAGGAATATTGGTGCAGGCACCTCCTGTTTCGTTTAACAGCACCAGGAGCTGCTGGCCCAATGCACCTTTTTCATTTCAGGCTGTTGTGCTGTTTAATCCTGAACCATGTTTGATCACAGGAGCTGTTTTTTGTTCCTCTTGCCACGAGCTGCAGTGGGAACAGAAAGCTTCTCCCTGCTCCCAGGATCCCACACTCAGGCTTTCCTTGGAGCTGTGGTTTTCTCCATGGTGTATTTACTGGGAAAACCCTGATCTAGTGCATTAAATCAGTACTTTTGGAATGGTAACGTCTGTTAGTGAATGCATTTTATAGCAAGGTTGTTCCAGGCAGGGGGACACACAAGGCAGGGATGTGAGTGCCAGTGTTACATAAAAGGTATTTCAAAAGCCAGGGGATTTAAGCTCCTAATCTGGGCAAGTCTTTCAAGTTTGGGGATGCAGGCACCTTTTGCAAGGAGACCTAACACAAACAATCAGAGAGCAGCTTGTTTTGACAAAGAGACAGCCTGTTAGGACAGCGAGGTATATTCTGAAATAACTGCTTCATTTCGGCACAGAAAATCATTGTTTCGCTTTGAATCACACAAAAACCTCCAAACACACTGAGAGCCATGGGGGAAAGCCACTGGACAGAGCACCCCTATCTTAATTTTGAAGAAATTCTGCTCCTTCTTGTTGCGCTGATAACAATTTAACAAACCACAGGACAGGAAACTGCAAAGGCAGATTTACCACAATACAGGAAAATCAGAATCTAAGAGGGGCAGAGTGCTAAACACTGCTGACACTTTCCCCAAAAGCAAATCCACGCTCTATGGCACGCAGGAAAACTGAGGAGGAATTCATGAAAGGAAAGCTATTGAGCAGAGCCAAGGAACGTGCAGGGAGATGTGGAAATTTCCCACAAGCGATGATGAACATCGGAATCAGAGCCCGTTCCCCAGGCTGACCTCATCCTCCCTCCCTTCTCCAACAGCTCAGACAATTGTGTTACTTTCAGCACCGTGTTGTGACTTTTCCAGACTCTGAACTTAGCTCTGATCCCCCTCAGAAGCGCTACATGGGTGTGAGAGTGAAGATGCCAGTGCGGGAGTTGCTGAGGAAAATCCGACTTTCCAAAGGCTTGGACCCAGCTCCCAGCAAGGTGAGAGCTCCCTGAGGCTGGGAAGGTCCTCCCAGGGCTGCAGCACCCTGGTGCACACAGTCCCACCCCTCTGAGTGCCTCTTCCAGCCACCAAATCAATGCTTTTGCTAAAATAGAATAAACCAAATTTCAAACAGAATGAGGGTTGGGCTAGGAACAGTTCTAAGGCAAGAATCCATCCATGCCATGGATGCTGTACATCATTCAATCAAGGCAAAGGTGCCCCCAAAAAAGTAAAAAAAAATGATCCAGAACCTGCAGAAACAGCCCAAGGAGCTGAAAAGCTCCCAGGCTGCTGTAAAGATCTCTATAAAGCTGCCATGAATTAGCCACTCTCCACCTGCAGCCCCTGCAGAGCAAAACCCATAGCACAGGAGGCAATTTCATTCTGTTCATGTCACAATATTTGCCACTGTTTCATCTTCTGCTCCGTGTAAGCATCTCACATTGAAGCTGGGTGGTTTTGTCTCCTCAGGAAGCCTCATCAGTGAAGATGGTAACCAAAGGATCCTCAGGAAAAACAGGTTTGGAAACGCCTCACTTGGTAACAGAGCCTCCTTTTCTAGTAGGATCACCTCTGGGAGGTACCCAAAGAGCCAGAGCACTCCTGTGCCAGGGTCAGTGATCCCTGCTGGGTCCCTTCGATTCCAGGAGGCCGGCCAGCTGTGCATCACCGCCCTGCCTGGGTTACCTAGCTCTTCTCTGGGGCAGGACTGATGGGAGAGTCTGCTCTGCGTGCGCCTCTCCTCAGCTCTGAACGTTTTCTTCCCTTTTTTTCCAGCAGAGAAGAGGAGAACTCACCCTTATACAGAGAAGCAGCTTAGACAGGTATGCAGAACACCCTGAACCCCGCTGTGCCAGGCTCCTGGGGCAGAATTCCTGTTCTATCACCGAGGGAGGACAGGACACTTCATGTCTGCTTCCCTCCCCTTTCTTCCGCCCTGCCCGGCTTCTGTTGCTGTTTCAGAGCAAGCAGAGTGCTGGGCAAACCCCCAAAGGCTTGGAGGACCTCGACATCCTGGTGGAGGTGCTGCAGGAGGATCTGAACAAGAGCCAGCTCAGGGAGGAGCCTCGGCACCCCGTGCCAGACGGGTTTTGGCAGGGATTCTCCACGGATCTGCAAAGCTGCCGCTGGGAAAGCGTGGGGAGCAAGGAGGCAGCTGGTGGCCTGCAGGGGAGGCAGCCCAGCTCAGCAGAGCTTCACCCAGAGCCCTGTTCTAAACATTTCCACCCAGTCCTGCGGGGACAGGCAGAGCCTTCCTTCCCTGGGGAGCAGGGAAGCATCCAAAGGTCCGGCTCGCCGGGAATGTTCTCCAGGACGGGCGGCAAAGGGAGCAGCTGCTGGATGCAGGATGCTCTCCCGAGCTCCCAGGAGGGTTTCCCGAGGGGCTCTCCCTCCCAGCAAGGTTTCCTGAGGAACTCTCCATCCCAGCAAGGTTCCCCAAGGAATTCTCCATCCTGGGAAGGTTTTCCAAGGATTTCTCCCTCCCAGCAAGGTTTCCTGAGTAGTTCTCCCTCCCAGCAAGGCTTCCCAAGGAGTTCTCTATCCTGGGAAGATTTTCCAAGGATTTCTCCCTCCCAGCAAGGTTTCCCGAGGAGTTCTCCATCCCAGGAAAGTTTCCCGAGGATTTCTCCCTCCCAGGACACGCCTGCACTCCCCAGCCCAGCAGAGATGCTGCTGGAAGCTCACAGGGGCTCCCCAGATGTGGATTTGAGGCTGGCCCCAATTTCCTTCACCTGCCAGGACCTCTCTGCCCTCTCCTTCTTCCAGTTCCAGCTGCACAGGGAGGAAAACTTGCTGAGGAACATCCCAGAGGAAAAATTGCTGGCTCCTGATGAAAATGGCAACAGGTCCTCGATTTTTCTGTCAAAAACATTGATTTCTGTCCCCTGGGGGCATCCCTTTGCTCTGACCTCTGAGCAAAAGCTTCTCTGCTCAAGGGGAAGCTCAAACTTCAATCAATGCACAGAATTTTAGGCAGATATTAAAAATAGAAGTACTCCAGATTTGCAGTATTATTCCTGAGCTACCAGGATAAATTCAGGGTGTTAAAATATTTAGGGATGAGAGGTACGTGTAGGGATTCACAAGAAAATTGAAATGCAAGCAAAATAAGTACTGGGGGAAAAAATATGTGCAGAAAAGAACTTTTCCATGCTGCAGACACTCTCAGGGTGTAATTATTTGTATTATTAACTGCCAATGAAAATGGAGGGGAGGATTACCCAAAAACACAGACTGGAGCACAGACTCCCAAAGAACTGGGAGTGGCTGTTGTGCTGGAAATGAGAGGAAAACAAAGTTTTCCTGATCCCAGTAAAACCCAGTATTGCTTGTGGAGAAAATAGCTATTTATAAGAAAAAATTTAAAAATCTCATAAGGCTCCAAGCAGTTTAGGTAGATTGAGATAGCTGGTATCAAATCAGATTGACAAAAAACATGGCAAAATTTATGAATTATCTGAGTCTTGGGGAGAAAGGGATAAATTCCTGTCCCAAATTTCAAATATTGATAACCCCACACAGGGAAAACCAAGCACAGCACTGGCCTCTTCCCTAAAGTACCGCATTCCATTCAGAATAATGATTTTCAGTGCAATAATAAAATCAAACTTCACTTTCCAGCAGTTATGTAACTCCCACATTACTGTATAATTCACAAGCAAAAATTTCCTCACTCCTAAAATTCTGCACTCCAGAGAACACTCAAAGGCAGAAGTACAAACTAAATAAGATCAATGAACAATAGGGTCAAAAATCCACAAAAAACCCCCAAAAAAACCCCAAAGCCAACCAAGCAAAATCCACCCCAAAAAACTCCAAATGCAGCAAGAAGTGTCAGAGTTCTTCTGCCATATTTAAGGATATTTTGCTACAAGATAAGGGAAAACCAAATAAATAAGTACAATCAATGCTTGCATTAATTTTTCCTCCCTGAAGAAAGGAAGACACGCCCAAATTTACAAGGGAAAAAAAAAAAAAAAAAAGAGTCTTTTTGGGATGAAAATTCAGTAGAAACTGAAGTTTGTAAATGATACTGCATTTTTGAAAATTGTACTATTTTCAGTAGCTGGGCGAGACTGAGCACACAGAGGAAATTTTGCTCTCCTCCTCCACAGGACT
The DNA here is from genome assembly GCA_013400175.1 of Phainopepla nitens. Taxonomy (NCBI): domain Eukaryota; kingdom Metazoa; phylum Chordata; class Aves; order Passeriformes; family Bombycillidae; genus Phainopepla; species Phainopepla nitens. The sequence continues at coordinate 47,379 of VXBQ01013011.1, read as the reverse complement.
CAATTCCAGTTTGGAAATTTTTCTTTCAGTAGCGAGCATTTCCCTTCTCTCAGTTTTTAGGGATATTTTAGGGACATTTCCCTGTACAAGCAGGGATTGTGGGCAGCCAGGAATCGTGGCTGAGCTCCTGGACAGGAACAACATGAAAGCAACAAGGGAGGAGCAAGAAACCCTGGCAGACAAAATCAGCACCTGCTGATTGTTGTTACTGTAGAGAGAGAAACAAACCCTTGAACACCCCAAGATTTCAGTATTTTCCAGCATTAGGATTTTCTGCTTTACCAGACACTCCCCCTGTTGCTTTGGGGCATTTTAAGCACTCCTTTGGGATGTTTTTTCCACTCCTTTCTCTCCTGATTGTTCCCAACTGAGCTCTCTTGCAGGCTGCTGCACAAGGCTGTTGCCCAGGGAAGGAGGGCTCTGACTTTTGCCCTGGCCCAGAGATTTGCATCCCTCAACAAGATCGACGAGAAGGATGCAGAGAAAAGGGTAGGAGGCTGATTGCCAAGGAAAAAAAAAAGTCATTTTTCAAACCCAGCCAAGCACTAAGCACCCTTTCTGCTGTCCTGGGAAAGGAGGGGAAATGGGAATGGGGAGGGAATGATAGAGCACAAGTGGGAACAGAGCCCCAGAATCCCAACTCCACACTTCATTATCTAAAAAATGTTGTTTTTAAACTGTTTCTTGCCTTTCACTGCAACTTTCTGCTCTTCTTCCCTTCTCAGACTGCTTTACATCTTGCTGCAGAAAAGAACCAGCACCTGATGGTGAGTGACCTGATCTCCCTGGGAGCCAACGTCAACGAGCAGGACAGCTCTGGGAAAACTCCCCTGCACCTGTGTGCAGAGAACGGATACCTGAGAGTTCTGGAGGTAAATTGGCTGTTTGTGCTGGGCAAAAGTGGAGTGAAAGCAGCTAATGCACATTCTGGTGTTTAAAACAAGCTGGGGTTTTCCATACAGCTCTGGTCTGAGGTGGTTACAGAGGGATTTGGGGGAGGAAAGGGTATTTTTGCACTGCCAGAGGCCAGGAATCACCTGGATATTCTTCATTTCAGGTCCTGAAAAACTGCAAGAACAACGGGGTGTGTGTGGAGGTGGATCTGCCTGACCACTATGGTGAGGGAGAGCTGAACTGGACAGGGGCTTGGTTCAGATCTCAAACTTACAAATACAGATTGAAATCTAAATGTACAGATTGAAATCTACACGTACAGATTGAAATCTGCACGTACAGATTGAAATCTGCACGTACAGATTGAAA
>VXBQ01013011.1:24792-45973 GCA_013400175.1 Phainopepla nitens | reverse complement strand
AATACAGATTGAAATCTGCACACACAGATTGAAATCTAGAAATACAGAATGAAATCTGCACACACAGATTGAAATCTAGAAATACAGATTGAAATCTGCACACACAGATTGAAATCTAGAAATACAGATTGAAATCTGCACACACAGATTGAAATCTATAAATACAGATTGGAATCTGCACGTACAGATGGAAATCTATAAATTCAGATTTGCTGCAGGCAGGGGTCAGGCCCTGGGTTTGACTTTCCCACGGGTGTTCCCCGCAGGTTTAACCCCCCTGCACTGTGCTGCTCTTGCCCACACCGTGCTGGTGACAGAGTCCCAAAGCAGCGCCGGGGACACCGGCAGGTTCCTCAGGCTGCGGAGAAACCAGATCCTGGAGGGAATTCTCTGCCTGCTCCAGATGGGAGCAGAGCCCCAGCTGCAGGTAGGATCACAGCAGGACCCCTGCCCTGCCTTTGAGGGTTCCTGTCCTCGTGCAAGCGCAGGGTTCGTTGTCATCTGCAGGTTCTGAACTCGTGTCAAACCTTCACCGCCTGCCTAAAGCTGGAGGAGAACACAGAGCTCATGTGTTTGCTTCAGACTCAGAAAGCCCAGACAAAGGATGCTCTTCAAGAGGTAACTACAGCTGCTTTACACAGGCAATGCCTAATTCCAGGATTAAGCAAATATTCAGTGCTTAAAACACAAACAAACAAACAAAAGAACAAAACAAGAACCAACCAACCAAACAAAACAACAAAAACCCAAACCAAAACAAAAAGTTACAGCTCTTTTGTCTTTTGCAGGGTCTTTTTTTTTTTGCCTCTGTCAGATCACAGTTCCCACTAGAGTACATGGAATAAATGTTATAATATAACAATATTTCAATTAGAAATACAGATTTAAGGCCCCATTTCAAGTCAAGGAGGTTCTCGCAACAGGAGAGAAAACACAACAGAGAAAAAAAAAATATCATTTCAGTCCAGTTCAAGTGGAAATTGACTGTTCTGGTGTCTTCCCCTGTACAGAGCTGCAGCCTGCTGGATGCTCCCAGAGGAATCCCCACTCCCCCAGCAGCAGGGAACTTACCTGGACTTTGCTCCTTGTCATCCTCAGAGCTCCTTGATGTCCTTCTCACAGGTATTTTGTGGCAGGAAGCCGAGTTCAGGTGGTTTTTTTATGGCTCAGCAGCTGGGATGGAGAGGCTCAGCTCAGCCCCTTCCCTGCTCTGCCATCCCACAGGATCATCTGGGGTGGAAAAGAACCCCAAAACACACAACAGAGAACCTCCACAGCATGGAGCTGATGGAAAAGGTGCTCAGCACCTCATGCCAGCCTTTGCATTTACTCCAGAGGCCTGCCCAGAATTCATTTTCCTTGCAAACCTCCTTCCTCAGCCCAAGCCAGCCAGAAAATGGGGGAACAAATCCGTGCCTTTAGCAGGAACACCTGGCCTGGGGAGTGAGCTGAGATCTGCTGCTTTGTTGCCTTCCAGGGAAATGCTGAGGACTCTCCTCACCTGCTTCTGGTGGGCCACCTGCTGCAAGAGAATTACCAGAGCACAGCCAGCAAAATTCAGAATGTATCATCTTATATCTTGAACTGACTGCTGGAAAGATCTCACCTGGACCCAGGGTTAAAGAGCAAACTGATAAATGAGGGAAATCCTCAGTGCAGGTTTCACCAGGAATTCAGTGTTAGGTGCTCCAGGAAGAATTAGATCTTCATTTTCTCACAAATTTGTGCTTCTCTGCTCAGGTCTGAGGTGGAGCTGCCCTGCAGTCTGAAGCTCTGATGATTTTCCATGCAGGTGTTTAGCCCAAGAAAAATATTTTAACTATCCAGGGCCTAGTCTTGAGGCTTTCAGTCTAAAATTAGTCTCTACACTCCAAATTCAACGTTCAGATAGACTGAAAATCTCAGTCATTTTAAACACGAGCTCCGGGAATTCAGAGCCCGATGAGTTATATTTAATATTTTCTGCAGTCTGGCTCTGAATTTGGCCAAGGCTGGAGTGGTCACACTTTAAGGCAGTCTCATGGTGAAGTCCTTCCAAAATAAAACATCGTGCTGAGCATGTTTTTTCAACAAAAATCAAGCTTTTTATTGATGCAATCAGAATTTTACAGTGACAGTAGATTGTAGGTGAAGTCTGGGACAAAGTGTTTTGAATCAGCTCCTAACAGATCTAGCAGAGGATTTTACCTTTATAAAATTTAAATATATAAAAACAGCTTTTGAAGCTGTTGAACTTTTTTGAATTTTTTACGCCAAGCTGGGAGCATAACAAGGAGCTGAAATGATCCTGTACTGCCAGAAAACCAAATTATTCAGTAGAATTACTACAAACTAGATAACTTTTATTTTTAATTATTTCTTCCCAGACTTACTCTCATTTAATTTTAACTTCTGGTTGCGAGTTCGCTGGTTTCTATGAAACTTCCCTGTTTGCTACATAGGGAGCAATTCTACTTTTACAGAACCTAAACCCAAAAAATGACTGATCCAGCAGCGCCTCACGTGTCTCCTGTTGGGGAAAATGGGACATTTCCCACGTGAAAGCACTGCAGGGTCCAGTGTTAAGTACTCAGCATCTTTGGGGAATGTTTTTAATGAACCCTTTGCATTTGCTTCTTGTTTAAAAAGAAAAAGAAAAAAAGGTATTTTCATGTTATGGGGTTTCCTTAAGTGTTAAGCTCCAAGAGCTACATTGCAAGGTGAATTAACTTTGAGAAGTGGCAGTGTTGAAGTGAATTCCAATGGGATTTGGGTAATATCCTATGATTCTGATGCCCTGAACAGCTAAGGAGTTCTCTTTTGTATTCTCTCTAGCATGAGTGAGACATAATAATTCATAATCTTTCAATATTCCATTAAAAATATATATATATAGTGTTATTCTCATGATGAGTTGCATAACTCATCCACCTCCTTCCAAAGCTTAGCCTCATGTTTTAATAATCTCAGGTCTTTTCTTTTCCCCTTTTTGTCCCAGGTTTTACAGATATTTCTCCTCTGTGGTTATTTCTCTCTGTCCCCCCATCACTACTCATCCTTTCTGTTTGCATTTTAACTCCCATCTGTTCTCACTGAACTTTTTTTATTCATTTGAAGACAATTATGGAAGAACTTCTGGGTGAGCTCAGCTTCCACTTGTGGGATTGAAGGGTCAGATCCAGCTTTTATTTTCATTATAAATCAACCAAGAAATCCCACATCAGGAGAATGAAGCAGAGTGCTGAACAAAGAGAAGAGAATCCACAAGCATTTGCAGGGAAAAAAACCTGACTTTTCTCACAGGATTTCTTGAAAAAAAGCATAGACAACTCTCATTTAATAACACAGCATTAATCTTTTAGTAATGGGAACCATTCAGGTGAAAGGACAGGAGTATTAAACTATTCATATAGATATCATTTATTCAATATACTCAGAGATGAACTTGCTTCTACAGTATATTCTACCCCAGTTATCCATTAATTGCATTGTTAGTAGGTCGCTTTACATTGTTTCACTGCTCCTTCCTGCCAATAAATACATTTATTTCATGCAGTAATTTGGTTTTTTCTGCACTTTTCTATCTGTACTAAGCTCACAGCACAAGGGACACCATAGAAAAAGCAAATTGAGCCGAGTTTAGAAGCTGAGAAGTGTGTGAAAGTTGTGTTGTTGTTTTTGGGTTTTAAGATGGCAGAAATCCTCCAGCATCCTCCTTTTCCAAAGGGAATCACAGCACCCAAATTCCTGGCTGAAGGGATCCAGCTGCTTCCCAACCCTGGTACCTCACCCACAGCACAAACCCAACCCCTGCTTGGTTTTCAGCCTCCAAAATGCGTCCTTGAAACCCTGATTTGCTGCACAATTATTCTGTCTATTGTCATAAAATTGTCATAATACTGTCTATATAGCTGCACTATTAATCAGTCTTTTATTGACTGATTACAGCCACAATTATTGCACCAAAGATTCTTCCCCAAAGGCTGCTGGATTCTGCTCAAACAATTGCTCACCTCCCAGAGCCCAAAATCCTCAGCTGAGGAGCACAGGGACTGCTGCCCACTCAAACAGATAATGGCAGGCAGGGAACAATGCCATGGTGGGAAGTAAACCACAGCCAGGCAAAGAAAATAAATTTATAATTTAAAAAACTCCTTCCAGCAGACAAACAAAACAAATCCAACCTTTTAGGATGAGGAGCCACGAAAAGTGCCAGAAGTGGGAGGGAGAGGGGGGGGTTGGACACTGAAGAAAACAATCCACAACCCTCTGGAGAATATTTGGAGAGCATGGATCAAGAGCTGCCGCTGAGGGGGGAATATTGACATTTCCTCTGCCTTTCCCAGCACCCCACGTGCTGAGAGCCAGGCTGGAGCAGCCGAGTTCCAGAGCCAGGGAGGAGGGAGAGGCTGAGCCCTGGCAGACTGGGGCTCTGGCAGAGCAGTCTCGCCCATCGAGGTGGATTTTTCCTCGCTTCCTTTGTGGCTGGGGGAAGCTGGAAGGTTCCAGCTGAGAGCCAGGCGTGTTCCTGCAGCTGTGGGGAGGGAATAAATGTGCAGGAGGGAGTCCCACGAGCTGAAAGCTGAGGGTGTCAGGCACTTTCTAAGAGGGAGCAGAGTGGGGAGAGGCAGGGAAAGGGAAAAGGAGGGCAGGACTGTGCTGGGTTAAAAAATACAATTCCATTTCCCACAGGGCTGGTCTGACTGGGCATGGACAGCAGAGCTCTCGTGTCACTGTGCAACCTCATCTCTCGTGATTGTGGAGCCTCATCCTGCTCATTTCATCAATGTTTACCCCAAAAATTTGCTTGCTCTGAGGACAGACATCCATTTTACCACCTGGGAGCTGCAGGATGCACCATTAAAAAATCCCTTTTGTCTTGACAACAAGCAGGCTGCCACTCCAGGCATCCTTACATATTTATATCCACCTTGAGTGGGCCAGCTTTGGGACTCACTTGGCTTAGCAGCAAGATTTAGGTGGATAAAACATCACTTCCCAGGTATAAAACCCCAAGAAATTGTTCCCCAGCTGGCATCAGGATAGCCCCAGGCACTGCTCTGCTCCATGCTTGGTCCTAGAAGCTGCTACACCCATGAGAATCCTGTCTGGGTAGGGCCCAGCTCTCAATTATCTCTGTTTGTTATCTCTATCCATCAGCAGCAGCCCGGGAAGTTTACAGAAGTCTTGTTTTTTCCAAACAGAACAAGATCTCCAAACACAGAGGTGTGTGGGGAGAGAAGCACAGGCAGAAATCCCCACACCACAGCTCCAGAACCCAGAATAAACACCCAGCTCAGACCTGCAGGAAATCACCCAGCAGGAACTACCAAAAATCCCAGTGGCAGATTTGAAATATTCCATTTGGCCCAGGCTGGCTTTGTTTGAAATGAAACCCCCTCAGGTCTTTTGCTGCTGATGAGTAACCAGCTTTTGAATCCTCCACAATTATTTCTAGAAAGGCATTTGCAGCTAATTGGGTGCTAGAGGCAGAGGAACACACACCAACCTGCCTTCAAAGCTCTGCGCCGAGGCCAAAAATATTTTCACCCTCACAAACCCTGAGACTTGAAGCGTTTCAGAGCCCATGAACCACAGCCTGCTTAAAACTTCAGCTTTAACTCCCTTCAGCAGCTCTTTCTGCTCCTTACCTAGAGGCTCTGTGGGAGTAAAAGCTGGTTTTTCGCAGCTCTGTGATGAAAACATTTAAATTATTAATTTTAGTGACGAAAAAGCCACCTGCTAGAGAGGCTCTAGATCAGATCACTGTGCCAGGGCTCCAGGCTGGCCAGGTCCTGATTCCATCCCCCAGGTGTGCGTGTTTTGACTCCCAGCTAACGTGACCTTTCCTTTTCGCAGGAATCGTTACTCAGGCACCAGGGCAACCCCGGCTCTGATATCTAGAGCTGATAAAGTTCTGCAGAACCCAGCAGCCCTTCGAGCTCGGAGCCAAGCTGCTGTTTGCTGAGGTGGAGCCCTGTGAAAGTCCATCCTGGTGGCATTTTCCTTGTGCTAGAGGCCATCCCAGCAGGGCGGTTTATTTTCTTTCTTCACAGCACTTTTTTATTTCCACTTGTCTGTGAAAACCCCAAAAGCCTCAGCTGCATGCCCTCACTGATTAAATAAACTTCGGGGTTTAACTCCTCCCATCACCTCCTCCCCCAGAATCAGGGCTGCAGAGACAAACTTGGTGTTTTAATCCATCTATCCATAAAACATTCCCATGGCAAAAATACAACTACAGAGGCTAAGTGAAAATAAACCACTTCCTGTCACTGCGTTGTCTGTGGGATTTGGACAAATTCTGAGCTCTCTTTGGCCTCCATCCTCATTTGTTTAAATCTAAATTGTGATTCAGCTGGCTTTTCAGGATTATCTCAGAATAACCAGTCTTCAGGGTTGGTTTTTTGGGTTTTTTTTTCATTTTTTAACACAAAAATCCAATCCCAAGTGCCAGAAGTCCTGTGCTCATTTGACCCCCCAAAAAACAACATTATGGTCGTGATTCCCCAAAAATGATAAACAAGAAACAGTAAGGGGAAAATTGAAATAAACCATAGAAAGAGGAAGGAAAATAAAAGGAGAATCTGTTTTCTCAGCCCAAATTCATGGGTGGTGGTTGCTCTGGAGGTGATAAAAAGCCACAGGTTGTGCTGGCACGTGCTTGGGTTTTATGGGTTTGAGATAAGCTGCACTTTTTAGGGCCCTGAGTCCTCTGAGAGTTCATTGTGGGCAATTCCAGCAAAAGCCATCCCAAGTCCCTTGGCTCTGTCCCAAAAGTCACTGCCCAGCCTTTCCCCAGAACCCTTGAAAAATTATTTCAGCATTTATACAGCTTCTCTTCATGTGATTGTAAACTGAGGGTTAGCTAAACACAGCTCTCCCTCAGCAGAGCCAAAACCTGCTCTAAATGACGTTTAGAGAGTAAAGTTTAAGGGGGAAAAAAAAAAATAATAGCTGGTTACAAACAGGCTCATCACATATTTGGATATCAACATATTCCACTTGTGGCTCCTTTTGCTGAGAAACTTCTATGAAATTTTAAGAGAAATAAGACCAAAATTTGGTTTATCTGACTTGCTAACCATGGGTCTCACAGATAAATCAGTACCTGCTTGTTCAGATGCCATGAAATTCAAAGAAATAATTTGAAAGCCTGATGCCCAGGAAGAAAAATAGCTAAAAATAGCTTTAGAACAAAAATAGCTAAAGCAAAAAATAGCTAAAAATAAAATAAATATTATATATGTAATATACATATTATATAAATAAAATAGGTAAAAACAAAATCAGCTAAAAATAGCTTAAAAGTAGCTATAAATAGCTAAAAAAAAGCTAAAAATAACATGAAGCTTGTGTAATAGAGACTGAAAACACCAGGGATTAATTCAGCAAGGGACAAAACAACAGAATTCTGAACCAAAATAATTATATGAGTTTAAAAACTCCATGTGTGTGCATCAGGGATGATTGCACAAGTTCCAGAGCTGGTTTTGCTTCGCTCTTTTCAGGAGCTGCTTGAGCTGGTGTGAGATTTCTGTGCTCAATAATTAGATTTAGATGCTATTTAGCATCTAGATTTAGATGCCATTGAGCCAATAGCTGCTCATTTCCCCATTTTCTTCGAAAACCGAACAGAAAATCTAGATTTTTTTAGTCTTCCCCTCTTTTTTCCCTGCCCTTTGCCAGACTGGAAGGCGAAGGTCAGCGATGACTGAGGCCGGCCAAGCCTGGAGAGTGACTCAGGCATTAATTCCTGCGCTGGATTCGTCACCAAGCGTTTCATGGGGCTGTAAAATTCCTGACCCTGCCAGGAAAAGCAGCCTGGTACACGAGGATCAGTTCTGTGGAAAAGGAAAGTCCTGTGTGTGCTCATCACAGCCAGAAATCACTGCGATCTTACCCCAAGGCACTTATTTATTTATTTATTCTGGCCCCATCACTGATTTGTGTGGCCCAGCAGCAGATAAATGACTCTAAAATACTTCCTAGGCGAAGGAAAGCTGCTAATTGCCTTTGGTATTCGATCCCTCAGGGAATCTCTGGGCTCCCCAAAGGTGAACTCTGCCAGAGCTGGGGCTGGGAGGTTTGCCCAACCTCATCTTCACTGGATTGAAAAAAATAAAAAATAATAAAATTAATAGAAAAATAAAACCAATAAAATTAATAGGAAAAAAAGAAAAATTCAATAGAAAAAAAAAAAGAAATTAAGAGATTCCAGCAGCAGAACCTCTGGAGTTGCTGAGGAATCCTTGGCAGCAGCGGGGTGAGATCCAAAGGAGCGGAACTCACCCCGGGGCAGAGCAGAGCAGAGCAAAGCCCTGCGGGACCGGGAGAGGAGAGATCAGAGCCCTGAGCTCACAGAGCCCTGCGGGGATGGGGAGAGGAGAGATCAGAGCCCTGAGCTCGGGGAGAGCAGAGCTCACAGAGCCCTGCAGGGGTGGGGACAGGAGAGATCAGAGCCCTGAGCTCGGGGAGAGCAGAGCTCACAGAGCCCTGCAGGGGTGGGGACAGGAGAGATCAGAGCCCTGAGCTCGGGGAGAGCAGAGCTCACAGAGCCCTGCAGGGGTGGGGACAGGAGAGATCAGAGCCCTGAGCTCGGGGAGAGCAGNGGGGATGGGGAGAGCAGAGATCAGAGCCCCGAGCTCACAGAGCCCTGCAGGGATGGGAAGGGGGGATCAGAGCAGAGCCCCGTGGGGATGGGGAGAGCAGAGATCAGAGCCCCGAGCTCACAGAGCCCTGCGGGGATGGGGAGAGCAGAGATCAGAGCCCCGAGCTCACAGAGCCCCGCGGGGATGGGAAGGGGGGATCAGAGCAGAGCCCGGCGGGCCGGGGAGAGGCGGGATCAGAGCAGCAGCTCCCGCTCGGGCAGAACCTCCCTCTGCCCGGGATTCCTCCGAAGGGCGATTCCAGGCACGCTCAGGGAATGCGAACCCAGCCCGGGAGCGGAGCTCGGGCACTTCCAGCTGCGCGGCCGCGGGGTCCGGGCTGCAATCCCCAGCGCAGGCAGCTCGGATGGGAGCAAATCCCGCTTTAAAATCCAGATTTCTGTGGCTATTCCCTTGCACAGCCTCTACCTGGGCACTCCAGGCTTCTTACACCAACTGATCCTTCACTGTAACATCACAGATCTGGCCAAGGAACAACAATTTCAGGCAATTTCTGCACATCCCCAGTTAAATCTAACTCTGGCAAACACAAATACTTCCTCTCCCTGAAAAACCCTCTCTCCTGTTTGTCTCCCAGACTGCCACTCAAAATAAATCAAAATACGCAAACCCCTCCTTTGCTGAGTCCCCAGAAAGTCCACCCAGCTGCAGGTCCTCCAACAGGCAAGTTGTGTAAAGGAATTGAAGGAAAAATGTGCATTTATTATGAGCAGATGGGAAAAGCCACCCAGAAATGCTCTGGATTATTTGATTATAAATTTCTAATGATTCCAAGTTTCAAATTATTTCTCATCAATTTCTCACCAATTTCAAATTTAATTGATTATAGATTGGATGATGAATTTCTCCCTGAGGAAGCAGAAAGCTCTGCTGGCTGTGGAACATCACCATGGCACAGGCAGGCAGAGGTTGGGATTCCTGCTCTGGATTTCGAGGGTGAGGTCTCAGAAATATAAAGTGTGGCCTCAATTCCCTTTTCCTCATCCTGCAGGGAGCCAGGCTGCCCTCTGCTGTGGGAATAGGAGCCTCAGGAAGATTCCCAGGAATTCCTGCTTTTCCTTTCCCAGTGCCAGGCCCCCGGCACTTACGTGCTCTGGCTGAGCAGNATTATATATTAATCTCCATAAATTACAAATTCTCTATAAAGATATCACATTAAAATTTTTAATTTTATAATTTAATTTTCCTCTTGGGAAATTATAGAGGATGAAGAGCAGNGTAACATCACAGATCTGGCCAAGGAACAACAATTTCAGGCAATTTCTGCACATCCCCAGTTAAATCTAACTCTGGCAAACACAAATACTTCCTCTCCCTGAAAAACCCTCTCTCCTGTTTGTCTCCCAGACTGCCACTCAAAATAAATCAAAATACGCAAACCCCTCCTTTGCTGAGTCCCCAGAAAGTCCACCCAGCTGCAGGTCCTCCAACAGGCAAGTTGTGTAAAGGAATTGAAGGAAAAATGTGCATTTATTATGAGCAGATGGGAAAAGCCACCCAGAAATGCTCTGGATTATTTGATTATAAATTTCTAATGATTCCAAGTTTCAAATTATTTCTCATCAATTTCTCACCAATTTCAAATTTAATTGATTATGGATTGGATGACGAATTTCTCCCTGAGGAAGCAGAAAGCTCTGCTGGCTGTGGAACATCTCCACCATGGCACAGGCAGGCAGGGGCTGGGATTCCTGCTCTGGATTTCGAGGGTGAGGTCTCAGAAATATAAAGTGTGGCCTCAATTCCCTTTTCCTCATCCTGCAGGGAGCCAGGCTGCCCTCTGCTGTGGGAATAGGAGCCTCAGGAAGATTCCCAGGAATTCCTGCTTTTCCTTTCCCAGTGCCAGGCCCCCGGCACTTACGTGCTCTGGCTGAGCAGCACCAAGCACAAGAGAATGGTTTGTGCCCAGAAAATCCTTCTTTTTCAATTATATAATAGAATTTAAAATTTATTTCATTTATATTACTATAAATTATATATAAATATGTATTTATAAATGAATATTTCTAGAAATTAGATATAAATATATAGAATTATATTAGTGAATTGTATTATTGTAACATTATATAATATATAACATCATAATATATGATAGATATAACATAATATATTAGAATATGATATATAATAGATATAAAAATGTGTTATAATATATAATGATATATTAATTATATAGATCATATTCTATTATATATTAATCTCCATAAATTACAAATTCTCTATAAAGATATCACATTAAAATTTTTAATTTTATAATTTAATTTTCCTCTTGGGAAATTATAGAGGATGAAGAGCAGTTTTTAAGCAGAAAAGGCAATGAAAATCTGCTCTCATTACCTTGAAATAAGCAGTTTGGAGAAGGAGAGTTTGGTAAAACAAATCAATGCATTAGAAGAGGAAATAGCCCAGGGCAGAAAGCTGTGATGCCCAAAACTTGGTGATTCAGTTCCTGCTCCTCTGCATTGGGCTTCAATCCAAAGTAAACCCCATTTTTGCTTTAATTCCAATGTCTTTTTCCTCGCCATCCCAAAGGCTCACTAAATCAGGAGGGAAAGCAGTGCAGGAATTTAAGTGACGAGACTTTGGCTGGAGGAACTGACATTTCTGGCTGCATCCAAGAAGAAACGAAGAAGAAATATTGCTGCAAAAGCCCAGCCTCAGAGTTTCCAGGAACAGGAGCAAAATATAGAATCACTCCACTCCTAGTATTAAAGAAATGAAGCTTTAAACTAATGCATCACTCCACGAGGTGTTCTGAGGCCCCTGCAGCTGAGAGTTGCAGTTTTATGATTTTCTGACACAGCAAAATCTGCAGATATGGTTACTTGGGTTAATGACATCTGTGCAATTACACTTGAAGTGCAAGAAAATGCAAGAAATACTATTTTCCACCACTGAAGCAACTCCTGAAGTCATCTGAGTTCAGCTCTTATTTCACCCGCCCAGGAATGGGCTGTCCAACACCATTCCTGCTCCTAAACCTGGGCAATCAATCTCTCCTGCTCCCAAATCCCAGAGCCAAAGCCCAAACCATGAAACACTCAATATTTCCCAATCAGTGAAACATCAGCCCAGCCTCCAGTAGATAAAAAGTGAGGGAGGAGCAAAGTCACTCAAAACTCTTTTTTCCCCCTCCATCAGTACAAAACTCATGGGGGCACAGCACAATTTCAATATTTTTGTGAGTCACTAAATACCCTGGATATTTCTGCTGGTGATATTTAGGTCTTGGCTCCTGACACCTCTGCCAGGAGGGAGCAAAGTGTCTTTCAGAGCAGCTTGGGGGGTGTTTTTATCTTCCTTCACGTGCTGCTGTTCCCACCAAAAAGCTCCTGAACACCCTTCAAGGCACCACCAGCAGCTGGCTTTGATAAAAAAAACATCAGCAGATTTATTGATTTATGCATTTCTCCTTTTTAACTCACAAAAAGAGTCTCACAATACATCTTCAATCTTATGTTAACATCAATTAAAAACATTTAAAATCTCGGATAAAACCCCCTTGCCCCCGAAATATTCATAAATACAGAGTCAGATTAGAGAGGAAGTGCTGTTTTCGTGAGGTTTTGCGGTGCCAGCCTTCACCCCATCACAAAATCAGGGCTCCAGAATCCCAGAGGAGCCCCGGCTCTACCTCTTGGTGTTGATCCAGTGGTACCTGTCCACGCGTGGGCCAGCGAAGGCGGCCGTGGGCCTGTAGCCCCTGTAGCCCCTGTGCTGGCCAAAGTGGGAGCCCTCGGCCACGTGGGGCTTCCTGTGCAGGTACAGCCACCAGGCCTGGGGGGGAGCCTTGCAGAAGTCGCCCAGCTGAGCAGCAGAGAGGGAAACGACGTTAAAATGTTCCGCTCTGCCCTATCCTCCTGCCCCAGGAGGAGCAGCTGTCCCCAGAGCCCCGGTCCCCGGCTCACCTGGTAGACGCTGTTGGGGTTGCTGACGGTGGGGATGGCTCTGGGCTCCTTGCTGAAGCTCTCCTCGTCTGAGGAGGTGCCCGAGTGGTAGTCCAGGGCTGCCCTGCCCACGGCCAGGCTGATCTGCTGGGGCAGCTCGGGGCTCTCGTCCCCGCTGAAGCGCGCCACGGTGAAGGGCCGGTTCCTCTCGCCGTACCTGCAACGGCTGCTGTGGGTGCTGCTGCTCTGCCAGGAGCCAGCTGGCCCCAAAAGGGACCAGACCCCGGGAGCAGCTTTAGGGTGGGGGGGTCACACGGCTGGGCCAGGGCTCTGTCTGACCCTGGCTTCCAGATAGGGCTCCCAAGAGGAACAGCTTGTCCAGGGATCTCGGGCAGCCCCAGCCAGAGGCAAGCTGAGCAAGCAGCCTGAGGCTCAGGCTATCAGCTCTTTAGAAGTGATGCCAGCTCTCAGTGGTTCCAGCTTTAGCTTGCTGGGTTTTCCTCGGCCCACTCAGGGAGGAAGAGACGAGAAGAGCTGGGGGGGTTCCACAGGGGTCCTTTATTGGCAGCTCCTGTGAAGGGGTCCAGCGACAGCTCATCCGCTGAGCTGGGCGGAAGCGGGGTTTTTATAGGGCAGGCAGGGATTAGGAAATGGGTCGAGGGAACATGACCAACACTCCACAAAGAGATCACAGAGGGTCCCAGGGTGGGAAAAGGGCCTTTTGGTCCAGTCACCGTGACTAAGCAACTCGAACCTAGGGGAGGGCTGGCCGGGAGGAAGCCTTTCGGGGGGCGTTGTGAGGGCCCCGCGGCGCTCACCTGCAGCACACCTCGAAGGGATCCACCCACAGCGTCATCTCCTTGGGCAAGCCCAGCGTGCTGAAGTCCACGTGGCTCTCCACACAAGCCTGCTCCAGCAGCGGGTCCCGTGCCTGGTGCCTGTTGATCCTGATGCACCTGGGGAAGAGAAAAAGCAGCCGGAGTTGGGATTTCACCGCGCTTTATTACCGACAATACAGCACCAGCTTTTTGTTCGGTGAGGGGTTTTTTTGCCATGCTTTATGAGGGACATGACAGTACCTGAAAAGTTAGGTGGGCTTTATTAGAGACATGACAGTACCTGGAGGGGAAAGGAAAAAAAAAAAAGAAAGGAAAAAGGAAAAAAAAATGGTGCACTTTATNGTAGTGGCTTTTTTTTTTTCTTTTTTTTGCCCCCTCCTTTTTTGCCGCGCCGCACAAACGACAATACGGTATTGGCATCTGCATGTTATTAATCACAAATTAAATCATTGATATTATGTATAATATATGTATAAGGTATATCATATAAATGTATATACATTTAAATGTAAATGTACTGATGCAATATAATAATTATAATTCATTTAATATAGTAAATATATAATTATAATATTATAATACATAACAGGAAATAAAATATATTGTTTTAATCTACAGCAAAGCATGCAAGTCCAAGGTTAAAACCAAGCCAGGGAATTCCTGGAAAATCAAAACCAACCCCCAGGAAAATATGAATAAACTCTCATGGACATGCCTTTAACCCATGGAATGGAACAGAATACAAGGGTATTGTTTTGAGCTAAGGGTTTTATTGGCCCTTATTAAAATTTAAAATCTCAGAAGTGAGCTCTGTTCCTCCCCCTGCAGGTTCTGCTCGTGCAGAGCTCGCCCAAAATCTTGATTTATGATCCCTGCAGCTCCTCAGCCTCACAAGCTCATTTATCAGCTCAAGCAGGACTTGGCTTTTAACTCCACCAACATCTGGCGAGGCAAGCTGCTGCTTGGAGTTTCTGAAACAGAACCATCCCAAAAATCCCTTTCAGGCCACCTCAGTTCTGCATCCTGGCAGTCAGAGCCTGCTTGAGACACTTGTCCTAAAATTTCCACCTGACTTCTCAAATTGCACATTCGCAGGTTTTTTAAAAAAAAAAAAAAAAATTATTTTCAGCAATTAATAATTCCTCCTCCCAGCTTAAGGGGTATCCTGGTGGTTCATTTGCATTATTTATTTCCCTTTAAGGCCTCCAGGGATTGCTTTTTGGACGCCAAGGCTCCGTTTCCTGCTCTGAGCCCCTCTCACCTGAAGGCCTGGCCTCGGGAGGGGTTGTCCAGGTACCAGTGGTTCTTGTACTTCTCAAACAGGACCGTGGTCAGCTTGGCTGCAAACTTCTCCATCTCGTGCTTGCTCAGCTTGTCTTCCCTCCTCACCAGCTTCGTGATGAAGAAAACCGTGGCAGCAATTTCATCTTTCATCTTAAATGGTAGCACAGGAGGGGCTCGAGCTGCTGGAGGGGAGATTCAGCGCCACAGCAGAGAGATTTAATCACATTAAGGCGCTATCAGGTTCCAAGAACTGATGCTGCAAAACCTGCACAAGCCAGGATAGACCAAGCCTGGATAGGCCTGGCTGCCAAACAGCAGGTTAAATTTAGTTTGGGATGTTAAAAACCAGTTTAATGCATTGCTAGAAGGCACCTGCACCAAGCAAGTCAAGAGGGAATATTAAAAAAAAAAAAAGTTTAAAATGTAATAGCTCTTATTTGCCACATCTATTACAAGCAGCAGAGCTTACAAATATATGGCTTTTTATATATAAAAAAAAAAAAGACCAAAAAAATACCACCTTTTCACAGCAGGGACAGTAAAAACTTGAGATAAACTTCACAAAGGGCTTAAAGAGGCACTAAGAAAACATGTAAAAAAACACCACAAGGCCCTGGAGCAGTTACACAGGGGAAACCCCAACACACAAGGGCTCCCTCCGTCCTTCCCCAGCAGCGTTTGGTCAGGTTTTTATGGAGCAGGAATCACATGGAGCTGAGGAGTGGAAGAATATTCAGGTGTGCAGGAGCTGCAGGTGTGTGCTAGATTAATTAACAACCAGTTCCAAAGATATTCCCAATCTGCTTGGCTTGATTCCAACATCAGCTCCTTCTTTTAGGGTGATTTAATTGATTCCATTCTCAATTCTGTTGTGTCCATCAGTCTACCCCATAAATCCCCGTGGAATATTTAATATTCACCACGAGGTAAACAGCACCAGGCTTATTAGTTAATAATTAGAATTGTGCTGGACTGCTTCTAGCAGACTTAACACGGTTATTTTGTGTGAAGCCTTCGCATTTGGAGTTCCTTATTTAGAAAACTGCTTGATTCTGGATTTACCACATCACTGATCTTCCTAATTCACATTATCAGCACAGATTTCCATGTTTTTTCAGGTGTTTAAAACACAGAAAAAAGTGAGAGTTGTGCTCATTGTTGCAAACCCCAAGCCGGCATTCTCTGGGCACAGAGAACAGCTGATTGTTTCTTTTTTTTTCTCTTTTGCTGCCTCGGGAAGTTGTGTCTCCAGGGCCACATCCCAGGAACTGCCGAGACAAAAGAACAAATGGAGGCAAAAGGAGCTGAGTGATCAAAGCTGGCTCCCGTGCTCACCTCAGCCTGGGCTGACTCCAGAGAAATCCAGAGCCTGAAGGCACAAACTGTGTCCCTAAACCACAAATTTCTGGCTATTTCTGGATTTCATTTCTCTCCACTCACACAGTTCCTTCCCTGCTCTTTAATTTCTTTCTGCATCCCACACACACACCAAAAAAAAACCACAAAAAACCAAACAAACGACAAAAAACCAAACCAAAACCAAACCAAACAAAAACAACAACCCCAAAACCCCAAACAAACAAAAAACCCCAAACAAAAACCGAGGCTTTCAGTAGAAATTCTGCTTTCAAGGAACGACTAATAAATCACAAAACAGCCCCATACTCCTTCTCTTCCCTTGCCTCGCCTCCTCAGGACCTTTCCCTTTCCACAACCTCTCCAAAGAAACAAAACCAGAGGCGGAGGAGGATCCTCAGGAAAAGTTTCCAGTTGTTTTTTTTTCCTTTTTCTCTGACACAGAGCCCCCAGTGTTGTGGCCACAAGGGTTCCCTCAGCCTGTGCTCCCGGGATGACACTCGAGGGTTTTGTTCCCTGCACACCCCCGAGGCATTCCTTCCTTTTTCACGGGGACCAGAGGGCAGGGGCAGCCGGCTCCAGGATTTTTGGGAATGCTGGAGGACAGGAAACGGCTGCTGGGAAAATTTCCACGCACCATTTTCTGGCCTCTGCGCAGTCTGTGAAGATTCTGGCTCTGTCTGCATCCAGAATTAGCTCTGGAGAATTCTTGGAAGCCCAAACTGGCTCTTCATGCCTGAGGCTTGGGTTTTATTCTGGAGATGAAACTTCCTTTTAAAATGTCATTTTCCAAGCTGACAGGATTCCCTTGCAAACACTGCAGCCACATCTGTTCATGTGTTTGAATGTTTAAAATTATTTTCTGTGTTTTTAAAAAATCTGTTCCACGGTGAGATGTCAAAAAAAACCTCAAAAATGAAAGTTCTCAAGTGACTTGAAAGTTTTGATCACATTGATTTGACTGCAGTGTTGCTGAACTGCAGGAGAAGGGGGTGTTACAAAAAAATTGGGGAAACCACCACAGATTTGTGGGTTTTTGACTGAGCTGACAAAACTGGTGTCCAGGGAAATGTCAAAGAGCAAGATTTGCCACTTAAAAATGATGGGGCATGCACATAATTCTAATTTTTTAAGTTCTTCTCACCAAGTTTAGTCCACTCAGAGTTTCCTAGACAATCCCAGATGCCCAAATTTGGATTCCTCTAGAGATGATTTTGTCTTTCTCTCCAAAGTCCTGATATTAAGTCTGATTTCTTTGATTTCATGATGTTTTTCCTCAATATCAGATTATAACCTAATAAAAGACATGACCTCTCCCTCTAAATTTTGATTTCCTTTCATTCTTGAGCTGCCCAAGCTAAAGCAGCATTCCCCCTGCAACACAGCAGCAGGGATGTGGGGACTCCATCCCCTGCCCTGGTGTGGGTTGTTTGATCAGAATTTCTGACCCTGCCACATTTCAGCCTCAGGAATTCTCCAGGGACCCTCCTGCCCCAAATACCAGCGTGGTTTGGGTCAGACAGAGACTCAGGATGGGCTTTTGAGGCTTCTCCTGCTTCATCCAGCAAGTCCAGGCAGGCCCTGTGACAACTTCTGTGACAAAGCAGAGAAGGGCTGGAATCCACCAGAGCCGTGAGAGGGAAGCCTGGATCCTTCCTCCACCTCCTCCTGTTGGGTTCTTGTTCCCAAAGCTACACAGAAACTGCAGGTGAGCAGCAAACAAAGCCCTCACCTGAGACACCAGCCCTGCAGTGAGCTGATACTTCCTGGGTGATGAGAGCCAGAAGGTCAAATTCTACACATTTGCAACAACAACCTCGGGAAAATTCAGGCAAAGTTCTCAGCAATTCACCCAGCTGGCTCTGATGATCCCGACTGTGGCTGATACAGAAGTTCTGAGAACTTTTTAACTTGGTGTTTTTAATATCATGCGGGAGTTCAAGCATTTTTTTCCTGTTGATGTCACAGAAAGCAGAGCAGCAGAGGGTGACTCTGGCACCCCATTGTAATGACAAGAAAATCTGGCTCCTTTAATTAGGGAGATTCGTCAGGCTCAAATCCTTCCCAGTGCTGTCAGCTGTCACTGACTGGAAGAAAACACAGCCCTGGGTGCCCTATTTGGGAAATAACTGCTGAGGAAGGAAATGTCTGAACCAAAACTGGCACAGCCCATGCCAGGGAGAGAGAGAGAGATTCATTAAACAGCGGCCAACAAACTGGGCTCCCACTCATTCCCAGCTACATCCACACAGAAGCTGTTTTCACCCCAGCAGATTTAGCAAAACCCAGGCTGGACAGCCAAGTGTTCTGGCTGAGAGGAGGCAGGAGATAAATGAGGAGAGACTTGTGCCTGTTGGGAAATGATGCTGTTTTAATCCTTACTAGGAACAGAAAAAAAAGCCAAACCACTAAAAACCAGCGCCTGGCTGTCCATGGGGCCGATCCAGAGCTCGCTGGAAGCAGGGGAAATGTGTCCAAAGCCTGCAGAGGGACTGAGGTCAGGCCCCAGCTCAGCAGGAGCATTCTTAGCCAGATTAAATGAGGTGTCCCCTGGTCAGCAGGCAAGCCTAGGCTTGAGCCACCGAGGGACAGAGTCAGGCCCAGTTTCTGTAGTAACTGCAGCCCAAAGCGAGAGCAAACACAGCTCCCTAAGCACACTCTGGCAGCAGCCACCCCTGCAGGACTCTTCTTGCAGTTTTCCTGCTTTGGAGGATGGAAATAAAGAAACCAAGTGCAGCTTGCCAGTGGCAATGTCCCCTCTGCAAGCCATTTGGTTTTTGTGGGTGACGGATGGCAGGCAGTTCCTCCAGGTAAGGAGCTGCACTTCGTAGATATTGATATAAAAATCAGAAAACCTGAGTGGTTTCCATATGGAAAAGCATCCTTGGTGACAATGTGCCGAGGGAAAAGCAGCTTGGTCACTGTCCTGGTTTCATTCAGAAGCACCAATTCCATGGACCACTAAGTCAGAGGGCAGAAGAAACCTCATACCTGGAGGTTACAAGCTTAAACACCTGTAATTTAACCATGCAGTCTCTTAAAAAGAATTATTTTAGACTGGAGTGAACCAGAAGCTGATTCTGATCACCACCACAAAAAATTTCAAGGGTTTGAGTACTCCATGTGGCTAGAATTTAATTTAAGATTTCGTGATTTAAGTAATAAAACAAACCTAAAAAACCCCAGTGGTGTTGATCCAGGATGTTCTAAAAATTAAATAACAACGGAAAGACTGCAAAGCTACCTGGGTTTATTTTATGGAGTCCAAGAGCTGTTGCCATAACTCTTTAAAATTTCTGGGTCTTCTTCCTCTGTTTGTGTGCCCTGATTTTCAGAGCTGGACAGGGCAAGCAAAGAGAAATGTCTGGGCAGACCCCCAAAAACCAGGGGGACAGGGGCAGGAGGTGAAGATGAATAAAACAAACCCAAGGAATTGAAAAAACTGGTGAAGATGGAAAGAGAGAGAAGTGGTGGATGAAAGAAGAAAAGACAGGTCTTGTAACCGATTTACAAGTAAAGAAGCCCAAAATTCACAGCACAGGACACTCATCCCTCTGAGCTGCTTCTCTGCCTTTGGGGACTCCTGGTGGCAATTAAACCAGGCTGGAGCCTTGGGGACATGAGCTGGGACTGCCACCAGTGCCACCCAGCCGGGCTGGGATTGCTATCAGTGCCACCCCAGCCAGGCTGGGACTGCCACCAGTGCCACCCCAGCGAGGCTCACCATCCCCTGGAGCCGTTGGATGGAAATTCCAAACTCTGGGTGTGTTTCCCGTGTTGGCTTTGCCCATGGAAACCTCTCTTGCAACAAAGCTCCCCACGGCCGGGGCCACCTGCGCTGTCCCCACGTCCCCCTGGCAGGGTGGCCATGGTGACAGGGAGTACACAAAGCTCCCAGGCATGGGCTGGCCTGGGGACACTCAGAGCCAGGAGCCCCAGGGGAAAAGATGGGAGCACCCCCAGAGGAATTCCACAAGGTAAAGATGGGAGAACCCCCAGAGGAATTCCACAGGTAAAAGATGGGAGCACCCCCAGAGGAATTCCATGAGGAAAAGTTCCATGGAGAGAGGAAAAGATTGGAGCACCCCCAGAGGAATTCCACAAGGAAAAGTTCCATGGAGAGAGGAAAAGATGGGAGCACCCCCAGAGGAATTCCACGAGGAAAAGTTCCATGGAGAGAGGAAAAGATTGGAGCACCCCCAGAGGAATTCCACAAGGTAAAGATGGGAGCACCCCCAGAGGAATTCTGCCATGGAAAGGTTCCATGGATGGAGTGTTGAGCCTGGGGAAAGGAAAAGGAAAGAATCCACCCATTTTTCCCTTCCCATTAAATCATTTCTGCCTAAACTCTGTCCTTATCGGGATTATTCCAAGGTAAGCTGCTGGAGGGTAAGTCCTGAATTCTTTAAGTGTTTCAGGAGGGAAAGTGGCAAAATTGTTTTATTTGCAGAAAAACTTCTCCCTGCGAGCTCACAGATTGTGGCTCGTGCCTGTTTTAGCTGGATAATCTGTATAAAACAGCTTTACCACGTTATTAATTGCATGCACATCTATCAGACACGAGACATAATTGATGAGAACTCCTGACACACTCTCAGAACAGATCTGTTCATCTTTTTAGCTGCCTCAAATGAGTGTGAAAATTGGAGCATTCTGAGGCCTGACTGACAGCGCGATCTGCGCTCCTGTTTTTATTTAAGGGGGAAAAAAAAAAAAGCTTTCTGAAATTCAGGGGAAATGGTGAAATTCCACCACCCTACTGTGCTTTTTTCTGGAAAACTCCCTGTGGAAATGGCACAAAATCCACGGCACAGGACAGGGAGCCGAGCAGGGAATGGGGACAGGCGGGATGAGCACAAACACCTGAGGTGCTGCAGACCAGGCACCACAAAATTCCCATGGAATATTTTGTCTTGGCCCAAAGTTGCAGCTGGATCTGCACTCCCACCTCTGGATACAGCGAGGACCCCGTGCCGAGGTTCCCCTCATCTCCCTTTCCCACTGTGCTGCTGCATAATAATTTATATTTTAGTGTTTCATTGCTAGGCCTCTGCACTCTTAAAATTTTTGTGATGTGTTCACTGCAGTTTTTGTTAGTGAGAACTCTTAAAATGTGGTGTAAATACTAAATATGGATATAAATATTATATATAAATATATCAAAACT
>VXBQ01013009.1:619591-636873 GCA_013400175.1 Phainopepla nitens | reverse complement strand
CGGGGCGCTGTGGGCCCCGGCCCGGCTGTTCCCAGCTCGGCTGTTCCCGGCCCAGCAGCGCCTTGAGGGCCGGAGTTGTTCCCTGGGCTGGCGCGGCGGCTGCCGCTTCCCGGGGAGAAGCCGCGCTCCTTCCCGCTTCCTGCGGGAGCGGCCGCCCGGGCTCCTGGCGCCGCTCCCCGCTGGCGGAGAGCTCCCCTCGGGGCTGCTTTCTGCCTGTGCGCCGGCCCGCGATATAAAGCGTTTCGGGCAAAGGCACAGTGCGCGTGTTCTGGTGTTGCAGGGTTCCCGTCACAATTCCCTAGTGAGTCTGTGCGGGGTGAGTGCTGGTTTTTTCTCGGAGTTAGCCCAGAAGGAGTGGATTGAGGAGGTAGGCACAGGTACGCTGGTGGGTTCGGATGAGAGAAAAACTCGCTGTAGCCTCTAGCAGAAAATGTAGTCTTATTCATACAGAGGTAAATCAAGCAGAATCCTAATTTTTTAACATCACGAATTATAACTTGAATTAAGATGTAGAGAAAACTACGAAATTCAAAATGCCCAAACTACCATCTGTTATTGTTGTCTCACATTTACGTTGAGAACGTCGGTCATGGCTGTGCGCTGCCAGGTGTAATGTCACAGTCCCTGCCTTCTTTGAACGTGATGGAAACAAACTGAAAAGCAGGTACTGTCTTTCTATCACACACATCTGGCTTATTTATTTTATAACCAGCAGTAATTCGGAAAGGAGATTGATTTTATGTTTGTTTATGGTGCCTCTTTAAAAAAGTATTTTGAAAGGGTCTGATATGGAAAGTGGGATTGGTGTTTGCATAGGGCTTTTTTTCCCCCTTAAACCTAAACTTTGATTATAGTATGTAGAGAGACATTAAAAGTACTGGATAAAGCAAAAGAAATTACCCAGTAACTGTAAAAATTAAGTGACCAGGATGAAAAAAGCAAGACAGCACATAGCTCAAAGTTTGGGAGTTGTAGAGGATGTAAGACAATAGGTTAACCATGCTCAATTTTAAACAGAAAAGGGATGCCTTTTTAATAACTACCCAATGTGAATGGCAGATCAAAAATCAGTTTGTCTTTGACATCTTTCACTCTTTCCCTAGAGAAAAGTGCTCATTTGAGATGAAATACTTACTGTATTGCTTAATCAGTGCTGCTCAAGAGAGTTGTATCACATTACTTTGTAAAGTTGCCCTGGATCATACACTTATGTGTTTAAAAATAGCAGAATTTTTTTTGTGTATGTGTGTGTGTGTGTGTATCTTTGCTTTTGAGGAATAATTCTTCACGGTCCCCTTTAAACTCCATCATGAAAGCAAACTCTCAGTGGGAGGACATGGGTATGTCCCTCTCTATGCCTGTGTTTTAACTCCTTAGTATTTTTTGTTGTTAGCTCTTTTTCACTGCAAATTCCAAGAACACACAATTTGGGATTGTTAATAAAAAGTTTGCTGTCAGATTTGTTGAGTAAAATATTGAAGAAAGGATTGGTGCACCTGGGAAAGTATTTTTTTAGCACCTCAGATCTTCATGAGGGGATAAGGATGTGAGAGAAAAACTCAGATGAAGGTGGCAAACTGGAAACTTTTAGCAGTGTGTATGACAAAGCACTGCTTCATAGGTGGCTCTCTGATTGTCTGTTCTAATCTGCTACAAACAGATCTCTTCAGTGTGTTCCAGCTGCAGCACCTCCACTCAAAAAGCAGTAAGTCAGTTAATTAGGCTTTGTGTTAGAAACACAAGCTTGAGAAAGCAACAATCAGAAAATGGTGAAGAGTAGCAGTAAATAAAACCATTCATTTTACAAACCTTCACAAAGAATGACCTCCAAATTTAGGGCTCGTATAGGAACCTTCCTCGATATACTGGGGATGTGTGCAAAAGTGTTCCTTTGATAAGATCTTTTCATCTAACCAGACTGTCTGTGTTTCAATGCATGGAAGTCCATTTTTAAGGGAAAGTGTTGAGATTGACAGATCATCTTTTAGCAGACATTTGGAGTTGAGCCGTCTTGCTCTGGACCTTAAGTATGTGAATATCATGGAGGCATTAATTCCTGCAATCTTTTGAGGAGTCCCTCAGGTGAACTCATTCCCTGTTACACAGCACTTGGTTTCACCCAGGCCATATACCCTCATTACCTCCTCAGCAATTTTGCATTTTATCCTCTTTTCTCTGTGGAGTTTTCCTTCCTTTTAATCTCCTGCCTTGACAATTTCATCATCCTAGCTTCTTTACCCCTCTTCACCCTTCACTCTTCACTTCTTTGCTTCTTTATCACTCTTTCTACCTTTGAGCAGTCACAGATATTTTGCATTGCTTTTGCATTGCTTTCTGAATGTTCCCACAGCTAAAAAGTGGGAGGTGATCTGCTGCTGCCCCTGCAGCCTTCAGCTGGGAGAAGCAACAGGTTGGTGGGCTCTCTCTGCAATTCAGCATGCATGGAATAGTAGGGCTATTTTGGAGGGTGGAATATCTCTTATCTGCAGTGGTGTCCCTTTGCTTACCTTTTCTCTTTCCAACTCCTTTTCCAGCTCCTGTCTCCATAGGGGCAGGGAGATCCTGTTCCCTGTGTATCAGAAGGGGAGGGATCCTTAAGGTCTGATGTTTGCTGACTGTGGAACTATGTGAAGTGCAGTTTGAACAAAATTGCAGCAGTGGTATGTTAGGGGCAGCCTCCATGGTAGGAGGACACAGCCTTCAGTTACCAAATCAAGTTCAGTTCCTGGTAACTCACCTGTGGCATAAATTGTGTTGGAGACAATGTCCACACTGTGTTTATGCAGATTTTTAATCATTCAGCTGTTACCTCAGCAGTAGAAATCGCCTCAGTGTAATTTCTGAACACTTCTATATTTTTCAAAGTCACACTGTTCAGTTTGAATTTCCAATCCCTTCTCCTCCCCAGCCCCTTGTTTACCTTGGAGGCATTGCTATGCATTATAGTGACTCCTGCTCCAAGGTCCTTCTGGCAATGGATGTTTCCAGGGTCCAGATAACTGTCTCCCTGAAAAAGAATCCTGCATGCTGATCTTAGCAGGTGGCATGGATTGTTTGTCTGAAGACCATCTGAAGAGGAATGACAGGGATATTGCACAACAGAGTTTAGAAGAACTGGATAGAGCAAGGAGTATTTGGCTTAGCTGTCTGCTCTCTGTCTGGAATGGCTGTGTGAGCCCCATATCCTGGACTTTGGGGTACAGGATGGGTGTCCCTGTAGTATTACTTGTCTGTCTTTATGTACTATTGAGTGAACGTTGCAGTCTGGGGCTCTACAAAAAGCTTTGGTGATACACTGTAGAAACAAACAAAATATACTTTTCTCTGTCCAATATTATGCTGCTGAAATAGCTTTTTCATTAACTTTTTGAAGCTCTGAGATTAAATATGTTTACTTATGACGGCATTTCCTCGGGATTTTTGGCCACCCGCACATAGCCCCAGTGGTCACTAATTCCTCAGGAAACGTGTATGCTTGCAAAGTCATTGAAAACAGTTTGGGTTTTGCCTTTTATGACAAACTTTTGACTTTCACAAGTAAAGAAGAAATAGGGGAAATACCTCAGCATATTTTTTCCTGCACATGGCATTCAAAACAAGTAACTGCTGCTAATATGCTAAACCTTCTACAGTGTTTCCACGTTTTCTAGTTACCATTAGAATGAATTTTATTTACAGCTGAATTTGACATAGAGAAGCATTTATAACTTTTAGGCTTAGGTGTTCAAATACTTGCTCTGAAAGTAACTGTGGGGTTTTAATGTCATCTCTTACACTGTCAGTACAATTGAGATGAGCTTTCTTTTCTAGTTGGTTGCATTTCTCTTGGCCTAGTAAAGAACTTCATGTGCAAAAGACATCTGGTACTTTGCTACACAGACAGTCCGATATAGTTTGAGCTAGGTCACCATTACTCACCAACATCAACTGCATTGCCTCAAAAATAACTGAAGGGCAGGAGAGACATGAGTGATAAATTAGCATGCTTTGTTTGTTTTGATTTTGACAGAGAACGTTTGACATTGCCATGAGTGTAAGAGGAGTGATGCAGGGATATTTTCCTCGCTTCAGTCATTGACAATATTTTTAAATTTCCGCTCCTGTTTACAACCTTTCCTGACAAGCTCCCCTTATGCCTTGCCACTGGGGTCTGTGATCCTTACAACAGGAAAAAGAAACTTTTAATGCTAATTAGTCTGTATCATATTACTCTTTAACCAATCATTTGGAAGGAGGAGGGTGGGTGCACAAGCTCAGACCTGAGCTTCTGGTTCAGCAGGAGCTAAACATATGCCTGACTTTGAGTATATCAGTAGCCTAAATCTTGCAGCTCCTTGCTTGGGTGAATAAACTTCCTCCTCAAGTGAATAAACAGTGCAGGTTTGGCTGCTCAAGGTGGTTGGACTGGCAGCAAATTAGCTTTAGGCTCAGACCGAGTCAGGGTCTGTCTGGCTGCAGATCTGTAGCTCCAGATTGGCAGAAGATTGGGCTGTGAATTCAAGTTCTGAAGGTGTACCAGAAGTGGTTGAGAGATGCTCTGCTGGAGTGAAGTTTTAGAAATGCTGCTAATGAAAAACTGTGTTGCTGGGAGCTCAGTGGAATTTCTGGCCTCCTCTTCCCCCTGTACTTTAACTCTGTGTGTGCTCAGTGAAAGAGGTCTGTCTAGAGGGGCAGATCGACTGCATTCAGAGGCACTAGCCTTTTCTTAATAAGAGTCTATTTTCAGTAACAGCAGCTGTTTTAAAGCATAACATTCTTCATCCCAAAACTATGTGCAGAAGAGCAGTATTAGTCAGATGGTGTTTATTTAGGCAGTAATAGCGACCAGACAACCAGATAAAATTTTTATTCTTTCTTCCAGACTTACATGCTTATGATTAGTTGTAGATATCCCTTTCACATGTTCAAAGGACTAGGACGCCACAGAGTTTTCCACTGCTCCTTGCCTCATTTTCTGGAACTCCTGATAGGAAAAACAAAACGCTTAATAAAACAGAAAAATTGAATTTAAAGTGGGCTGCTTAATATCTGCACAGGAAGAGCTGCAGCAAGTATGTTGGCAGCTTTTCCTCAGTGAGCACACGACTCATCATCAAAAATTGTGCACCCCTCTCTTGCACATCACAGTGAAAGCAGAGTTTATTGATTACTGCATATCAAGGCATATGGATTTGATGAGGCAAAAGAAACACCTTCCTTTTGTCCATGAATCAGCTATGAAGAAAACTCCAGGAAGAGGAAATTCCAGATTGCCAGTTATGGCATTTCAGCAGTGTGTAGTGGCCATCATTGTCACAGATGGTGTGACACTGGACTACTGGAAGAGACTGCCTGCAACAAAGTGATTCCTGACTTCATTCTTAAATAACAATTTAACTATTTTGTTGATGCTCTGTATCTGTAAGAAGGAAAACCAGAGTTTTCATGGTTGTTCAGAACCCTTGAGTTTCATTGTCTGTTGAGATGTTGTAACAAGCCAGAGAGATAAAGATAAATAGAAGACTGGACCATACAAGAACACAAGAGAAAGCTGATTATGATTCAGAGAATGGACCTGAAAGCTAATTAATTTAAAATAATAAGACCCACCCTTGTATTTTTAGAGTAACCAAATCATACAAAAATCAGGAAAGTCAAAGACCAAATACAGTCAGGCAAGTGACAGCAGGACTTCTTATGTTTCTGGATAATTTTGATGGTACACTCTATTTATTGAGGAAAATGTTAAGTTTTGATCCCTCTTACTATGATTCATTTGTAAATGAATTCTGTTAAAAAAAACTTTAGTTATTTTGTCCTATTGGGTAACACAACTATACTTGAAAAAAAAGGAGCATACAGGGTAGATGAGACCTCTAATGAGGCATTTAGAAATGGGGGGGGTGGGAAGAGAGGGCAAGGAGAATGGCATTTCCATGTTCAGTTTGTAACTAATTAATGTTAATTCACTTAAAGCTTATTGAACTCTAGTTTGCCCTCAGTGGGATCAGACATTCAAGGGAGAGTATCTTTCATGAATTTTTTGTTGATTGAGTTGATTGAACATAATAGGACATATTAACTGAGTTTATGTCCAGTGCTGGCTATTTACAGCTGTAGTATTTTATAACAAGATTTTGTTAATTAGACAAGCACATGTTCTGTGTGAACAGAAATGTATATATAAACCCAGTGGAGGCTCATATCTTAAAGGTCTCTCACACTCCAGTTCCATTTTTTTCTTGCATATATAACACAAAGCTAAAGTAAAACGAAGGATTTTTTTTTTCTTGTAAACAAAAGTGAATGTTGGACACAACCTGTCCATTTAAAAGTTTCAGTTTTATTCAAGTATTTGAATGAAAAAAAAAAAAAAGGATTAAAAATAGTTTTCTATTTGGAGAACACCTCTTTAATACAATCAAATCAGCCACCTCACAGCCAGTACCACCACCCTACAACTACTGAGAAAAGCTGTACATCTCTGGAATGAGGAAGTTAATTTCCCCAAAATCTGAAATACAATCCAGAATCCCAGCTGGTACATCAAAATTCAATGGGAAACATTCCCCAGGTTTAAGGTTTGGGATTTGTTTGCTGCATCTTTCTTAAGATACAGAATTTCTAGTTCATGCCTTTGATAATGGCCGGCAGGTTGTATGAGAGATACTAACCCACAAAGAAAAAGAGTCATCCAGTCACTGTCTAGAAGGAACAAAAATTGTCTTGCATACATAGATTCACTCTTCTGTGATCAAATGTTCAACATTTTTTCCATTTGAGTTTTTTCCAGTACGGCATATGTGGTGCTTTTAAAATGAAGTTAGGCTTCTTTCTGTCCTTTCATTTTATAAACAGATGTTTTGTGGTATTATACCTCCCCATGCTTTAGAAAGTCCTGTCCATTAATTTTCAGATTTAGGAGGGGTTTCAAACCAAAGAGCGACGGGAGCAAGAGGCAGTGTAATAACACATTCCTATGAGGGAAGGTAACATACTTGTTTACCTGAAAGACTGGGGGTTTGGGGTTTTTTTCCACTGCTTTTTGTAAGGTTTGAATGGCATTAGAAAATAAATCTCAGGTGTTCCTCTGCTTCTTGGCAGCTTTATGGCAAGATAACTTAGACTGAATAGTTTGAAAAGACAGTGAATATGAACTAGCTCAAATCAGAGTAGTTAATGGAGTTCCTCAATATACCACCAGTGTTGCACTGGAGAAGGTTAAAAAAAAAACTAAAATGGTAAAATAGAGCAAACTGGCTAAGGAGTCAAGCTATTTCCCAGCCCCATTTATGGTGAAGGCAGAGTGAATAGCATATGTTTTTCTTGAAAGGAAAGGAGGACTGTAGAATGAGGTGTTATCTCTGTCAGTGCTGCTGTAAAGGGATAGCTGACAAAGCACCGTGTTTGAATGGGAGACCAGAAAAGAGAAGAACTGAGGGAATACCAAGGTTCAAAATTATTTGAACAAACATTTTGGTATGTTACATTATTCCTAATACACCAGTTAAATCCACAGCCTGTATGTATGTGCAAGTAAACAAAATTAGGCTTTATTCTGCTTGCTAGTCAGTGTTTTTTTTTTTTGACAATTTGGTTTGTTTATTTAGGTGTGCCGTTCTGCTTCACTAAAACAAGACTTTTGTATTGCTTTTACAGAAAGAATTGCCTGTAATTCTAACTCATGCCATATATTCTCCATTAACATATAAATCATTATAGGTGCAGGTGGTTTACATTTTACTATGCCTGTAGCTCTCATGCAATCCCTGTTAGCCTGGGGATGGGTCATGGCACACATAACAAAAACTATTATTCCACGTAGATGAGGAGGCTAGGCTAGGGCTCGCTGGCCCAGCTGCTTGAAAGTTGCAGGAATTACAGTTAACTCATTTGCAGGCTGCTATTCTTTTTTTTTTTTTTCCTCCTCTAAATATGTGTGTCTATCTCAAAAGTTCCTTGGGTGAAAGGGAGGTGAGAAACCATCTTTCTCTGTAGGCTGCACTCAATTCCTGGGACATTTCTTCACTTTCAGCCACCATTACAGGCACCCCAGTAGTACCAGTGACCCGGGAATGCTGGTGTGCTTGGGAAGGGGTGAGCACAGAGTGTGGGCAGGCCAAAATAATCTCAGCAGTTTAGTGGGGAGGGGATGTGGAGTGGAAAGACCTTTTGTGGGTGTGGCTGGAAAAGCTCAGCAAAGCTGTGGGTTTGGGCGAAAGCCAGATCCTGGGGTGTGAGAATTACTGGGCCATGTGAAACTAACTTTGGAGGACAGGAAAAGCTGGAGCACGACACCAATGCTCATGTCATCCCTCTGAAGCCAAGACTATGAGCCCTTCTTCTGTCACAGACCCTGTCCACTACGATTCACCTTGTGCAATGTCTGCTTTCTGCTATTGTTACCTCTACTTCAGTAGCTCTTTGGATTGCCTTTCTTGCTGCCCTCCCATTACCCTTCCTCTTCTATGTCCCTCCCCCTGCTCCATTCTCTGATGCTTTTTGCCCAGCAGGTCCACTGATTTCTGCAGGTTAGATTCTGTAATTAGTGACCCTGATACATAGAGCTACTACAATTACTTCCCGTGTCTTTTAAAAAGGTGGGTGTAGTGACAGATTTCCTGTGCTGCTCTTACAGAGTAGCTATCTTGAATAATGTTCCCTGCATATTTTGGTGAGAGTTCAGCAGAATTCTCTCTTTACTTATTCCAGAAATTTGAAATAGACTTTGTCCGGTCTTGGAGAGTTACTGCAAACTACATGGAAGGGCCAAAACCAATGCAGATCCTTTCCATATGGAAACACTGATGCACAAAGTTCATAGTATGCCTGAATAAAAGCAGAGATGCTCTCTGAGTTTAAAAATGCCTCTGGGAAATCAGATTAACTAATCTCAGTTTAATTCTAGAAGCTGCTGCTCCGAATGGATGAGTCAGGATACAACATATTGCAGAGAAATCTTTATGACTACTTTTAAGCAACCTGCTGCTTTAAGAGGCACATCTATACATTTTGATAAGGGTGATTACATTACTTTTTGTTTAGCTGCACTTGAACTAATAGCCTAATGCTGGCTATTGAGTTTAACTTAGTGGTGGCTGGAGTCCCATAGGGGGAAAATCTAAGGTGTCCTGAGACAGATTTATCAGAATGTTTCCTTACTATGCCAGAAGTCAGCTACACTCCCACTCAACACCCTCTCTCTGCCTTTAGGGCCAGCAGCTGTCTGGCACAGCCTCTTTGGCAAAGCACAGGACAGAACCACTTTGCTTTGTAAGATCTTGGCTGGCTGCAGAGGGTCAGCTGAGGTGTCATTGCATCCTGGGGCTGAGACGGAACTAGACAGTGACAGTGCACATCTGTCCTGTGTTTCTCCAGGCTGCAGAGTTCATCACCAGACCTGTTGCCACACACACCCCTAGACCCAGCCAGGGTTCAGCAGTGGACCTGAGCTGATTCCTGCTCTCTGGCTCCACAGCAGTGAGAAACAGCCCAGAGTCTAGGTGCAGCTGCAGGTGTCTGCTCAAGCTCCCTTGCAAACACCCAATACAATGTTTATTTGTGGGTTGGCTTTTGGGTTTTTTCCATGTGACAAAGAATCCCCCTCAGGAAGGGCTGTTTTATTTTACTATTTAAAAATTATCTAAGACCACTAGTCGTTTTTATTAGATTCTAACACCAAATAATTACAATGTGAACCCCTTGCTCAGAGGACAGCACCTAAAGACAATTTTCTGAACTCCACTCTTACTCTAGGGGCAGCCCCTCAATCCTCTGTGAAACCACTGCAGTCCCTGCAAGTTGCCCTTTGCCATTAAAGTGATAATTTTACAGTAGACTCAAATAGTTGCCAAATCCTGCAGCCATCCTGCAGACGTATTTTGTAGTATAGCAGTCTGTGGATAGCAACCTCCTCTTACTGATTGTGAATTTGGTTTCAATTTGGAAGACCTTCATAAACAGTTGCATTGTGGGTTTATTTGTTTGTGAGGCTTTTTTGGATGTTGTTTCCTTTCTGCCAAGCATTAAGACTGTGGTTGTAAGCAGCAGATATACTGGCACAAGTTGTTACCCCAGTAAAGTTTATCTATTGCTAAACAAGCATAAACATGCTCAAAGTAGGGAAGAAGTGTTCTAGACCTACCTCCTTCCCAAAGGTTTGGAAAAAAGTCCTTGCTTTAAATTTGGTAGATCCAATTTGTAACATGTACAAGAGTGTCACTACTTAAACAGGGAAGACACATGAAGGAGTTTTCTTACTTCTCAGTTTTCTCTGTTGGCATAACCAGTCAGGAATGATGCAGTCCTGGTGAGTGCAGTCAAATGGGAATCTTCTGGGGCAGTGTGTTAAGTTCAGCACATCCATCCCAGCAGCAAGCAGACTGGTTTATATTTTGCTGCTATACTGCAACAGATGCCATGTTTAAGTTTTCACTTCTCTCCCAGATGTTGAATTTTTAAACAAAATCTTTACTGAGCTTAAAAATACGACTCAGCTAGGCAGGAACTAGTTAACAGAAAAATTACTCTCATCCCTGTTTGATCCTTAGTTTTGAGGCAGCTTTTCCTTTTGCAAGAGTTTAACTTGATGAGTTACTGGATGCACCAGCTTGACAAGATTCTGTGTCTGGCTTGAAAAGAATTTGATTGAAAGTAATAAAATACAGATAGATGAACATTGGATAAACAGCATCACTCTCTCATTTTGGGCTTTGTTTTCATCTTGTCATTGGACATTACAGTGACATATTTAAAAACCCCAGCCAAACAGAAAGTTTGGATTTTACCATAAGAATTTTAAAGGACTTAAAGAAATGTCAGTAGATATTTCAGACTCGTAGTATAGCTGTGAGTGCTGGTAGCATTGTAAGGAGGTGCTGTGTTTGCCAAAGCCCTCACGATAATCTCGTAAAATGGCAAGAACATAGAGCAATCACACCCTCCTGCCCTACAGCAGATGCACGGTCTCAGAGATGCCAACAAAGTGAATGTAGTGCAATGTATGTCAGAGGTGCAATAAATTTTAATGGGTCCATAAAGGTCTTGATGAGCAGGCAATGCACAAGGATCACATGGGAGCAGGGAGATACCCATCCCCCAAAACGTGAAGCAGAAAAGTGAACATAATGAAGTGATACATTTAATCTTTTCATTTAATAAGATTCAGAGATCAACTTCTATCTAGATTTACAAATATTACAAAGAGTTTGTGTTTGCTGAACTGTGTCTGAAATGGCAGTATTATTTGCAAATTATTTTAACATAATTATTATTCCAAATAATTCATAGTCCTAGAAACTGCTACTACTTTTGTATACCAGGGGCTATAGAGTACAACAGCTAGTACCTTAACAAACCTAAATCTTGATGTAATTGCAGATTGAATGAAGGCTGATAAATATTTTGCTTTGACATTGGAGTACTGTTATATTTAGTATCCAGTTTCATCCACAACTGGTTTTGTTTTGTTTTTTAACAGTCTGATTTTTCTTCAGATATGCTATTATTAACGGTCGCAAATAAAAGGCTTGTCTTGTCTTCCAATTTATTATTGCCCTGTTTTCAACCCCTTTATCCTCTCCTTTGATATCAAAAGGAAGAGAGCATGTTCTTTACAATCCTCATTCTATAAACTTCAGTCTGCTGTCCCACTATTTTTGTGTCTCCCGTGGGTGACCAAATTCATTAGTCACTGAGGCATCACATAATCGCACAGGTGGGTGTGGGGGGATGCTCTGACAAGCAATTTAATAGGGACAGGTCAACAACTAAGGTCAAATAACTGAAATACAATTCAAAAGAAACCAAACCACTTCATACTGTTTTTTAAAAAGTCCCATAATCTTTCTATATTTTCTGTTATTTTTAAAATTCTACTGTTTGTTATTCTTCTAAGATAACCTCTAACACACCTCTTGGAGCTAGCAACTTAATTGCATATTTAGAAGTACATACTTTTTAGGAAAACAGTTCATCAAATATTTGGGTTTTTTGGGAATGACATTTCACAAGACTAAAAACCATTGAAGAGCAACAATTTTAAATCTATATCTACTGAGATTTAATTGCAACAGAAGGCAATGTGAATTAAAAGTGATCTTGAATTGACAAATGTGTGCCATGACAATTTTATTGGGAAATATATTTAACAAATGAATAGTTGTCGAAGATAGTAAGTATAAAAGGAAAACTAAGGATAGGAGGAGTCTGTTGTTAACAGAAAATAGTAAGTATTACATGCAGTCTTGCTTCAGCCCCTACAGAAAACTGTGACATACAAAAAATGTATTTTAACAGAATAGAGCCACAGGTTAGAATAAGGGAAGAACAATATTTAGTAAAAATGAGAAAGCTGGCTTCAGGTAGACAGGATCAATTGAAAGAAACGAATAAATCCTATCGTGAAGCAAACAGTTTTTAACCCTGTAGATGAGAATAACCCAGAGTTCAGAAAGTTCAGCAGGAAGGCAGTAAGAATACCAGCTGGAATCTGAAGGAATGCAAAAAATTTAGGATAATTTAAGAAAATCTGGCCAATCAGGAAAGATTAAAAAGTCCAGAAGACTAAAAATGTGTTTGTCTTTATAAGACAAACACATTCTTTATAAGACAAAGAAATTAAGCCAGTTTAAATTCAGTATCCAAAAGATACTGCAAAGATCTTGGAGTCACAAATCATGTGCAAAGAGCCATGGGAGGAAAAAAAAAGGCAGAAAACAGCTAATCCAAGTTTGTGACTCAGATGTTCTTTAAAACAATATGGGTGTAACTGACATTGCCACATGACAGAATGGGTGGATTGGTCACCAGCCAATCAATATATTTCTAATTCTATATGGTCGTTTTTGTAAGGGTTGTTTGGACAGGAAAAGAAAGGTTTTTTCTGCTCAAGTGGTTACCTCAGGTATTAGCATTAGTTTAACCAGAAGAGTTACAGGAAAGTATGTGAATAAAACAACTGACCAAAGACCCCCTGCCCCTTGCCAATGAACCGCCTCTGCCTGGCGCGCGCTCACGTCTTGGTGGGAAGCCCTACGAAAGGCAGAAGCATCAGTAGCAGGACACTTCCCTAGTGACTGCTTTCCCTGCTGCTGGACTGCATGCCCTGAGGCTGTGGAGGGAGTAATTTTGGCCCATCCAGACTGGCAGAGTGTCTGGTGTATGTCAATCTAAGCCACAGCACAAGAGATGCACCTCTTCCTTTGTGAGAGTTTTCTTTACAAAGCTGTTAGTCCGAATTCCTTCTAAGAGCCTGAACTAGACTGATTTTGGTAGCAGTAAAATTGATGTATTATTTCATTAGGATTTACAGAATCAAGTCTTGTTATGGTAGTACTTTCTCAATTATCTGGTCACAGAAAACAGGAATTGCTCAGAAGTGTAAAAATTTCCATATTCATGTAAAGTTAGGACTTATTTAAGAACTCTCTAACTGCAGTTAACAGTATACCTCCAAAACCACACTGTATAATAAAGTCTGCTACTGCAGTCTAATCCCATATTGGATTAACTGCAAACAAGGAATGCAGGTAGCCTTCCTCTCTGTACAGCTACATTTTTATTTTAAAAAATGGATGTAGTTGCAGTAAAAGAGTAAGCAATTAAAGTATAAAGTTAAACCAAACAGCTTGGGCAGTTGATGTCTTTTATGAAGTCACTGGGCTAATGCCAGTGTTTGGCTCTCCCTAGAAGGAAAACATAAGCCAGGAAATAGTGGTAAGGCTTGTTGATGCTGCAGACACTAATTATTCAACTATGAAAAACAAAACACAGGAGAACACTGCTCAAGTCTTGCACTAACTTGCTATTTCTGCTTTATGACTACATCTTTAGTGTGCACATTTTCTATTGCCCCTAACTCATGCAATTAAACCATGCTACTATTCACATCTAATTTAAAAAACAAATATCAAAGACAATCAAATTTCTATTCTGGGTCAAAGCCATGCTGACAAAAAGCCAGGAATACACAGTAGCACTGTGCTCTACTACTTATTTGCAGTCAGGAGGGTGCCATCAACCATGAGCTGAACCGACCTGAATAAAGAAAGCTTACAGCATATGCGGAGCCTTTGCTGGTTTGCAGTCACTAGCACTATTATACCATCCAGTGGGGATGCCTGCTTTATGGAAGACACATGGATGCTTCCTCATTCCTCAGGAGGCCCGTGTGTAAGCGGGTGAAAAGCTACAGGAAGATCTGCCTCATACTGCATTCACCCTGTTGAACACCAACATGACGATTTCAAAGAAAAAGATAAAATAGTCTGGTGGATATACATAAATATTTATTATCAGTTTAACTTCATTTTACTAGAAATCTTTAAACAGTTTTTCTTTTTTGCCAAAATGTTGCATCTGACACAGTTGCTACTGTCATAGCTTCCCTGCACTGCACAGAGCTTACACTTAAGATTCCAAAACAATCTATTCAAGATAAAGAGCTTTCAACTTTAGTGCATATGGAGCTATTTAAGGATTGGTAAAAAGAACCCCCTTCCCCCTCCCATATGAAGAGTCTGTTACAAAGAGATTTCATTACCAAAAAGTGAATATACAAATGCTAAAAAAATGCTGGCTTGAAAAAGTGATTTCAGAATTTACTGTACACATTGTAACAATTTATTATATAAGCTGCTTCTACATGCAAGCAGATCTTACATTTGGTGTAAAACATTTATACACATTCTTTACAATTTGTACATATTTAAATGGCTGTATCAAACAACACCGCTATGGAATTTTGGAAGCAAACAACTAAAATTGGGAGGAGAAAAAGAAAAGGTTTATAAAAGGTGAACAAAACTTGTGACACTGAGAAGCATCTAGACTTAGGCTTAGTCTTGTTTGGTTTGGTTTCAGGTTATTCAGGCAGACCTAGGTTTTCCTCCTAGCACAGAAAAGTAACACCAGTGCAAAACAGAGTAAGGCAACTATTGAACTGGCAGACTGTACCCGTGACTTAGAATGGCTTATTGGTAAAATGCCTTTTTCAGTTGTTGGGGTGGGTTTTTTTATTTTTTTATTTTTTTTTAACTAAAATATTTATTTTCTAGGCACATTTTAGCAAAAACTGCTTTTTGGCTTTCCTGCTTGCCTATGGCAAGAATTGAATTACTGTACTTGGTGCCCATTGTGAACACAGTTGGTGGTGGCTTTTTTGGTTTGATTCTGTGAAAAGCCAAGGCCTCAAATGGTATTTCAGTAGTATGGAAGAGGATACTGAGTCATTGATAAAAGATGATCAAAGCACAGAGTTTGTATGATAACTAATGATGTTACTCAGTACTTTTGTCACCTTTGAGTTTGCATTAGAAGGCAACAAAAAGTTAACCTGAACCAATAGCACACCATACTACTACATGAAGACCTGAGCTTAGCTGGAATTTGGGGATGTCTAGTAGTTGGGGTTAGATGTGGCAGTGTCCCCTCTGCTGAAACACTACAAACTGTCAGAGGGGAAGCTAGCCCTGTACAGCACTGAGAAACAGCAGTGCCTTATGGCATAACATTGGGGGTGTCAAAGTGCTGGTATGGAAAACTGTTTTTCACACTTTCCTGAATGGCTCGTTCCTTCTTTGTACTTTGCCTTCTCACACAGTGCATAGTGAAAAAGTGAGCCTGACATAAGCTCTGACATGGTGCGCCACAAGAACAAGATTTAGTTAGAAAGAAAAAGAAGAGAGGGAAGAATGATTTATATATACCAGAAGTCATACTGGGAGCAGGATGCCATGGCTGCATATGGGAAGCAAAACTTAAGAACAAAGCGTTGATTCAGGAGATTATCACAAACATGTGCCAGAAACATACATGAATATAATTCCTCCTGGTTACTAAATTGTTGGAGAGCTCAACTGAATATAATGAGTATTAAGTAATTTTCTTAAGTTTGTCTGCTTTCCCACTTAAAAAAAAAAAGCTACGAATATGTCACTGTGGTATTGATCCAGAGTTTTTGGAAGAACATCTGATAGACAAGTCTTCATGAAGTCCATGGCAACATATCAGTTTGATAATTTAGATCCCTATAACTGACAGCATTATCTAGCTGTTTTTATTTAAATAATGATACAAATGGGAGAGCTTTCAAGACAGGAGAGCCTTATTGTATGATTTAGGCTGATAAAGTAAAATTTCAAATAATACTTTTTATTAGTATTGCCCCCACATCAGAAAAGCACTTTGGAGTTGTTCTTTATTGTTGAATACTCCTTATTCTCTACATCACAGGAAAGCGGCTGAGTGCCTGCCTCAGCTTCTGTGCAATCTGAAACAAAAAAAAAAGAGAAGATATTTAATGTGTAGTCATTTCACACTATGAGAAATATGATTGCAGGCTAAGGAATTAGGTGTTCCCTCATGAGATGAAAAACTGCAGGCATTACTGCAGGTTTTGTGTATGCAGGACTCTCAAAACATTCCATTATAAAGACTTCTCACACATACACTTTCTGCCTTGTTAATTTGGTACTTTCACTGCTGCAGTTGTGTTGGAGAAAGCATTGTAGGCAGGGCTGTCATTCTTCCTGTCTGTTTATCTAGCACTGCACTGCACCACAGAGCTACAGGAACAAAGCCAGATTTTCCAGGAAACCCACCTCCCTGCTGAAGCAAGGCTGAAACATCAGAACAGAGATTTCTGTGCACTCCCCACAGTTCTCATGGTAGCCATGACCCCACATGTGAACGTGTACTGGGGGAGAGAGGATTGGTACAAGAAAACTGGTGAGGCTGCAACCAGAAGGATTGAAATAGACTGGACAAAAGGCTGAAAGAAGGTAAGGGGAAACCTAAGCCTAACCCTACCAGATGTGTCAAGGAAAGTAAGCAAAGTGACCTGATGCGGGACCTACAGTTGTCACCCACTAAAGACACCTCTGAAGCTCCACTGGCAATTTTTACCTTTGTGAAGGAGCACCAGTTACTTATGAGACTCCTTTTAGGGACAGAAGTCAGGTTCCAGCGCATTCAAACTCAAATCTTTTACCAGCACATCACATTAGAAAACTTGTTCTTGGTTTATTTTAAAAATCAGAAGGAATACACACGTGAGAACACTGTTAAATGAGAACTACAGTGGTAGGGAAAGAGTGCTCAGATTTAACGTATTTAATGTCACCTGAAATTTCCTGTCCCCTCCTGCCTCACACTTGTACACACCAGGCTTTAAATCACAAAAACCTCCCTTCTCACTCCCGTCTTATGGGAAATGTTTTATTGTTCTGTTCAGTGCAGCAAGCCTTGCTTACTGCACACTGGAGAACTAAAATTCTTTGTAACCCTAGTACCAGCATTTGGGG
>VXBQ01013009.1:561783-619557 GCA_013400175.1 Phainopepla nitens | reverse complement strand
TGGGAGGGTGGGAAAAGTCAAACTATCAACAATATGGTTTCTGAACAGTGTTTTTTAGTTCTACTAGGTTTATTGTAACAATCATGTACATAGGCCAGTATCTATAGGAAAATACTATTTTAACTCATTCTTTCAGTTTTGAGGGTTTTTTACAATTTTTTTATACAATTCTCCAAGTATTGGCTCTGTGGGAGCAAGGATTAAACCCTGTATTTCCTGTAAAAGCAGCAGGCCAGCACACAGCAAGCCCTGTCCCTTACCGTTTCATAGAACTGGGCCTGCTGCTCCAGATAGAGACGAATGACGCTGTTGTAGTCATAGATCCGGTTACTGTGGAAGTGATTCATCTCAGCTGCAATCAGACCCAGGAGACAAATTATTTAACAGGAGCACCTATCATTAGGAACCGTTTCACTCAGTTCAAGTTAGTTACTCCGCAGCCAGCTCAGTGTCCAGCCCTGCCAGCACAGTTACTGTTCTCATGCTTCCACGACCTGTTCTGCCTGCAGCACTCAAGTTATAGGGGAGCTGTTTGTCAGATTGGTAGGGGGTCAATTGCACACCAACCTGGACACTTCCTGGACAAAGCCAGGCTCTTGCATTACAATACTCAGGTGCATAAAGATTCGATAAAAAATACAAGCAGGATTTTCTGCTGAGGTAACTCTTCCTTCCTGAAGGGTTTCCAACAGAATTTTGGCTAGGACATTCAGATTTCCAAGGGTATGGATATAAAGTTGTAAGCCACAGCTGTAAATACTTAGCTCAAAAAAAAAAAAAAAAAAAAAAAAGAAGAACAAAAAAAGACACAACTGGTAGTGTCTGACCCATTCTTGACTTAGGCTGTTTCAATAGATACCTGAGAAACAGCATTACTGAATCTAAAACACCTTTCACCAATTTCTACATCTCAGATCACAGCTTATGGCTGAAAGAAGAAGTTAAATCTATTTTTGGATCTCAATGAAGGGAGAAGAAATATTCTACATTGTAAAAGTTATTCTAGAAATCTATTCCACAATTAGTACACATAAAACATAATCCTCTTGCGTCACTGTGACTAAGAAGAAGGGGGTGGAGAGTTTTCTTGTTTTTAAAATTTTTCTTTTCTTCTTGTTTTTAAAATCAATTTTTTGTGCTGCTCTGACTTCATCACATAATATATTGAGTACTCTTTGCTTTAAATAATCTAAAAATGATGCAACACCCTCAGCAATTAGTAATTCCATTGAAGTCAGTAACAGGATGCACTTAATGGCTTGATATCCTGCCGGATTCAGCCCTGACTTCTCACTTTCCCAGTTTTCCTATGGCAGTGTCCTGCACCTTATATTTACAACACCTCTAACCTAAAGAGGAAAAAGTTCATTCAAAAAAAATCCAGGAAATAAAGATCTTATCCAAAAGAACATGAATCTCAGCTGGGAGCTGGATTATGTCTGACTAAACTAAAAGTCAGAAAAAACACTTCTGCTCATGATGACCTGCTTCTTGCACCAGAGTCCATGCTTTTAATTTGGGACATTATCACTTCCAAATCAAAGAATCAGCCTGGGGTAGCTGTTTTGGGGTGTTTAAATTGCATTTGCAAAACATGTGTCTTTTGCAATAGCAATGTGAGATTAAAAAAAAAGGGGGGGAAAGCAAAATAACTGCAATTTAGAAATATCTAAGCATGTCACAAAAAAGCCCCCCCAAACAACCCATGCCCAGGTTTTCTTCCTGGTAGCAAAAGATTTTCCTTCAAAGTATGCTGCTTAACAGAAGTCCTTCAAAGGTCTGCAACATTGCCATTTAGCTCAAAATTGGGTTTACCTTGTAGTGCATAAGCCATGGTGCTCACGCGTTTCACCATGTTCTGTTTGTCTTGTGGCGTTATTTTACTGGTTGCAACTAACTTGTCACTTTCCTTCACTCTTTCTATTGCTCCCTGTAGAAACCAGATGCAGAAAGGTTAAAAGAGTAGTCAGCTTTGGGGTCTTCATAGTAATCTAAAATGCCACTAGCTACATTTTGAGTTTGCATTCAGTACACATATGTACACAAAATGATCGATTCTGCCTTCTCACATTTTCATCCAAAGTTTGTTATTTCACTTTATTGCTTCCAAGAGTCCTTGCAAAAAGTGACTTCAAACAAAGGCATGATCAGACTCATCAGCAAACTGAGTTTGGTACAGGCAGTAATACACAAGGATATGTACAAAAAGGACAAATGGACTAAGTTTCAAATTACAGGTGACCAATATAACTGATGTCCAAAAGCCTGTAGAACCTTATTTGCACATTTTACAAGATGAGGCAACATAAAACTGTTTTTCAAGAGACTACAACTCATTGCAATGTATAGCCATTGATTCAGGAAAATCCTTGAGTCCCATAAATAACAAGCATAAAGATATGCCTCCCCATCACAATGTGTTTGTGTGAAACATCATGCAAGAGAATCTATTTACATGTCTCTTGGCAGTAGGCTTATGTTTCAAGTTTTAAATACATTTCTTCTCCTTTTATGGTATTTTTCCCCAATGATTCTGTGGGATGAGGGACTGTAAATGTCCTGAAGAAAGAATACACAAACCTGATATGCTTTTATCTTTGTTGCTCTCAGAAGGCATGTTCTTATGCTCTTGTTCTATACATTTAACACTTCAAGTGATCAAAGAAAACCCAACCCCACATATTTGTGAACTTGTTTTAATACTTCACAATATTTAGTTTCCTGAAATACATTGCAGCAGACACATGACCATGAGGAAAACTCTATGACCAAAAAAAAAAAAAAAGGCAGAATATCCAAAACTATACACCATGGCTTTTGTATTACAGAGAACAATGTGGTTGGGTTTTGTTGGTGGTATTTTGTTTGTTTGTTTTTTCTTACCCCCAGAAATGTTAGAGCTTAGCTCTGGTCTCTGGTTTTTGATATTAAAGAAACTTCTAGGTAGTGCATGATTATTTATTACGTATCAGCAAGCCAGCCATGCAAGTGTAC
This sequence comes from Phainopepla nitens, assembly GCA_013400175.1. Classification (NCBI taxonomy): domain Eukaryota; kingdom Metazoa; phylum Chordata; class Aves; order Passeriformes; family Bombycillidae; genus Phainopepla; species Phainopepla nitens. The sequence goes on along the minus strand of VXBQ01013009.1, from coordinate 616,563 downwards.
ACAAGATTTCCTACAATACTCCTATGGTTTTATTATCAACTATCACATAAGGCTCAAATATTACAAATTTACACTGCTGCTATTCATCCCACTGGGACATGAAGTCAACTTGAAGAAAATCATGAACCTTCTGCTGCTCTACTATAGCAGAAAGCCACGATATTCTTGAGAGAAATTCTAGCTTTCCTTCCCTCTAAGTACTTTTTATTTTAAAAATCAACACACCAGTTTCACAGAAGCTTCCAGTGTTTCAGCAGCAGGGGCCAGGCTGCTGCAGAAATGCAGGGTACTATACCTGTCCCCACTGCCCAGACCTTAAAAAGAAAGGCTCTTCACATACCTTATGAGCTGCTATGATGTCAGGGAAGCAACCAAGAAATCCCTTATATTCATGATTTGTTTCCATCAAAAAGTGAAGATCTTTCTTTGGCTAATAAACAAAGCATAAGTGTTAGTAGAAGTATCTGTGGGAAATTAACATCACAGAAAAGAAACTGTGATGCCAAGAACAGGCAAAGAGGAAAAAAGGGAAGGAAACTATTGAAAAAACCCAAACCAAAATATTACTAGTTTATGCAAGTTTTTCATATATGAAAAGGGTTTTTAAAAAAAATATAAGCTTTTTAGAGCAAGGCACTGAGTATCATTGTGCAGATGCCTCTGTTCTTTTTTTCATTTAACACTAGCTCATCAAGTGAGGGGTTTTACCTTAACTTTTCACCTAAGAAGAGTTTCCAGTGCAGTCTTTCATTACATATACAAATATGTACATGCACAGGTGCATGCACCTCCTTACTTATCAACCAAAGATGTTTTAAGAACTTTCCGACTCAACCTTGAGATAAAGAGAATCTGCATTTTGGAGACTTTAAGTGTAACATGCTAAACATCAGTATATGTCTTCAATACCAGTCAAGGTTTATTTTAGCCAGATTTCTACTGAAGCAGGCAACTGCATGTCAAGGCAATGGAACAGGTTTAATAGACAGGTATTCCCCCACTTGGAGCAACAGCAAAATCTGGATCCTGTAGACATTTGAGGAATGCAGAGGAAAGGCAGAAACTCTGTCCTTGATTAAATATAATTTTTTTTGTATCAGTAATGAAGACAGTTCACAGACAACAGAAAATGAACATGTTTAAAGAACAAACAACCATTTTAGTATTTTAAAACCAGAATATGGACTTTCTGACCAACAGAAATGCCCTCTCATCACATTCCCACTGAGCTCACACAGAGTAGAAAAGAAGATGAAAATACATTTTAAAATGTTAATAGCAATTAATTGGTCTATAGCACTAGCAGCTATGTTTTAATCGAAGAGGAAAAAAGAAAAGTCAGAAGTAATACAAATAGGTGAATATTTGTACACAACATGCCATTGCATTTGTAATACTCTTACCTGATCTGCTACAAGACTGGCAATTTCTTCATAAGTTTTCCCTGCTTCTGTTATTGCTCCATTGAGATCAGATTCTCCTAGAAGTAAACATCAGTGTTCAAATTACAGTAAGTCAATTGCAACAAGAAACTTGCCTTGATTCAAGGCAAATGTATAAAATAGCCTATTTACAATTATAAATGCCTAGCCATCCTTTTATAACCAGCAGAAATAAAGAATTGGAAAAAACATTAAAGGAGGAAAACTGAAGGTTGTGCAAAAAATTAATGTTCTACCACAGTACTAGCACTACTTACTACCACATTTAATAATTTTATGCAGTTTAAATACACAGGTATTCCTCCATGTGGGGCTACAGGAAATCTACCAAGGAAGGAAAGAAGGAAGGAAGGAAGGGGAGGGCTACAAAAGATAGGCTGACTGATGTGCTACTAGCCCTGAGCTCTCTGACATTCCTGGACCACAACTGTTCAAAGGTAAGAGAAGCAGAAGGAGGCAGAAGAGGAGCAGGAGGAGAAGTTGCTCAAGTAACTTTTTTCCTTGACAAGAAGACTTATGATCCTTTAGGGAACTCTTAGATAATATTTTCAAGCTCTGTAAAAATCACTGATTTTCAGAGTGAGTTTCTGACTTTTATCCTCATATGAAACAGGTCAAAGGGCCCTACAATCTATGCTTAACAATACAAACATCACCATAAATCCTAAGCTAGACAACACCACGAGCACTCATAACACTGCATTACTAACAGGACAGGCTACCTGGAAGAGTAGATGGAAAGATGGAAACAAGCCTTACATTCTTGTATGTTTCATGCCACTTCACCTTCCCATCCATGTTAGCTTGTCCAAAGCACGTAGCCAACAGTACAGAAAGCAAATTGAGGTAGAGAGTAGAAAGGCGCAGGTATAGTTTGCAGATATCAAACTTTAGTTTAAGAAAAAAATTAGCTTTTTTATGCTTTCAAATATGTCCTGATATTAGGCAGTGGTTAGTCTTTTATGAACTTTTTGATTTTATTCTGTAGATATTAATCAGTGACCTAATAGAAAAGTACCGTAGATTTCATTATGATTAATCTGAACATTAAAAGTATCTTGTTTTACTACAACATATGGTCTAATCTACATTAGAGATTTATTACACAGGACTCCTTCATTTTAGCATGTCCTAAAGTAAACAAGGTAATGACTGAATGTTGCTTCAGTTCTATCAATCAATTCCTACTTTCCATTAGACTGGTTTCATAAAGTCAAAAAGCTGTGAGGCAAAGTGACTCATCTTAAGAACTAGTAGGTCCAGTAACACAAACACTGCTAAATAAATCATTATTTTCTCCTATTTGGGCCTGTTAGGATAAAATAAAAATAAAACTCACACTAATTCCGATTGTGAGACTCAAGAGGTACACAATTCATGAGATAGCTTTACCTTTTTGTAAAACAATAAAAAAATATTGGAGGGTGATAAATTTTATTATTTCAGGCTTAAGGCCTGGATAAGGAAAATACTTAAGTATTTTCAGTATTTCAGGATTCTTTTATCTGCTCAGAAGTAACCTTAAAGTAACTGCTGCTTAGGCAACTGACTCCTAGATTTTGGGATAAAACATGGTGTGGCTTCAGAGTCAGAACCCAGGTTGAGCTAGATGTTGCTGTTCATTTTATAAGGCCATAAAAGATGGTAACTTTCCCTATCTGAACAAAAATTAAGAGGAAGAGTACATATATTTAAATTGAACAACCAAATCCTCCCCTTTTGTGCTGAGCTCACTCAAGGAACCTTCGTAGATCAGAGCTTCTAGACAAACCCTCCCAGCACCAATCATCTTTTATTCTTAGCATTCTCAGCTTCTGAACCAACGCAAAGCTGGGAATTGCCTTCTTAACTCAGTCTGTGAAAGCTGAGTTGGGTCCCAGTGCAAGGATGCATCAGGATGTCAGGGGTTCTTTAAGCAACGGAATAGCAGAAAGCCCCAAATGTTGCCAACACTTATAAACAAATTATGTTACTGTTCAGTACACATATCCCCAGAAGAAAGAGAGGGGGCCTAAAAGCATTGACTGAAGGTAGCTATAAAAAGAGCAGTTAAAATGGCCAGTAATATCCACAGATATTTCAACCCAACCACAAGGAGAAACAGGTATTTTCATTTACTTACAGGCTGTATGCTGTCATAAGGAGATGAAGAAAGACATAAAACTATGAGGAGCCTTTTGGAGATGTTTAATAGAGCATCTCTTAGCAGTTCAACTGCTTGGTAAATGCCAGCAATAATAATTTTAGAAGGAATACACCAGACATATTGGGGGAGCTAATATTCCAAGTCTTGACTGGGACAGAGACATTTTTTTGTCAAGAAGAATTTTTGTTTTCTTTTCTCTCAAAGTACATTTTAATACAATTCAGTAGGAAAAATCACAAAGTTTGATGTACTAGCAGCAAATACTTGCAGCAAAGTTTTTCTTGATAAGTACACCTCAAACTGATACATTCAGCCCACAGGCAGCTTGCAAAGCAGGATTGGCGTACTGCTAACTGGCAGGATAGTGAAACTTGTGTGTAACTGCCTAACAGCATTCCTGAGGGGTGATGTAGGATTAGGAGATCTTACTATGGTTGAATGGCATTCACATTTTCTTAATATAGGAGAAAGACTCCTCCAGATTTGGTGCCGCAAAAGAGAAGGCATGATAATTAAGGCTGTGTTAACCTTAGAGTATCCTGCGACACAGTAACATAGGCAACACATTGCCAGGTTGCAGGGCACTTCCAGGCATGTTCTGGTACTGCCCAATACACATTTTGGACCAGGATCATGCCTGCAAAGTGCTCATTCTTGGAACCAACTGGACAGTACATAAGCCCATAGCCAAGTTAAACCAGAACCTCTCAGTGTGTCCTTAATAGTTTTAAAGGTACCCTTGCCTCTGCAAATACTGGGGACAGATCCCTATTACACACTGGGGCTGGCAATGAATAGATAAGGCTCATTCTGTAGCATGAGAAAAAGATCTAGAGTGAGTCAGATTAACAAGTGTATCTTGCCTGGTGCAATCTTAAATATTTTAGGTAGAAATTAGAAGAGAAGGCAGTAGACATCACCACACATAAGGCTTTGCAGAGCAAGCAGGCATCACTGATGAAAGTGGTATGGGCAGTAGATACATCCCATCCTAACCATGCAAATGAACCAACTAACAGTAAATGCAGTATGTCAGTAGTCTACCAGTTGCAAGATATGTTTCTGTCATCAAATCAGTCATTCCAATCTTCAGTGGTCTATATGCTTAAACTTCCAGAACACTAGTATTACAAAAAATCCAAAAAACCAACACAACCAAAACAAAAAAACAAGGATGAAGAGATTCAGCTCCCAACAGAAACCGAACTGAGTGTCCTTAAGCACGGCTGAAGGAGTGATTCCTCTTTACTGATAGTCCAGAAAAATCATACATCATACTCAGTCTAGCTACTACTTCTTCACTGGAAGCAATGTGTCCTCTTTTAAATACTGAGATCTGGAAAGCTGTACCCTATCAGTTTAAATCTAGGTGCTTATGTCTCTTGCAGAGAGTCTGCTTAATCCATAGACCTGTACCTGATGGAATAATTAAGTGAATCCATACATGAGCAGCAGGCAGGACAGAGTGAGAGAAGCAGTGATGAAGCCATTTAAAGCCACATCTGCATCATACTCACTCTCTCTTCCTGGGAACTCAAAAAGCAAAGAATCCCCTATATTATTAATTTGGAAATACACAAGAGAGTTATTGAAAAGAGCAAAATGCGAAATCAAGGCAAAGGCATCTGTAGGAAGGGCACTTTTCTCAACAAGATACAGGTGCAACCAGCTATGACTGGGCAAAGAGCAAAGACAGACATGCTTGCCTTGCTCCCAAACTATCATGGCATCTATTTCTTCATACAATTAAAGGTGCTGGAAATCAAATTGAAACTTTCCTTTCTAAGGCTGATCTTCAATTTTGTATCCTAGCTTTATGACATACTTTTTTCCCTTTACCCTGCCAAAAGAATGTGCTAGAGCCCAAGCAATTTTCAGTCCTTTCTGAGGACTTCTTGCTACAGATTTTATCCAGGCAGGATTTACAGTTTTCTAACCCATGATAAGAATACATAACCATGCAAATCCCCTACTTCATTCTTACATCCAAAAGTGACCTTTTAGGCAACATGCTATGCTCAATTCTGACTAAGCAGTTATCCTGTTGAAGTACAGGACACAGATGAGAAAAAACTATGGGGACAATGCCTATTTCCAATACTTCCAGCAGCAGAGAATCTGTGTTTCAGAAGGTTGCATTTTAGTCCATCGTTTATGGGGCAAAATGTTTTAAGATTATAAAGCAAGAGATAAATGAGTAGTCAGAGTAAGTACTGGTCAGCTAAAATTTCCAAGATGGAAACATTTCAGGAAGCTTCTGTGCTATATCACTTAAGGTTTTAGAGCACAGTAATTTTGCTATCAAGTCTAGAAAGAAAAATGGCAAAACCTCAAACACCTTTGAAAGGAGAATCCCAGGGAAAACTGACTCAACAGGCACCCTCTGTATATGAGGAAATATTTTCCAGTTGTCTGGAAAATATCAATAGAGCTTAACATATCAAAGCAGAATTTTAAATTTGGTCTAGAGGCTTCATTTTAGGAAAACTCTGAGCAATTGATGCCCTCCTTTTCCCTCTCACAACTTTCACACCTAAAATGACAGGCTCTTTTTTAGGGCTCCTGAAGGAGAAGTAAAGGTGAAGGACAAGAAAAGGCTCCAGTAGCCAACCCTCCAGCCCACATAATGGATTACAAAACCTTGCAGTAAGTTTTCCATCATTGTGTGGAGTTGTTGCATCATGAAGTCACACAACAGTTCTGTGACAGCTGTTTTCAAGGCTGCATTTTCTCTTCTTTCCCTTTGATATCACAAAAATGCTACAGCATGCTTGGTCAGTCAGGTCAGTGACCAGATTATATATTAAGAGATCAAACTAAGCTTTTCCACCACCACTAACCCACCACAAGATTATACAGTGAGAGAAGACAAGATTGCAGACTAGAACATAAAAACCCCATAACATACACAGAAGAAAGGCTTCAGTATTTTTTCCAGAACCATATTTGACATCTAAACCTCAAAAGAGGAAACCATTAAGATCTTCAGAAAAAAAATATAGCATGATGTAATTAAAATACCTCTTTTTAAGCAAAGTACAAATGAAGCTACAGAAGTACCTTGGTATCCACTAGTGCTGAAGACCAGTGCCAGGCTCTGCAATGCTTTTCCTATCTTCTGGTATTCCTTGGGTAGTGCTGAAAGTGGGAAAAGAATGAGGAAAAGAGGGAAAAAATGCGCAAAAAACCGACAAGGGTAAGTGAGATTAAATCTGCAGCATTTCCAAAACTTGATGAAGCAGATGTCAAAAACAACTAAGTTTTACATTATCTCTAGTGACACATTTACAATCGTATTCTTTACCCCCTCCCCTGCTACACATGTTCCAAAACTGGATAAAGCAATTGCAATCTGGATTCTTGAAAGGTACAAACAGTTGGGGAAACAGTGTGTGAATGCTATTAAAAAAAAATGAAATCTCATTGCATTTCTAGCTCAGTCCTCCTATGCATACAGTGAGATTTTTTTTCCCCCTCCTCCTCACAGGGGAAGGAACAGGGGGAAGTGCTGCACTGTGATATGGAGAATAGGTCTCATTAATATTTTAAGAGAGGAGATTATTATACAGATCCATAATGCCTAAACTCTCCTCAAATAATGAATTTTATATTTAAAGGCACTAGAAACCAAGATTATCTATGTATAAAAATTATGCAAGTATCTGAATAATAAAATTGTTTTTTATAATCTATTTATTGAATATGCATGCATAAATTGTTCCATAACAATTAAATCAATCGGCTGTGATTTATGAGTGCATGTATTATTAACACTTTGAACAGCACCACTCCAGAGGTCTAAAAAGCAATCTGAAAAGCAAAAGCAATTTTTTATATGCTGCCTATGCTAGCAGGAAAAAGAAAAAACAACAAACCCAAGTGGACATGGGTTTTGTTATCAAATATTTGTATTCAGAGGGTGCACTGTCCAGGCAAATAGAAGGTTTTTAGCTGCACTAGCATCCCACAGAATATGATTTTTACAGAGGAACCCCTTTATGTGGTATAAAAAACCACCACAAAACCCCCAAATCAACCCCCCACCCCAACTGCCTAATTTTATTATCTTTGATCAGGCTCTTCTCCAGAAGTCAGACTATTTATGGTAACTGGTATCTCTTACACAAGGAGTACAATTTAGAGTACTAGAGTTATGTTATTAGCCATCACACTGACACTGAATCTCCAGTGGAAACTTTAGTGAAGAATCTTTGGTTTCTTTTCACGTGTATTTAAGAAGTTTCCACTGTCAGTCATTTTAAATCTTGCTGAATGGAAGGCATGTAACTATTGCTCAGGAAATGCCAAAAATAGTTCCAATTAAGAGTCAAGTCTAGAGCTAACAGGGAACTTAAAACCTAAGAGATTACTAAAATCTTGCATGTTCCAGTTTACCAGGTTCTTTTCTTTTGTATTCAGTATGAATGTCTGGAAAATTAAAAGTTAAAATTTTTGACATAATCACAACTGCATTGCTGCATCTGTGCTAACTAATTAATAGTTGTAAGTATTAGAAGAGTCATTCAGTATCTAAAGCACTAGTGTTGTAAGTTCAGAAAGACTTTAGCAGTTAAAAAAATACTGAATTTCTACTGTAAGCACAAGTCACAGCCAGTCCTTGGTTTGATCATTGCTCCTGTAACTGCAAAGCAATGCTGTTTTTCTAGTCTTACTTGAGGAACCTTATTCCTTCCCCTGTTCTCCCTTTCCTCTCAGTATAATTTGCCAGTGAAGCAAGATCTGTACCATGTTAGAGCTCTGTCATGTGTTAGACTATTTTGACCAGCAGGAGGGTCAGTGGGGTGTAAAAGGAAACCCTTTTATTCAAAGCTGGGAAATGTAAATAACTTAAAGTTAACATCCTATAGATACTAAAGTCTAATGTAATCACTTCCATGAGAGATGGAGCTTCTGCACTTCCCATTCTCTCTGGTCAGCCCCAAATATTCAGCTGTAGTGTTAGATTAGTAAGAGGCAAAAACATAACTCAGGAGATATACTTCACGTTCTGGGGACAATGTTTTGGGGTTTTTTTTTGTGGGAGTTAAAAGGAGAGTAAAAAAAATTAAGGAGATTCAAGGAAATTTATGTGACAGGTCTTTGGTTGCCAGACACTACAGCCTGCCCTGAAGTGTTTCTCATTATGATCCTCAGCTGTAGTACCTGCTTCCTTTCAATAGCTGCCTTGTGGTGGCCACAAACACTGAACACTGCTGTGAACTAGGAAATTAGAGCCCAGGCAGAGTCATAGGGACTTGGTGTGAAGTTCTGCAACCCTAAATATCTGTGGGAAGGAAGAGACAAGATAGGAAAAAAAAAGAATTGGGCTAAAGATTAAGTTAGAATTAAGTTGGTTTTTCTTTTTATTTCTCTTAAACTCATTTCATCTTTAAACTACTCCACCTAGCATGCAAGGATCCTAAATAAGGGGTTAATAAGATGAAATTATTTGAAAATATGATTTCATCAAAGAAACAGGTCTATTTTGCCCATGTCACTAAAATTTAAATAAATGACCAATATATAAGAATAGGTCCAACAAGGGCTTTAGTTGCACTACTAGAATTATTTAACTTTAAGTACTTTTAAACCTATGGGCAGGGAACAGATAAAGGAAAAAAACCCCAAACAACCCAACAAAAAGCCCCATATCAAACATACCAACAAAAAACTTGCAAAGTTTATACTCTTACACTGAAAATAGCAGAATGCCATATAATTCCCATGATAATTTAGGAGTTTCTTTAAAGATGTGCCTTGAATTATACACATTAAAAAAAAAAAAAAGAGAGAGAGAGAGAAGCACCACAGAAATGACTGCTGAGTTCAGAAGGACACTTACGCCCTGTACACCTCTTCCAGTGCTCTTGTCCCACTGTCAGCAGCTCTTTAACTCCATCATCCATTGCTTTGGTGAACCTACCCACTGCATCACATTTCTGTTCTCTGTGGCATTTTGAAAAAGCAAAAACAAAGAGCAGTTTAATAGATGCATAATGCTAACTTTAAATCCAACACTGAAATGTTTAGTAATGTCAACTCTGTCTTAAAAAATAGCAGAGATAGAAACCAATTCCTTGAAATTTCTGCCATTTCACTGAATTCAGAATTTCCCTCTTTAGATATAGGCATTATTTGTTCCATTTTTCCTCTTCTGTTAGACTTGTAGACATGTGGCACTGGACTCTTTTTACAGTGTAATAGGAGTAGTAAAGTTCATACAACAATAAAAAAAAAAGAAAATAACTGTGTCAGATATTTTGATAGAAGTTTAACTTAGGTGAATAAAAAGTAATATAACAACTCTCTTAGGGAAATACATATGCATACTTTCCTATTACATTGTCAATATCACTGTGCTGTGTTGTATTATAGGGAGCAAAAAAAGAGAATTCTGAATTAGTATGTGCCTTTGTACTCCTCTTTAAGCATGTTTTCATGCAGCTATCAGAGTTTTCCATTAACACAGCACTGCATACACAGCAGTGATTTGTGAACTCTCCAAAGGAAAACTAATAATATATTTTTCAATTTCCAACAAGATTTATTTAAACTGCATCCGATCATGCAAATGCTCTCAGCCAACGCCTCCATGAGACAGCTGTCACAGCAAGGGGACACTGAGTGACTCCCCAGAGCCAGGGCAGCAGCTCCAGCTGTGGCCAAACAACCTAGAGGTTCCCACTTCTGCACCAGCACTTCCTTCCTCAGCTGGAAACCATACACACATAGTTATTTGCACCAAAACCAGCACCTGGGCTTTCTAAGAGGCTCTAGCTTTACTCCGCTTACCTCAGGAGCAAAACATCCTTTAATTTTTTAAACTTCATACTTTATGGTGTTAAGATCACCAAAAATGCTCATGAACCTGTGCAGGACTCTCAGAATACGAGCAAAACTGTTCAGTAAAGAACATCTTCACACTGAAGAACCTAAGACTTATTGAACAAGCTGGTTTGTCCACTTTGTAAGTGGAGTAATGGCTTTCAAGACTCACCCACACTTTTAACAGCATGCCCACACACTAGAACATGTGGACATCTGAGATGTTACAGCCACCCCTGCAACTGCTTGGAAACAGGTCCCCAGCACTACTCCAGGCTGCCAGCCTCAGTCCAGGAACCCACACTCCTGGTGAGCATTCTCCTTAGGCTGGTGTGCCCTCCCTGCTTGGGCACAAACTGTTTAGCAGACCACATGCAGGGCACTTTCTGCCAGGGGTGTGTATGTACTGCATTCCCTGTCCTGCACCCTGGGTACAAAGTCCTCCCTCTCATTCACCTCTTCAGCTATTATGCCACTGGGGTATACAGAAACCACATCACTTAAGCAAAGTAGTCAAAGTTGAAATCCCCATGGCTGAAGTGTAAGTGACCTAAAAATGTGCATGTCTTTCTGCTGGTACAGAACTGCTACCACACAGCTATTATATCCACTAAATATGCACTGCATCACTTGCATAAAGCCTGCATTGGGTGTAGATACACTACTGCTTTGCTACTTAAAACACTTCTACCCAGTTTATCCACACACACACAAAACATTATCCAGGTTTCTGTGTTCCACAACTGCAAGAAAAGCATGTCATACATACTACATCTTCTAAGAAAAATGATTAAGCCTAAAGGAGTGAAATTAAGGCTGCATAGTAAATCCAGTCTCTAACTCTGTGAAACCCAAAGGTTTATCACCTACAGAATATACATTAAAAAGTGCACATATATATAATATACCCATATAGAAAAGAAATAAATCCATTTGCACTTCCAGAATGAAATTTGATAATTTAAGTCACTTTTCATTTTTAATAGCTTTCCATGGATTACAGATATTCAAATCATACAGTGTGTACATTACATACAACTATTTTACAGAAACGTTTTTCTGCTTATTGGTCCATCTACAATTATCCTAAGCTACTTGCTAAGTTTAGCATGCTTTGAAACTGTTGAAAGGTTACAGATCAAAACACAGCAATATAAAACATAACTCCATAGGATCTGACAGTACTGTATCCCAACAACGACTGTATCCCAATAAAATGTTTTAGGATTAGTATTCAGCCACTGAACTTAAAGAGACATCACATAGAGTTCCACCACATACTGGAGGGGTTGATATGAAAATATCATTATTTAATCAATTCTTCATCTCTGCCTTGATGAATACCTATTCAAATCCATGAATATATGTGCACACTTAGTATCTGAGTTTTGGATTATCTCAGCATCTGTTGTATACCCAGACACATAACAAACCCATACAAAAAGAAATCACCTTACATTTCTACCATGTCCAAGTCAGGAGCTTCTGGTTCCATTGTAGAAAAGATCATGACTCCTACAGTTTCATCTTTTTCTGCCTTCCGCTTTCCAGTTTTCCACTCCTTAAAAAGAAAAAAAAAACACAAAGAAATAAAAAACCAAACCAAACAAACAAACAAAAAAAGCAAGCAAAAAACCCAAACCAAATCAACAAAAAAAGAGAGACAAAGTTTGACCACCACTCATCCTTCTCTAAGAGCATGCACTTAAGGTGAATGAATAGTTTACAACAGACCACCGCTGAATTAAAACCTTTCATTAATAAATGAAAATTTCAGGGGAGCAAGGCTTTTTACAGTTTCCCAAAGTTCTCCCCCTCCTCCTTTGTAATGTAAATTCTGGGGTCAACAGACCCTTCTTGTGTATTACTGAAATATAGTGTAAGAACAATGATATTCAGCTATCTCCATATAGGATAAGTTTCATATCTCCAATCTCCACACAGGATAAGTCTTATAGGATAAGTTCTTCTGATAAAAAGCTGCTCAAGAAGATCAAGAAACTATTATGCAATTATCATACTAAGTTATTAGTGGTTAAAAATTTCCTGTGTATTGCAACATCTGTTCTGTTTATACATCCATAAATAAGACTGGTTATCTGTGACCTTAGCCATAGGAGACTTGAACCTTGGCAATTTTAAAGACCAGACTGGATAATTTATTTTTTCAGCAAATTCTATGTGTATTTAGAAGTATGATTATTCTGAGGAGAAAACGGCAGTTTTTCTGTTTATTTCCTCGTTAGTAACAGCTGGAGCGCAATCATGAAGAAACCACTATTTGCTGAAGGTTTACTTACTTTATTTATCATTTACTGAAGACATTAAAGTCTCTTAAAAAAGCATAATAATGTATGTGTGTGAATAAAAAAAAATGGTTATTTCAGGTAAGGCTGCGACATAGTGCTATTACAACCCCTTTCAGTGAAAAACTGTGGTTTTGAGGGATGGGGATGGGGGCAGGGGGTTGTTTTTAAATATAATACAGGATCAGGTACAACCTAGATCTTCTATGAAGTAGCTTTTGTTAGCAGAGCATCACCACTCAGAGGATCACAGTGATCAGTAAATCCAGCAGAGACAGAGCAGGGCAACAGCCAAAAGAGTTTTATATAGGTTCCTATTCTGCTGGAGGACACAAACTGGCAACAAAGTTACTTTGAAGAGCACAATTGTGTGGGATTGGCGTGTAGCATTTCAGAGGGGCAATTTTATGCCCTGTTTTGATCCATCAGCTGAGTTAGGAATCCCAGCAGCTTCCAGCCTGTCACTACTGTCCGCAGCCGCAGTGGGGTGGATACAGAGCTGAACTCTTGGTTTGAAGGGGAACTGTGGGGAGAAAGCAATTCCTCAATCTCAGCCTGTGAGAATAAAGCCTCTCAGAACTTTATTTCACTTCCTACCTTCTCATCTCGGAAATTGAGAAATTGCTGGAAAACTTCACTTTCTGAGACAACAGGATGGCGACACATTCTCGTCATCCAAGCCTGCAGCCTCTCCATGCGCATTTTGATAAATTCTTCTTCAAAGCGCCCTGTTACACATTGAGCAGTAATTGTTACATTACAGGCTAGGACCTTCAAATTTCTTTTTAATTTAAATTGAAACAACTTGTAATTCATCTGGTGAGTTATTAACAATTTGATGACTCAGAACTTACTAGAATCACAGAACCCTGAGTTAGAATGGCTCACAAGGATCACTGAGTCCAAGTCATAAATCAATGGCTAACAAATCAAAAGAACCTTAAATTACAGTATATTGATTGCTGATCAAGAGTTCTTCTCCTTTTTAAGGTAGCCAGGAAATATTAAAAAAAAACCTAATTCCCACCGACAATTCAAATACATTTAAAAAAAACCCAAACTAATAAACTTTTGGAAGGAAAAATTAGGCATTTAGATGACCCAAGAGAAAAGCCAGGCACAGGCTTGGAATGCAGCTATTTTTCTGGTACAGTTAGTAAAGTCTTCGTCAATATGAGATTCAAAAACACTGAAGAAAAAGGAACTACAATCCAAGTTGCCACGTACAAGCTAACAAAGCACTGAAATTAAACTGCCCAAAAATATTGAAATTGGATTGCTCGAAAATATTTGAAATTACTCAAATACAAATCACAGATTTAAAAAGCAATGCCTCCTTTAACATACTTCCATATAGGTAAACTGGGAAAAAAAAAAATCAATAAACCATATGCATAAACTGGTTAGAATATACACATACATGTAAGACTGCAACAGATTTTTTTAGTACTTAAGATATTTTTAATACAAACTAAATACGTAACCATTTTTTTCTTAAACCAGTAAAGCATCGGTGCTGTGTATTCATAAGAACATTTTCATTTTAGTAGAAACTGTCTTCTTGATAGAATCCTTTCTAATTTTAAAAATTCATGACATCAGACTTCTAAAGCATACAGTGAACAGGATTTGAAAGGAGAGATTCCTCCAGCACCCAACTCCTCTGATTTCCACAGCAGCGTAGACAAGAAGCCTTGAACACATGTACTGTTTCAATATAGAATTCTACTGCATGGTTAGCATGGCAGCCGATCTACAGAGTTGAGCTCTTTGTGGTTTGGGTTTTGGTTTTTTTGCAAATATAGAAACTAGCAAGACTAGCAGGTAAATAACAGAACTAATGAAAAATGAACTTTGCATATGGTATTTTTCCTGCAAATTAGCAAAAAACAAACACCATGGAAGAGATGTTCTATACCCTTCAGTAATCCTTCATTTCGTTTTTAATCTCTACAGAAATCTCCACAGCATTCCTGCAAGGAGTGCAGAACAACAGAACAGTAGCAGTTGGAAGTTACATGCTGGTCATTAAGCCTATCATCACAAGTATATCATCAAAACCAGGTTGTAGACAGTCTTCAGAAAGAAGCTTCCTAAATGCAGTGAAAGATAAACACCTTTTTTCTAGTTTCTTCATGTTTCAGAAAAAGAGACATGCCTTTTTTCTTTTTTGGTGGGTTTTTTTATTGTTTTGTGGGAGTTTTTTTGTTGTTTGTTTTTTGTTTTGTTTTGTTTTTTGTATGGGGCAAGGTATTCTCTCACACAGATTCCAGAAGACAGAAATTCACAGGCAATGGATTTTGCCAAGATGTGATGCCAGACTCTTGGGTCTCTTTAAATCTAGTTACAATGAAATCTAGAGACCTCATCATGTCTTCTGGTTTCCTTTTAGTAGACATTCACATGTTGAAATAAAAATGCTGGTCGATTCTAAACATGAGGCTAAGGGAAAGAAGTCACTTCCTCACTTTTCAGCTTCCTGGGCATTTATCCCAGCAACTTCATCAATGCTTAGCTTTCTTCAAACACAGCAGAGAGGCTGCATTTTGAGTGATGCCCACAGCCACGTGGCTGGCAACATGCCAATGCTTGTATGTTTGGTTTTGGCTGTTTATCTTAAATACTGTATAATCTTACCAGAAAACATACAAGTGGAAATGGGCTAAAGTAAGGCATTTTCCTCCTATACAGGTGTCCATTCTTTTCTTCACATGCACTCTTAGCACATACTTGTAGAATGGAAGCCAGAGACTACTGAAAATGCATAGGCAATGTCATATTCTGTTGCAATGACATTTCAATGTGCATTTAAAGGACCCAATCCCACGTTTCTTGAAGTCAGAACAAAAGATTTCCACAAGCTTCAGACATTTTGGTCAAGCTGAACTGACATCAAACCAGAGCAGAACGCTGTATGAATGAAAGACGCTTTCTAAATCAAGTGTGAAATCAAGCAAGAGGAGAAATGGCTTCAACATTTCACTTGGAAGCAGAAAACTCCTGTTTGTCAGAGGATGCTCCCTTTCCTCTAGAAACTTTTTGTCAAAGCTCCTACAACATAATATTTGTACATTCAAACACAGAAGAGAAAAACCCAAACAAAACCAAACACAATGCATGCCCCTCCCCAACCCTCAAAAAAACCCCATGCAAATACATTTGCCCAGCCAATCAGCAAATACAGAATATAAGTAGCTATCTCTTCTCTCCAATACTAACTATCTCATGTAGTTAACTAGGAGGATTTTTTTTGCTTTTAATTACCTTTATTTTTTAAATCACTGGACTAGATAATTGAACCTGAGTTTTGAAGTGATTCTCCTAGTACTGATCTGTTATTATCAATCAGTCCTAATGACTCATCATAAGTTTTGAGTAGTGAAAGGTTGGGGTTTCTTTGACATCTTCTTTAAGAATAATGGGAAAAACAAACAGTAAGAAATAACTGAACCTTATAAAAAACTGATTTCCTTATGTCTCATTCCATGAATTCAGAACTGGGAATAATTACCTGTTACTTGCTTGTCTGGAAGAGAAGGGATTGGAATGGCTAATCCAAATTTAACCAGGAGCCGTTCATACAACCAGTCAAAGTGCTTGTATCTGTGGTTGACAGACCGATTAGTGTTCTGTAAGAGAAACACAACTCTGAAATTGGACACATAGTCACATGAAACAAGCATGACCAGAATGGTAACCACATGGAATGTAAATAAAATATATGATTTAGAGCATTAATACAGAAGAACTTGGGGTAAAAAAGGAAAGCAAATCCCTGGGGTAAAAAAAAATATAACAACTACCACTTACTCTTACAATGCTCTTACCAAGTCACACAAACTTTTATTTATATGAACAAATGACACGTATTTGGGAAACAAAAGATCCTGTTTCAGATACACTTACAGTGCAGGTCAGCTGATACTCAATGTAGCTCTTGAGACCATACATTTTAGAACCTTTTTTGGGATCTGCCACCACACAGTCAAATGTCGAGGTAGGATATACCCACATTGGGCCATAATCACCAATCTGTAAGAAATTGCAAATATCCTCTTTAAATATATCATGTTGCACCAGCTACAAACAAGGAAACTAATATCTTCTCTCTTCACTTGAGAGTTTCCATTGATTTCAGCGAGAGGCTGGGAGTCTGGAAATAGAGGGGTTTCTTGCAAGCAGGGACCAATGACCACAGCTGACTTTATCTCATGTATTTTACAATTTTTCCCAAATAACAAAGGAGTAGTGCATTCTAGGGCTATTTCAACCATATTTCAGTAGAATAACATATATACAGAAGAGTTTGGTTTTTAGACAAGAAAATGACCTGACCATCAGGATTGAGTACCGTGAACCTCTACAAATGTAGCTCCTACATGTAACTATCCAGGTAACAAATAGACAGCATAATGCATTTGCTCTGCATCACAATCCCAAAAAGGCTTATGTTTATCACAAGATAATGCAGATACAGCATGAAGAAAAAAATACTGAAAATAATAATCATCATCACACTTATGATTTTTATTATCCAGTTCAATTTCTAATTATATGTTCAGTATCAGTTTCTTCTGACCCAAATATATATAGCAACCTTGAGGAGAAAAGTTCAGTTGAAAAAAACAGGGGAAGGTGAGGAGGATTATAAAACCCAACCAACCAAGCAACCAACCAAAAAAAAGAAAACCAAAAAACCCATACTACCCACACAGAAAAATTACACACAACGCCAACTTACAATTATGGGAATTTTTTCTTTGGGTTTTGCTAGTTGCTTTGCCAACAGATACTGTTCCATTCCAGGTTTTGCAAATCCAGGAAATCTAACGATAAAATGAAGTGATAAATTAATTTCAGATTCTCCTTCCTTTGACATATGCAGAATTACCTGCCATTATAGGAAAAAAATCCTAAGTATTTCTCAAGTATAGAAAACAGTTTATGTGAATTACTGTAACAATCAACATTTTGCACTGAAAAAAGCAGAAAAGTTCTGGCTACTGCCATCCAGGGTTTTTGTGTGTGCCTTGTGTGTCTGGGTGTGTAATAGGCACCTTCTTGCAGAGCAAAGTGGCTATTAGTGCTCTACCGTCCATCACGCCAAACATAACAGGAGGACACAAAGTAACATCTATCACTCCTCTGCAGCCTCACCCTCTCTGGAAACACCACACATACACAGATGCTCATGCACCTGAGATTTCAAATTATGAGAATTCAATCATCTGAAAGAATGATAAACAGAAGAGCTATCAAGTGCTTCTAAACATGAGTTATCTTAAATAATTTATCCATCAATTAAAAGAAAGCCAAACAATCACTATAATATTCTTCAAGTCTTAAGAAATGCCTTTTAAAAAGCAAATGCTGTTCCTCTTTCTAATTAGGAAAATAATTAGCCCTTGAAGTATTGCCAACCTGCTTGCAGAAACACGAGCAGTAAAGTAGGACTCACTCCACAGACAAAAAAATCTCTTAAGGTATTTTTGTGAGTTTACAACAAATGAACAATGATGCAGAGGTTCTCATACAACACTGGACATAAAAACCTACTGATGAACAAAATTAATTAGTCATGTAGAGAGAGTTGATTTTAATTAGATAGCTAAGGAACCATTATTCTACAATCCTTTTCCACTCTGCTTTCATCTACTTAGAGATTACCACACACCAGCTCTCAGAGTAATAGCAGTTTTAGAACAAACAAACATTAAGCTGCAACATGAGATAATGCTAGTATAACCCTGACAAAGCTTGACACTAAAGTAAGATTTTTATCTATAAAATTAAACTTTCTGTGACTCAAGAATCAATCTGGGTGATGCACAAACACAGTAGAACAGAACTTTTTCCCACCCGAAACTCAAATTGCTCAGGAACTCTCAGCTGTGGCTGCTCAGGGGCAGCATCTCTGATCAGTTTCTACTGTGTGGACAAGTCATCCACCACCTTTGACTTTCATTAAGAACTAATGTCTAAGAGAGTTAAATTTTAAAGACTTGAAGTTCGGGCGTTGTGAAAGTGTCATCTGCCTGTATGACACCTCCAAAATTTATATAGCTTTGTCATGTACTTTCAAGCTCTCAAGGATCTGTGTCCTCTGCTTGCTTAAGGAGTACTCTGAACTACAAATCCACCTTCTCTTCTGCCCCAAAACTGTAATATTTACATTGCTTATTTCAAGGATGTTGAATTTACACATCTTGACAAGTTCCAATTCTCTTCAATATGTACACATTTCCCCTGCATTTTCCATTACTTGTTAAGTGGTAACTTCATAGCAGCTGCACGAGAATTTCCACGCTGGACCCCCCCAGCCTCTGATGCCTCAGTCTCCTTGTAACCAAGGTAAGATGGTGAAGTCGATTTTGGGTCATCCCAGTCATCGTCCCAGTCATCGTCATCAGCAGCTGCTGAAGTACAGGAGGGATCAGGATATAGGGAAAGGAGAAAGTTACATAATTTCTCTTCAAGAGCAGAAGCAGGTACTTCAGCACTCACATACAAATAATCAACCAGGTAAATACATTAAAATCTCTTTCAGCCTTCTATTTTACGATTCCTCCTCAATTACTACTATCTCCATCAAATACAACCTGCAAAGCAGTGGACTAAAATCTCCCTCCTACTGAGGGACAGGGGAAAAAAAACAAAATAAAAAATAAAGAAGAGATGATGGTGTGTTAAGATGAACTCAACTGTGTTCCATATTCACAGATTCCAAGTTAGCATTCCCCAGTTATGAGTTCTCCCCTTAATTTAGGTTGTTACTACAAAAAGGTAGAGAACTTTTCTGAAAGCCGAGTCACTTCTTAAAATTAAGGATTTAAGAGACTACTCCTTCAAAGACCTGAAAGCACCACTTCAGGGGAGTTTAAAAGTTCCAGTTATCAAGCTGAACAACATGCTTGAGAATAGATCATGTATGCACAAGACTTCGGTTTTCAGATTTCCATAAATGTTTGAGGCATCTATTACTGTGGATCCAATTTTTTAAAAAATTACTTAATTTTTAAAACCCCTATTATTTTAGTGTCCAGGTTACCCACATGGCAATGTACAATTAGGAAACCGGTTTGGTTTTGTTTTTTAAATAGCCATGGTCTATAGTTGTGAAAGATTAAACAATTCTTACCTCTATGGTCCTCTACTCTAATTAATTAAAAAAAAAAGAGCATTATTAGCACACCTGGTCCTTGATATGCCTGTGGATGACCAAATGCTGCTGCTGCCTCCCAGTTATTTGAAGCGCTGTTTCTCTGGCCAGTTGTACTTTCAGGTTTCGTTGCCCAGCTGTCAACAGCATTTCCATTATCCCAGTTCCCAGACTTCCCAATGTTCCAGCTGGACCAAGGATCATTGGCAATGCTTGCCTACATTGTATAAAGACAAAGTAAAGAAGAATTGCTGAAGAAATGAGCAACAATCATGTACTTTCTTCTTGAAGTCTTTCATCTCCTACTGGTAGGCTGAGTTTGCATTCAGAACTTCCCTTGTTTCATTTACAAGCAACTGCCAAATCTTGCATTTCCAGCTACACAACCCTTGCATGCAGCAAGCACTTGGAAGAACTGATCAGCTTTCCAGCAATATGACACCAATACATATTAATAAGAGTGCTTCTCCTCAGAGTAATTAAATTATTTGTCGCAACAGTGTTGGAAGCAATCTCACCCATGGTAATTATTTTACACTGACACCTTAGTAAGTATGGTACTTGGGAACTATTAATTACCTAAAGCCATGGGCTAATTGGCACATTTAAAACCAGAACCCAGAAGTCAAGAATTAGGTTTCTGCAAATACTTATTTTACCAAACTCAGATAAGTGGCTTTACTAAAAGCAAATAATAAATTGCTCACCCAGACCATTACTACTGGTGTGGCAGTTAGGGAGTTAAAGCCCAACCTGCTGAGCTTCCCTGTCAGAGCTTAACTCATTCACAGTGAAGATGGGGGAAGAAAACAGACATCTTCCAGGGAACAGTCTGGTATCTCCTGTAGACCTACTCTCTCAGCATAAGCTTGTGGTAAAGGCACTCACCCCCTTCTGCTAATGCTGTTGTGGAGGTGGAAACCTCAGTGAAGGAGTGCAGAGCAGACATGTCTCTAACTACTGCATTTGGCAAGTTCATCTTAGCTTAATAGCTCAGCATCCTGCTCAGCTCCTTGATTTTAACAGTACACTTTTAAAAAGCATTGACTAGTTAAGTGTAGTCTACTCCAGACACTTAGTGCAGAGACTTTCTGGCAGAAAGAAAACCCACACATCCAAAGTGTAGGAGGAAGAAAGAGAAGAGGAAGGAAAGCAAACAAAGCCAAGAAGGCTTGTCTTATTCAGCAGAGGGAGAAACTGAGTTTTGTAAAAAGAAGTCTCAAATCCTACTGATGCTAGTGCATTATTTTTATCATGAAGAAGCATATAAAAGAAGTGCCTTATATAAATTAATTACTATTAGACTACAACATTTACAGGTATCTTAGAACATTTGCCAATACAGGAAATTTAATAAAACTCCCTACTAAAAACTAAATTATTTTCTGGAAAAATGTTGCATAAGTGTCTTACACAAAAAAAGGTACAGCTACTCCACATCCCAATTTTCTCCACTAAGTATTCTCTCCTCTCATTTCAACTTTGATATTCTGCTTAGGAATAAGAACTCTCCCTTCAGTTTTCCTCAAAGTCAAATGACAGATTTCACAGACACTATCAAACCATAAAAACTGAAGAATGATGCTATCACATAACACCTTTATATATTTAGGTTCACAATTCCTTCCAGGATCTAGAAATTAAGACCAAGCCCCCAAGCTAGGGAGAAAAATCACCATTCAGAAGACTCTCAAGTGTCAGTGGGTCTCTAGGAATTGACAGAGAGAGAGAGATTATGTGGACAGCTTCTATAGTGATAGCTTGGGGATTTTTTCTTTTTTTTTTTTTTTGAGGATGAAACGGATACAAGAACACGACTCCCTGGGAGAGCAATATTCTTGATACCTGATACTCAGTGCAACTTTGAGCAAATTACAAAGAAGTTGCTGGTAGCTTATACCAGTCTGCTCTCTTCCTATGTTCACCTGCTATGAGTTTATGTAAAGAGAAATAACCACACACGGCTTTAGTCGGAGTTCATTCTTTGCTAAATGAAAACACACATGGAAGAGCATGCCTGCTTCTTGGTGCACCTGGAAAACACTAGTTTGCATAATATTAATGTACCTATACTTCTGCAATATATGTTTTGCTGATCACTAGCAAATGAAAGCCCAGAAATGGCATGATCACCAAAAGACTGAGTAAAGTTTTCCTCTTTTCTGCAGTAGCTCGTGTGAAATCTGGTACATGAGTAAATGGTAAAGAAACCTTAAAATCTGCTGCAAAAAAAAGAGGAAGGCAATAATATTGACCCTAGTAAAGAATGACTGTCAAGAGCAATCATCAAACTTGCACACAAATGCTGATATATACAGATGCTGTACAGCAAAGGGAAATGTATTACTTAAATTGTGCTCCCAGATGTCTCATCTCCATGTACCTATATAGAAGCACTCTTCAAATCAGAAAAATTTACTTCTGAGGTGTCCAAGAAAGTTGTGGGGTAAGCTCTTGCACCTAGGTGTATCACCTATAGGCTATAAAGGGGGTAGAATATGCTACTCTCCCCTCCATTCCTTTCAGCCAAAGGGTCCCCATTTCTTTCTGAAGCACTGGGGAAGAGAGTAAGAGATGGCTTAGGAATCTATGGATAACAACTTTCAAAGAGCACGTACAGGACTCTCTTCAACTTTCTTGAAATGTTTTCCTACGTGCACACATACTGTGGGCACTCCTAAGTGGTAATCAATCAGCAAACACGGAGAAGGGCTCAGGAATCAGGCCTGCCATCATCAAGGTCCTAGAGCATCATGGAGGACCAGCTAAGGACATACCAGTTATTGAAAGGGTAATCTCGGCTGCAGTGAGCAGTTCTGTGGATCTCAGCAGCTGACAGTCTCCATACAAGAAGCCATTTATGTGGCCTAGCTCTGGTTGAATAAACCCTAATTAAAACAATAAGTATTTTGCAGGTGATTAAAAGTCATGTTCTTTCAGCTTTTGTTTTCCATAACTGAAATTGATAATCCTCTGGTCTTTCCTCAGTCATCACAAAAAAGGTGAAGAGCCCTTGCAAGAAGCTGCCAATTAGTCAATATAATTTGATACAGCACACCTAATATCCAAGTATTCTTCTCAATGTACTTCTCATCTTCTTCTTATGCCTTCTCAAATGTACACAAAAAGAAATGCCACACCACACAACTAAGAAACTGATCAGCCTTCAAATGAAGCATTGCATCTCTTTGCTCCAAGGTAACATCAAACAAATACGCTGAGATTAAATTCAAGGATAAACTCCTAAAAGGCAGCTGATTCTCCCTTTTGTAGACTACTAGGGACTTGCTCACTGCTACTGTCCTAGGAGAAAACATAAGACAAAAGGGCTAAGTTGGGAATTAATTTAAGTACCCAGAAAGACCTAGGTTAACTGTGCCATCAAAAATGACCTCCAACTGTAAGAAATACCCCTGAAATCTACTCAGAGACATGCCATGCTGAAGCAGTGAGTAGCAAAAGTAAGCCTGATCAGATCAAGGGAAGTTCAGGACAGCCAAAGCTGCAATGAGAAGTGTTACGCTCTTGAAGAGGGGTTTAGAAGAGACAGACAGCACAGAGCAATGGCAGAAAACACAAGAAAAGTCAAGGTGACTCAGCTGAATAGTTCACAGGAATGAACATACCTCTCCAGTTTTATAGCTGCCTTAGTTACCTGCATGGAAACAAAGCCTTAAGCATACTCAGACACTATACTAAATTTAAATTCTTTGGATTACAGTCTCTGATAGATATATTTAAAAAAACCCCAAACAACTAAGCGAATATATAGACAGACACCTTAAAAATCAAGTGGTTTTCTCCACTTGAAGAAAGGAAGAAAGATGAAGGGCTAGAAGCCTACTCTGCAGCAATCACAGAACTGCATTCATTATGCTGTTTAAGCTAGAACAAGTGTGCACATTAGCAGACAACTGAAGCAGCTGTCATACCCATGATATTTTATGGCTAAGCTTTCTTCTTGGTAGATCATTACCTTAGCATTGTGGTCCAGAGCATTTCTTCCACTTCTGAAGGAAGGCTCTCTTTTCTACAGTACAACATAAACATCCTTAAAGAAATCTCTAGGAAAAGCAAAAGTGGAGATGGCCTAGATTTTAAAGAATAATCAACCTCTTGGACTTAGATACTAGAATGTTCCTGCAGATAAATACTCAAAAGTGACATGATCTCCAGAAGCAGCTGACAAGGATGCTGTAGTAATGCTGTCCTAGGAAGCAATTTGTCCCTTGGTCAATCCTGTCTTCTCACTTCCTTCCAGAGGAACCATCGTCCAACACCTCCACTACCAATCCCACTTCCCCCTTCATAACTGCACCGGAGCTGGGCTTTGCCTGCTCACAAATAACACAAAGCCCCGACACACCCACTGAACACTCCTTGTTTTCAGCAGGAAATAAATCTAAACTATCTGTGGACAAACTGAGATACTACCATGAAGAGTAGAGCCATTAGTTTTTTCTTCTTTTCCTGCTTCTGCATTGCTTGTGCACAGTGCAGGCACAGGATTTCTGTCTATCATCTCCTGATTCAGCTCAAAAAAAATCCATCTTTAAAGTATGGAAAGGGTGTTTTAGAAAGATATATAATTTAGACTTGGGTAAAGAATACTCAGTGATAGGATAAGGGGAGGGAAAACACATTGATTGTCACCCTGACTGCTTCAAGAAAATTTATTTTTTTTAAATCAAAGTTTGCTGAGTTTCAACTTTCAGACACTAAAAATCCTATATAATTTATTCAATGAAGCTCTCTCAGGCTTCTGGTTTTGTTATTCACACCTGCACATGTAAATGGCAATCAAGTCACTTCTTTATATCCTTGTCTTCTCTTAAACTGATTTCAATTCCTAGTGGTTTCTTATTGAAACACAGGTAAGAAATTTCAGACAGCTTTCTAAGTAGCAATCACAGCAATGCCAAAAAGAGAAGAAAGATTTCCTGTTCCTCTTTGATGTTGTCTAGTGTCATCTAGACATCCCAGGATCAGGCTACAAAGATTAAACAAGGTTTTATCTTTCCTTTTTGGGAAAAGCACTCTGTTTTTGTTTGGAAAGAGAGGAGGGGGTTTTCCTAGTCGGTTTTTTGTTCGTTTGTTTGTCTTGGGGTTTTTTTTGAGGAATTGAAAAGTATTACTGGCTATTTTCAGTTTATAACTTTCAATTACAAATGTCCATGATTTCACTTTAAAATAAGTTCTCAGTGAAAAAAAAAAATCAGGAAGGAAACTACATACTGCAGTAAGCCCCCTGCTGTGGTGCAGGGGACTGTGCAACAAGTGTACCACATGCCACTGCAAGTGTGTAAGTCACCAGAAATGCTCACAGGAGGGTTGACAATAATGTAAAGTAATTCTTTATACTGTCAGTGCCAAACTAGGCCACAAGGCTACCTCAATGAAATAAGAAGTCAAATGAAAACAAAGGTAGTGCAGAGTCCTGGGGAAGAACAACCCCAGGCACCAGGACAGGCTGGGGACTGACCTGCTGGGAAGCAGCTCTGCAGAGAAGGACCTGGGTGTCCTGGTGGACAACAAGCTGTCCATGAGCCAGCAGTGTGTGCTGGTGGCCAAGAAGGCCAATGGTATCCTTTGGTGCATTAGGCAAAGCATTGCCAGCAGACTGAGAGAGGTGATGCTGCCCCTCTGCTCAGCCCTGGTGAGGCCTCATCTGGAGAGCTGTGTTCAGTTTTGGGCTCCTCAGCAAATGAAAGACATGGAGCCCTTCGAGCAGATCCAAAGGAGGGCTACAAAGCTGATTAAGGGACTGGAGGCTGAGAGACTTCCTCTTATGAGGAAAGGCTGAGGGAGCTGGGCCTGTTCAATCTTAAGAAGAGACAACTGATGGACCTCATCAATGTCTATGAGTATTTGAAGGAAGGTTTTCACGAGGATGGGTCCAGGCTCTGTTTGGTGGTGCCAAGCAATAGGACAAGGAGCAACAGACAGAAACAGATGTTCCACCAGGAAGTTCCACCTCAGCATCAGGAAGAATTTCTTTACTGTGTGAATGACTGTGCACTGGAACAGATTGTCCAAAGAGGTTGTGGAATTTTCCTCACTGGAGATAGCCAACAATCATCTGGACACAATCCTGTACCATGTGCTCTAGGATGACCCTGCTTGAGTTGGGAGGTCAGACCAGATGAACCACTGTGGTTCCTTCCAACCTGACTGATTCTGCAATTCTGTGAATAAGACAAGGAAAAAAAGCATACCAACGCCATAAATTGTGGAAAACTATTTCAGTAGTCAGATTTTGCCTGAGGGTATGGGTGCAGATGAAGGTGAGGAGTGATCACAGTATTACACCACTTTAACAATTTCCTCCCTAAACCTTTGCATTCCACTGGGTTATCCACAAAAAAGCTCAAGACAACTCTATAATTGGAATTGATAAAATCACTGTCATGTTGGATGGCTATTTTTTAATATGTGAATGTGATTCATTTCAAAGCAAGCAAGCCACTGTTTCCAGTACTGTAGAGAAGCCATTGCTTTGTACTTTGCTTAAACGAGAGTTGGTCAAAAATTCCTGTTACCAGTCTGAACACAATATTGTGACTGAGATGGTGGAGGGGAAAAAGTTGCTTTCAAATCACACACAGCAATAGAGGATTTTATAGTGTCATTATCTGTAACAGGATCTAGAAGTTATAATTGTAATTGTAATTCCCATGGTGAACCTACCTGCATATTTTATATGGCAATTTAGCATACTGGTTTAACAAGACAAACTGGACCCAGTCAAGTACAAGTGAGTTACATTTCCTGTGATGATATTTCTGCTTTACTACACACACAGAATCATCAGAGAACAGAAACGCTGTTACAGAAATTTAATAACATGCATGTCAGAATTTCCACATAAGTAGAATACTGCACTCTTAATAGAAGCACTATATTTATTTTCTTCAATCTTAGCATTTATTGCTACTCACGGCAATTCAGGGAGGGGGAGTGGGAGTTAGGTGTATGCAAATTTAACAATGACAATTTGCCTTTCCAGCACTTCATTGCAAAAAGCCTGAAAGATATGAAGTAAAATTTTGGGAATAGCTTCCTTAGTGTTCTCCTTATACATGTTCAACAATTTATGTCTACATATCCAGTAACTTGAGTTGCCTCAGCTCCTGGACATCAAACTAAGTGTTTTCACTAACTATTTATTCATCCATTTCCCTAACTATTTATTACTTATACGTAAGTCCCACAGCTTCTGTTAAATGCTTCCTGTACCTACCCATGGGCCTTGCTGCTCTGCCCACAACATAACTGAAGACACAAAATATGTGGATTCTCAAGGGTCAACAGGAATCAATGAAAAAATCTGTAATTCACAAAAATGCTAACTCTCAGGATACTTCTTTTATCCCAAACTGAGAAAAACTGTACAGTCATCTTCATAGAGAACTAGACTTGGCAGTGATTAGAGAATCAGTGTCAAGAAAAGGGAACAAACTCCTGTACAAATGCAACTTACAGTTTGGTACAAGAACTATTTTTGTACCTTAAATATAGGGAAGCCACATCTACAGCTCTTATGTCAATGTAGCTGTGATCCACTTCCACCCTGAAACAGACGGGCAGTACTCCAATTTATTTTAATTTATACATTTCTAATACTAGCTTTCTATTCTGCAGAGATGGAAAAAAAAGAAATGGAAACTGTTATACTGGTCTCAGCAAGGAAGGGAAGAGAAACCATGCAAACTAAAATATACAGTAAACTAAAATTTATACAGCATTCCTGTCCTATGTTCAAGGCTGCAGGTTACACAGGCTGTAAACAGCTGGACTACATTATGGCTAGTTGTACATACAGTCTGCTGACCACTAATGAAATTATTGTACAGCAAGTGTTTTAACTTCTCAATAAGAAGAACTAGCTTGGGCCAATATAGTTGTAACAAAATCTAAATACTTCCGATAAACACTATCATTAAAAGAGAGCTGATGCTTGTTCACAACTTTTAAGGTATTTTAGGTTGAATGAATGAAATGAAATGAAATGAAATGAAATGAAATGAAATGAAAAAACACCACAAGTTGCGGTTCAGAATAAGGGAAGAGAGATCATTGCTGTTAAAACAGCAGTGTTCCTCTGAACCTGAAACCCAAGCAAAATAAATGCAAAGACATCTGTAACTAGAGAAGCACTAGTTTTGACCACCATGCCCAAACCAACCCAGCTGGAGCAGACAACTCAGAATGAATTTTACATTAATGATTGTATTTCCATACATACTTAAATTATGAAGGCTCCAAATGCCATCAAGATAATAAATTCTTGGTCAACTGCAATAAGAAGCACTATCTAAAAGTGTGAAACAGAATATCCCCTATTGCTACAGCTGTTGGAAGAAACTCAGCATCAAAGAAATACTATAAGAGAAAAACATGTGATACATTTTACATAAAAAATGACAATCTTTTTGTTCCCAGTATTTGTTAGGTTCACTAGGTTTAACCTGAGAAAATTTATTTCATTTCAGTGCCATTATTGCCAGTATTATTCCAATACCAAAAGACTCCACAGGTAATTTACTTTTTTTATATATATATATGTGTGTGTGTGTGTGTGTGGTGTGTGTGTGTGTGTTTGTGTGTGTGAAACTCTAAGAAATGGAAATAGCATAAGTGCTGATGTACTTACTCACTGGCTGTTCCAAATGACAATCTAAAATTAGCACCTTGCATTGCCGCTCAGAGGAACAGTGGATTGCCAGAGAAGAAAGATTACTCATTCCCTCTGCTCTCCATATCCAAGGGCTACCAGGTCAAAACAGGATGAGACTCATACAAAAGCCAAGCCAAGCC
This sequence comes from Phainopepla nitens, assembly GCA_013400175.1. Lineage (NCBI taxonomy): Eukaryota > Metazoa > Chordata > Aves > Passeriformes > Bombycillidae > Phainopepla > Phainopepla nitens. The sequence continues at coordinate 587,868 of VXBQ01013009.1, read as the reverse complement.
TCCATCTTTGGCAACTAAGGCTTCCTTAAATTGTATTTTCTTGAATAATTTTTTTAGAGCTTTTCAGACATTAAAGCACAAATGTTATGGGCAGATGCAACATTAAATTCTCCTATCTGCTTATCTTCTTCTGAGTACATAAATAGTCACCTTGAGCCAAATTTTCCCCCTCATTTTGTGTTTAATTCGCTTCACTGCCTCCTCTGATTGCTTTGATGTCCCCAGCATCTTCTCAGATAGGTCTTTAGAAGAGCAGCTGCAAACTTTACCAAGGCAGCCATTGCTGGGACACTGCTGATGCAAAGAATGAGCTGGAGAGAGTGAACTACCAAGGGTCAGGTAGAATTCTTCCCCTCAGGAAGTATCTCCATGCCTCTTGTCTACTGTCACTTTACATCTGTGGCAAACCTAGATAGGTTACAATATCAAATTGTTGCTGTGGTTACTGAGTCTTTCTCAATGAAGAAAAGGAAGGAAAAGAAACTGCTCTTAATTATTGCTTTTTATTTACTTTTCAGGAGATTTTTTACTGAACAACAACAAAAACCTTCTTAGGAAAATAGACAGGGAGTAGAACAGTGTTTGCGTCCAATGTTTTCTTAACACCAAAAAGTTATGGTTTCCAGAGCAGGAAACCAAAGTCTCTTGTTTGACTGGAAAGCAAAAAAGGATGGGGGAAGAAGGAGAAGAGTTGTTTGAGAGGGCATTTGTCTTCCCAAGTAATGGTTACGCATGATGGGGCTCTGCTTTCCTGGAGATGGCTGAACGCCTGACTGCCCAAGGGAAGCAGTGAATGAATTCCTTATTCTGCTTTGCCTGCATGTGAAGCGTTTGCTTTACCTATTATGCTGTCTTTATCTCCAGCCAAGAGTTTGCCCATGTTCACCCTTCTGGTTCTCTCCCCCACTCCTTTGAGGGGGTAATAAGCTGCTGAGTGGGTTGAGCTGCCTACCAGGGTTAAACCACAACACTGTGGTTTAACTGGCCTCCTAAAAATAGAAAAGGAAAAAGCACCACACTCACGTTTCAACTCAGCTAGATCTATTATCTTTAATAAAGCTTGGCACTGGAAGACTACACAACAACCTGTTGTTTACTTACAACCTTTTTATACTTACTGTTAGAAGAATGGAAGGAATTCTAAGAATTAAAACATCTTCTGACTTACTGAATTGGGGAGTGGGGGCATTGTGCAACCATGTGTATGTTAGAGTGACAATATTTATAGAAAGCAATTTCTTCAATACAATAGTAGTAAGAAAAAATCCTAAAACATCCTGTTTATTTGAATTGCTTTTATAAAGATTTCTTGCCACAAACTTGCAACCCCACCATGTTACTGCAAAATATAATTGATACCATCAAATGGCAGCATTTAGGATTGCTGCTACTTCTTACTCAGTCTACCAGACTAATCTATCTATAAACATTTTAGTTTCCACTACTGTGCCACCTCCAGCATCTATTCCACTTACACTGACACATAATTCGTCATTTTTCTTAAATCTCCATAGCCTGGATGTGAGTTTTGTTTAAGATTAAAAGCTTTGTATATTGACGTAGTTGGTCAGTAAAGCACTTAAACAGGCTGTGGATCTGAAACCGATCTTAAACAGCTGTGCATCTGAACTTAAGGCAAAGTGCCTCAGCAAATTCATCTTGAAAAACACAAATGTTATTGCAAGGAAATTCAGAGTAATACATCTAGGAAGAAGGTCCACACCCACCAAGTAGGAGATTGTATTCTTATTGAAAGTGGCTCAAAGAGACATGCCAGTATGCAGGGGGTGAGTGACTCAGCCTGACCTCCTGGTGCAGTATTACTGGGACCAGTGCAATCCTCCCCTCTCTCAGGTGTTTCTACCCCGGCGCGGACACGCCAAACCGTTTTGACACCGCGCGATCGATGTACCCAGGAGCCGTGCACGCGCTTCACAGACACGTCACCAGATCAAAGTCACTGCAGGAGAAAGCTTGCTTTCTTTCCTGATGGCAAGAAAATGGGGTCTTGCACCACACACACAGGATGAACGGACAGAATTTCTAAATTAAGAAGACAGTTAGCCATAGAATTTTTGCACAGAGAAAATGCCTGCACTAGAGAGCTCTCTGATCTGGGAGAAACGCCTAACAGCCAAAAATGGAAGCCAGAACTGCTTCCAGACTGCTTAGTATACAAATTAAAATCCCATTTGCAATAAGCCACTAGAAAAAGCTACCAGATATGTATGTCCAGTAAAAGCTGAGGAAACCAGTCTTTAAATCAAGATCTACAATTTTCTAGAAAATGCATATAAACTAAAGAGCACTTACTGAACTCAGTTAAAGAACAAAAGACTTGAGAAAATGAAAATAACTTTCGACATAAAATCCTGACAAAAGAGAATGGTTTGTCCTATGGAAAAAAACCATGAAAACTGAAGATCCAAAGACAGCAGCCTGATGAAATCTGCTTCCCCTGCATCTTGCATGGCCTTGACTGCATCCAGGTACACACTGTCCTCCTCTCTCTCCCTCTCCATGTCAGCAATATAGTTTTACCATAATGCACTACAGTACAATGGTCTTCCCAGCTATCTCACACAGCATTTGAAGGATAACCGAGAGGAACAGGACACTTCTAAGAGTAGGGCACTGTTGCAAATGGGACAAACTGTTTTCATGAAGTTACTCTTTTCCAAAATCAATGAAAAACCCTGCAATCTGTATGTATTACAGGGACAATATACTGTTGATCTTGTGTAAACTACAGTGTAAAGTGACCATATTTTTAAGCTTTTCACTCCTCTAGAAATGCAACTTCCAAGACTAGATTGCCAGAGTAATTCTCTATTATTTAGAATATAACAGATACCTTTATTTTAACCTTTCCCTCTATGCAGGCAAGACCTTTTTTCTTCCCTTCTGCAAGCACAAGCACCTTGTGTTAAACACAGAGCAAGCTCTGACAGATACTTCTATCACCATTCAAAATATTCTGTGAATTACATTAGTAAGTAATTCTTCCTAGATCAAATTAAGTTATGTTTCTCCTCTGAGAAACACTATTCTCTGATTTGGCAGAAAGTAGCTGCTGCAAATATCTCAAAATTCCTAGGATGCAAAGCTTTGCTAGAAACACTATAGCAGGAAAAAAAGGGGCAAGGGTAACAGACAGCACAGAAGAGAAGGGGTTCCCCATTCTGCGCTCAAATTACTGCAATTTTTACTGAGGGAAAAGTAACCTATAATCAATACCTTTGGCTCAGTCTGACATGAAAATCTCAGGAGGCATTTCAAGAGTTCTGCGTTTAGCCTTACATATTAAGCGGGTATCAATTTAAAAAATAAACATTGAGACAGTCACAGTGAAGGTTTGGAGTCCTCTAGTGAGAACACGTAATCACAGAATAACAATCCTGGCATTATCCAGCTGACTACAATGAAGCCCAAATCAAACACTATATAGTCAATGAATAGCTATGTTCACTGTCATACAAAAATGTCCCATGCAGAGTTTTCAAAAGATCTCACTTCATGCCAAAGTCCTGTGTGCAATTAAGAAAACTAATAACTGATATTTAACTGACCTACAAACCAGGTGTGTCCCCCCAGCTGTTACCATAAGTAAAGCATTTACTTTCCAACACAAAAGACCTTTGCATGCTGCTGTTGGAAAAAAGGCAGATTTATTTCTTCTGTTGACCTATGGACTTCAAAATGTTTAACTTCCTACATGTGGGATATGCACCAGTCTGTAGACCATAATAAACAGCTTGTGTTTAAGATAATGTGTCCTCAGATACCTAACCTGAAACCAAATATTTGCTGCTTAATGAGCTGGTGCACCAGGCAAAAAGCTATGAATAGAGGGACAAAAATATTCTTGCAGCAAACCCAGAGTCAGCCTCTTCTCCAACTGACAATGCATGAATTTGCTTCATCTTTTTTAATTCAAGAAACTACTCCTACTCAAATTCTGAGAAACAAATATATCCAAATATACTCAGGCTGCTGATGTATAGATCACCTAATTGTATCAGATATCAAAAAAAGAAAGCCCTGGCTCCTTAATAAGGTTAGCATACTAAAACAAGTATCTTGAAAATAAATTAAATTTGCTAAGAATGCATTTACACTTACAGAGACTGAAGTAGTCACAGATTTATATCATTGCAGACTGGAAATAATAAAAATGCTCCATTTCTGAAAGTGTTAAGACTACTAAATTTTCCAGCAGTGACAGTATCTGAGCAGTCATACACATCATTAATATTCAACAAAAGTGTTCCCTAATGAAAACAGTTACTTTAATTAGTATTTTCATGAAAGTTCACAAATACAGTACAGCAAGCAATTACGTCAATAAAACTTTCCATGCCCACAGTGCCTGAAAAACCACAAGACATACCTGATGACTGCTTTTGGCAGCAGAGTTGGTCTGAGCTGTATTTGTAGAAAGGGAATCAAAAAAGGCTTGGTCAGCTAATGAGTTACCACAGCTAATGCTATCTTTTGCACCTTCGGTTATAATCTGAAATGGAAAAAGTTGAGAAAGACTTTTCATGCTTCAATTAACCAAATTATGTTTTATCATATATAATCACCCAAACACTCATATTGCTAGACTTTAAGATGTTTGCATATAGCCTTTTTAAATTAAAATTCAATTGAATTTCTTACAAGAAACTGACATGATACTCAGGAGGATTTACTTCCACACCAGATGGAATTAGTTTGCCTTAAAACTACAACATGCAAGCCTTGTGGCAGTGAACACCCATCTATAGACTCCTTAGGAATTAAGGGTTGTTAATGTAAGTGCCTGGAGACTGGGAACTCAGTGGTTCAGAGGATGGATTTGGGACACTAAGTTTAGAGAGCCAAAAGCTACCAGACCATGAGCTAACCAACTGAAGCAAAAACACAAGGTCATGTGAGCCAGCATGATCCTGCTTTCCCTTCCTCTCCTCCCCCTTTGTTTTTTTTTAAGAAACACAGCACTGGTGAAGGAAGAGAGGCACATGCCTCAAGAGGCTGCAGGAATTACAGCCAAGGTCTCCACCCACCTAACCAGCAACCTGCACACATGCCGACACTGGGCCATCCAAGAGTGAATGAGATTCCAGTCTTTGCACTGAGATCCCATTCCATCCCCAAAGCAATACCACTAGTCTTTAAACAAAAATCAGAACAACACGCACTGAAGAGACAACAGAGGGTCTCAGTAAGAAGAAAAGCTGAGTAGTCACTGGATTTGGTAACCCACATCCTGAGCCCCAGAAATGTGGCTCCATTCCAGATCTATGAGCATGTGGCAAGTCTGCCACAGCAACACCAGTGTAAACTTGCATTACTCATTTCACTTTCATATTTCTATCTTCAGACAGAAAAACCCCCAATTATTGGATTATGAGACCCCCAAAATGCAAAGCAGATTCAGAACAACTCATGTTCTGCAGATCAGCTGTATTTACTGTAGACAGCTTCCTGTTGCATTTCTTGGGATTCCACTAAGAAGCTCAGGAGCTTTGGATGGCATATTTGCACTGGTTTCCAAAGCCAGCTACAATTGCTACAATGAGATATATTCCAAGCTTTCTGTTTGAGCATTTCAGTCTGGTCAGCAAACCAGAGGATGGCCTTCTCAGTAATTCTGCTTTCTTAGAGCAGAGCAGTATAATCACTTACCTCAACATAATCTGTTGGAACGAGTCCTCTCTCGCCTTGGCTGTTTTTTCCTTCTAACCAGCCTCCACCAACATCCTAAAAGAAGTAATATAGAAATAATTTTGCTAGATGGATCCCACAACATGCTTCAAACAGCTCAGCAGGAAGCATTGTCTTGCTGTCAATGTTCAAAACAGTTATGACTGTGAAACTGAACAAACTCGCTCAAAGCTGCTGAAGCAGCAGATACACATTTAAACACAACACAGACCCTGCTGGTTTTACACAGCTATTCTGGATTTTAGATTTTAACAAGCATGAAAGGGAAAAATGGTTGATTTTTCAGCGCTTTTGATCATTTGTGAAACTACAGTCAACTGTCTGGCCACAGACTGCATAAAAACACAGCTATTAGTATGTCAGTTTCAATGAATTAATTTTAATCAAGAGACTATAAAGAAACAAGACTCAAGAAATAAAGCTGTTGGTCATATCTGTAAAATCTCTGCCTCATTGACTGAAGGTGCAGAGACATGTGATGAGTGAGAGCTATCACCCACAGAAATGTTAAGGCTGTTCTCAAGATTAAAAGAGCCATATGCCATGTAAGATCTGGACTCATTCCTTCTGCTTCATGTTTATTTTCAGAGGCATTCTTGTGCTATTAGTTTAGAAAGAACCAACAACAGTTCAGCTCTCATCTCAGTGGGACATCCTGATATTGTTTGGGGTTTTTTAAACACATATTCTACATACACTAAGAAAGCTCTGTAGACCCTTGCAGTTAACTGAGGTTAATTCCAGAACAACATTATCTGGAATAAGCCAGCTCTTTTTAAATCAAGCTGTTTAGGGGAGCACATAGCTACACGTCAAGCTAGTTCACAGATGAAAACTGGAGACACATATGCTAGACAGCAGTTATTGAATTGGCTTTCTTGATTTGCTTTTTAATTGATGTATTTGTTTATTCACAATTTTGTTCTTTGACTTCAAAATTTTATATAATCCTGCACTTTACAGGCACTCCTATAAGGAGAAACCTGCTTATCTGTTCAAGATTTTATGCAGCAAAGATGAAGCATTTAGTGAAATAACAACTTGCATTTATTTTTTCTTACATACCTAAATACTTAATACTCAAGAACACAAAAATAATTAGACATCTCAGATCATAAATTCAACCAGCTTGGTTAAACTGCAAGAGCTATGATGTCTTGAGCCAGAAGTCATATTTGCACTGCTACACTTGAAAGCAATCATCAGTGGACTCGCATGACTTAAGCTTTTGCCATCTAAAATTTCATATCAAAAAAGATTAAGGGCCTTTGTGGCAATTTATCATGGACAGCATAAAACAAAGTTTTACTTGGTTTTGAGTATACTGCTTTAAGCCACAGATGTCTTGGTCAATGAGAACTAGTTTAAGTGGTGATCTATTTATATTTAGTCTTAGTTTTGTGAAATGGCATTAAGCTCCCAAATCAATTCAAAATGTTACCCCTGCCATAGCCCAGCACACTATCCAAGAGGGTGCTGGCTCTATTAAACATCTGCTTCAAGTATTTAAGATCAATGGAAGCAAAAATTATCTGGATTACACATGACTAGGATCTGCAAAGAACTAAGTTTTTCTGTAGAATCCATGTGTTGTTATACAAATGGATAAATAAGACCTGGCTTCATGATCAGGTGGTTTTTGTTTGTATTTTTTTAAAGGCAAGTCTATTCACTAAGCCATATCATTACACAAAAATCAAAGCAGAATCAACTAATACCTTGTTACCAAGGGTAAAAATTATATAGGACAATTAAAGTACACTGACATTCAAAATGTGGACATAAATCAAATGTCAGTCCTATTCATTTAACAGTGCCCTGATTAGCATTGTGACAATATTGTCACTACTTCTTCTCTATACCTTGTCCATATTTCTTTAATTAGGAAAGGACACAAAAATTCAGTAAAAATTATTTGTTGTGAGCTCTTTACCAAACTTGGAATGCTGAAGTCATTGATTAAGAAACTCAAAACCTAGAAGTGAGCTGGATGTCACATTTAAATGCAAGTGGCAAGCACCTGAAAGATTACAAATGCACAAAATGTGCAATATTAAGCACACAAAAATAGACACAGCATTCAGATGTAAAGGCTATCATCACCATTAGTTCCTTCCTCTTACTTGTCTCTCAGCTCTGTTTAGAGGAAAATAAAGCTGAGCATATTCTTAAGTGTGTGGGCACAGTTTGAGAGGGTCCCATCCTCCAAAACATTGCACTTGTTTCCACAAGATTATTAGAAAATTCTTTGTACTCTGTTTTTTTGCTACTTCTTCAGGGAAGGCTAGCCAGGGCTTTCAGATGGCAGCAGCACCATTTTCCTTCCATCTGCTGGTAGAAGTAGGTCAGGAAAGTGCACTGAAGCCAATTCCATCTCAGTTTTCTTACCGGGTTGGTGATTGTGATGATCTCCCCTTCACTGACCGTCAGCTCATTGTTTCCAGGCTCAGCAGCAAAATCATACATAACACGAGCCTGTATGTGGAAAAGAATGTAACAATGAGGCTTCCAGCTCATGTAGAAGATTTCATTAAGAAAGTATCAGCACAAATTATCCTTAACTTACAGAAATAGTAAGTGGGGTGAGGCTGAATGTACAAAGAGCAACTCAGCACATAGGAAGCTGACATTTCCTAGATTTTAACTGCAAACTCAACAGCAACAACAACTTCAGAAGATAAAAATCTCATGTGGAGTTTGCTGAAGATAATTTACCGCAAGGATTTAAGACTGGTTGTTCTTTGTCATGTCCAGAATTATATGTACAACGTTTTCCATGGAAAAAAGGAAAGGTTTCTAACTTTAGCAAACAACTAATTTTTTTTTTTTTTTTATGCAAGACATATTCCAACTCCAATTTGGGTAAAGGGAAGTAGTTCATAGAGCAAGCAATTCAGAAAAGAAAAGCAAGTAACTGCAGACGTAAGTAACCACTGCTGTGCATAAAATGTTTTGAGACTGTATGGGAAGAACTATGAAAATGCAGAAACAAGAAGTGAGAGTAGGCTTGTTATATCTGGCATGAGGAGGGAGGGTAAAACAAAACCAATCTAATTTTTGAGTGTTTAGATACACAAAGGCTTTGCGGCGCACCGACTCGGCTATTACACTACATAAAGAAATGTTTGAAACATTTGGTTTTACTAATAACATCATCCAGTGTACAGCAATGAGTTCCTTCTTGTACATGGAGGATGAGGGAAAGAAAAGAAACCTAAACAAAAAAATCATATTTTCTGTCAAAGGAGACAATAAAATAATTTCTGTTGAAAGTGAGCTACGTGATAGGAAAAAATAAATACCAAAAAGACAGACATGCACCATCAAGTCTTGCCTGTCTCAAAACTGCAGGTTGTTATGATCCTCACCCAAAGAATCATAAACTTCTTACATAAAACTAGAAGAAAATAGAACTTCCCACCCCCACATTTTAATTTCATGAATATTATGTGAAAATACTTCTGGCTGGTCAAAAGATACTTCACTTCAGTGTAAATAGAAACAGAACTGAGGAAAAACAGGCATGTTTCAGCTGATCAGCTGATAAATCTAATCCCAAACCATGTGCACAACAAATCAAATACTTGGTCTTCTCTACTAGAGCAGCACAACATTGCAGAAAACCATGTGTCTTAAGCACTCTGAATGCTCCCTTGCATGAAAACTTTCCCCAAGGAATGGAGGCTTTCAGCACTTTCAGATTATGCCATGCAAAACAGAGATGAAGAGTCAAAAACTGCGTTTGATAATAACACTGACTGCTTTCTTTCCAGCAGCACATCTGCCTTCCGTGGAAATATAAGAATAAGCTGCCTTACAACTGAAGAGAAGCAGCACATCTTTTGAAACACAAGAACATTTTAAGCAGAGGTGTAAAAAGCACCACTCTCCAGAGCTCTTCCCTCAGCAGTAGTAGATGGAGGTGTTGAACATGCCCTTTTTACAGCAAGTTAACAAAATTTATTCACTTTCTGCAAGTCAATTTAACAGCACTCAGATGCTGGGAATCTGAAACATGGGGAAAGCAGCTTTCTTAACCAGGGAGTCTTCATAGCCTCTTTCAAGTAATACACCATAGTATTAAATTCTTGCTTCCACTCACAGGAATGATGAGAGTTTATCAGGACAAAGGCAACAGACAAATTTTATCAGCCTTCAGAAAAACTGGCAAAACATCCCCAGTAATGACCAGACTGGAAAGGTAAAATGTACTTCTGTCTAATAAAAGAACAGATGCAACTACTAAACTATCCAGATACAGCAGTGAAATAAAAGTTACTCAGAAAAAAAAAAATTGAAGTATTCAGCTTGTAGAGAAGGAAAAAACAAGAGATATATAGAATTTCATAGTCATTATGCCAAATTCCACTTATTCACTTCCTCTAGATGCCTGTTTCAAAAGTTAGAAAAAGTAGAAAACAGGGAAGAAAACTACAAACAAACCTTGCTAACTACAGTTTAAGAAATTGAAAAATAAAATAAAATTAAAAAAACCCAACCAAATAACAACAAAAACCCATTCACAATGCTAAAAAATTGGATTATTACAGAGCATTAAGAATTTGAGGTACATCTGCAACCTGATCTGTATATTGACATTTCAAATACATTCCTCATCTTTTTCTGCCAGTACTCTCCATTTTACTTGCATTTCTAGGCTCACTTGCCTAGGCTGGAAATGAAGACCTTAAGAACTTCTGGCAAGTAAGCTTTAACACTACCCTCCTACTGTTGAGCTTTCCTGGGGGAAATGGTATAAACTCAACCAATTCTGAAGTAAAACTAAGTGACTAAATGTTTTTGCCCCAATTAGTAGGTGTATAATTAACACTGGAAAACCCCCTAACCTTTCCCTGGGCAGACACATCAGCCCCAAACCTATTTAAATTTCTGACAATCAGTTCCTAAGTACAATAAAATGGAAAATGGTTTGATTTTCCAATCATTTTTCCTTCTTAGTGACCGTAAATATTGTGTCCAAGTAGCAGACAGAACTTAAAAGACAGACCTTTGCAACTCATGCAAAACTGCAAATGGGCACGGAAAAAAGCATTTAACAAGAAAAGGATTTTAGCTCCTTGGCACTGCAATACCCACACTGGATATTAGAGCTAAGCTTAGGGACACTTTGGATATTCATAAAATGGGAATCTCTGATGGATTCCAGATCACATTGTGAACACTACAAAGATAATTTTTTCAAAATATAGCTTAGAAAAAAAATTGTTACAGTAAGTGTTGTGTTTCGTATTTACTTCTGATCATATACAAAAGGATCAAAAAATCCAAGAACTACAGGAACTTCAGAAATTAAAATATTTTGTTAGTGGAATAAGGCCACTGCTACATTTACAGAATACTGCAAACATGCAAAGCAAGAAAGAATCATTAACAAATTTATTAGCTATAAGAAAATTAATTTCTTCTACTGGTTGCATGTAATCTCCCCCCTCCCACCACCACGTCTGCTCCAAGATACAAATTATTCTGGATTCTGAAGTTGTTTTGTCAGTCCCTTTGAGAAAAAAACCCAGCTAACCCAAAAAGCTTTAAGTGATTTCATTGACCAGAGAGCAGGCCTGGTTGTTGTACTGTAACCTACTGCCTCCTTTTGCTCAGGTGGCAAGAGAGCATCTCCACTGGGAGTTTGGAGCACATCCTGATGTTCATTTCATGCTCTCTTGTGTGAGGAAAGAACGGCACAGATTAAGCAGAACTCTGCCACAGCACATGCCAAGAGGAAAAGGGCTCTTTGATCACCAGCATCTCTGCACTTCTGGCACATATTGCAGTTTCTCCAGAATGAGAGGGAGCCAGCAGTTTTGTCTACAAGTCCAAGATGGGGGAAACCAATAAGAGTTAAAGGGAAATTAGCTTTTCAGCACTATGGATATAGAAATTTAGATTGTAACAAAGAGAAAGAACTAAAAAGGAAACTGGAAATTCTCAATGTTATATCAGCATTCTTTGGAGCTGGTTCTACCTCCTGTAGTTACACAACTGGACTGTAATTTCCCAGTTTAGAGATTTACTGACTTATTGCAGTATGAAGCCTCCTAACATCGTGAAGTTCTAAGCAATATTACTGTCTTTTTAGAATTATGACAGAAATCATGCCTAGAAACATTAAAACACCAAAGATTCCTCACACTGGAAAGCAATATAGATTAGTGAAAGTATTATTCCTCTGCTCCAGTAGGCCTGGAGCAGACTTAGCTTTTCTCCATTACCTCTGTCTGAGTTGAGAACTTCCCTCTTCTTTCCATAATACTAAAAACCAAAAGGAAAGAAAGCCCAACAACAAAAAACCAAGAGCATTTATCAACTTATTTCTGAAAGCATACATAAGACTATGCAACTTTTTCTGTCAGCTTTAAGGCTCTTCAGCGTAATTGAAGTGGGAAGGAAGTTGGCTAGCAAAAGTCATTAAAATAAATTTCCAATGAAAGGTTACACTGTTGCTTCACTGAGTTACTAGATTAATATCTAAGGTCTCTGCAGACATCCTGATCCACTGGCTCCTGCTGCATGCCCCCACAGATTCCTGAAAGAGGTGATAAAGCAAGAGAAACACCTGTTTCTCATGAGAAGAATATTTCTGCCTTTCCCAAGGTGTTTCACTCAAGGCTAGGCTCAGGAGTTAAAGCACCTCACACAGAAACAGAACAATCCTGATGTGCACAGGGCCTCGCTTGCCTGCATGACAGTTCAGCTGCAGCAGGGTAGCTCTGTCATGGAGAAGGACAGTGAAAGCCCCTGTGTATTCCTCATCAGTCATAAGCAGGCAGGCTAACAGCTAATGCACATCAGTTGTGCTCAGAGCAGCTTTTACAACGCCTCCCTGCCTAAGCCTTCCTTGAGACGAATGATCAATGACCCACATAAAGTGACTACTGGTTTTTCTTTAAGTTCACAGTTCCAAAGCAAAATGTTTTTCTAATGCTGGACTTCCTGACTGCAACACAACAGTTCTGCATCAAAGTATGCTTTATAGCACAAAAATTGGAGAAGCCCCTAAAAATTGGACCCACCTTTGAAAATGCTTTCGCTATGCACAGGACTTCATTCTTCTTAGGAAGAGATCTAGTGTTACACTATAGACTCATCTGTTTCAACCATGTGTTACAATTTAGGAAACTTGTACCACAACTACTTTTCCCGCTCAGCTGGCGATGGCAGATAATACAAAAGAAATATCCGTAGAAGTTTCACAGCATGAAATTCCCATAACTGCACACATTTCTCTTCATACTTCAGCAGTTCACACTTCAGCGGTTCAGTGCTTCAGCCCCCTACACTGCCCTTGCCAAGAGACAGGGATTCACAGGTTTGAATTGCTTGGTGCCACTGTCAGAAATACAACTGCTGTATCGCAGCAGCAAGGTGGCAACACCTCATGCTGGTGGCAGCAGTTCCCATATTCACAGAAAGAGGATCAAATTCTGGATTTCTCTTTTGGGAAGTATACGAAGCAGGTAAATGTAGGTTTCTCTAAAACCTGCATCCACTGGAGGAGCAGAAATCGTAATTTGGGAAGCTTGGCAGAATGCTAAAAATAAAATGATAAAAAAATTAAATAAAGAAAAGTTAATCATTAGTATTGTCTCTAAACAAGTCAAGCCCTCACATTTTAAATGGCCATGTCAGTAAGAAGACTTGAACTTTTCTTCTAGGACAGCAGCCTAAGCTGGAAGGAACAAAAAAGGGCTTTTGGTTGTCTCAGGTGACTCCAGTAACACATCTGGTATGAATAAACTTCAGAACAGTTTGCTACAAAAACTGCTTCAGTTAGTATAAATATTCTTCAGTAGGCCGAGTAAGCATAAGCCTTTGAAATCCGCTGCTTGTGAAATACTGATAAGCAGTATGTTGATCACACCTGGAAGCACAGAAGAAGAAAATGCATTTATTTCTTCCCAGACTTTATTTTATTAGTTACCTTCTAAAAGTTTTTTTGGATATGGGTTTGGTTTTTATTTTTTAATACATTTTTGTGAGGTTTCTTTCATTAGTTTTTTTTTCAGAATTACTTTTCCCCACATATATTGTTTTTAGAAATAAAATATTAATTCTAAAGGGCAGTTCTAAGAGAACAAAACAGAAATAGCATCTCTGGGATACAGGTAGGGATCTCAGGATTAGAGAAACTAAGAAAGCAGAAAGAAAATAATAAAGACAAAAACCTAGCTGCAAATACATCAATTCAGAAATTAGCAGTATCTTTTGATTACATCCAAAAGAATGGTTCAAAATGAAGCATTTAATCTAAAAAGTGACAATAATAATAATAATGATAATAATAATAATTTGCATTTTTCTTTTCTGTACCAATCTTTCACAGCAATTTGCCCAGTGATTACTCTCTGTAAAAAACTACTGTCTTTTAGGTATTTTACTGCTTAGAACAAATGCAAGACATCTGACTTGTTATCAGCTGAAGCAGAAGCCTTAAACCCCTCGCTGTCTTCACTGCACCAGTGAAGCTCCAGGGAAGACAAAGGATAGGCATGGATCTAAACAACAGCTTAGCCATTGCTTTGCCTCACCATTCACAAACAGACTACTTAAGTTGCAATTTTTTAATCAAGGCATCTTTTAAAAAACTCTCCACAGATCAAAACACATGCTGAGTCCCACTGTGGATATCATAGGGAATACTGCCAGAAGTTTAAAAGAGCTGGTGTCCAAAATGCTGAGAAAAACAGTAAGAATACAGCAATACAGATAGGAGCCCCTCATGTCTTCCCTACCTCAGAAGATGGAGGACACCAGCTGTCTTCCAACAGTGGCTAACATTTAGGTAGATTTAACAGTTTCCCTATCCTTTATCCTGAAATCTAAGCTCATTCAAAAGCTAAGTGACCCAAGTCTGAAGAGATTTTCACTGCATCATCTGCAACATTGAATCAGAGAATCATAGAATGGTTTGGGTTAGAGGGACCGTAAAGATCATCTTGTTTTAACAACCCTGCCATGGGCAGGGACACCTTCCACTAGACCAGGCTGCTAAAAGCACCATCCAGCCTGGCCTTGAAAGTATAAAAAACATTTATACTACTAATAAAGGAAACATCTGGGGCCATGATTTGACAAAAAAATGCCTTTTCATTTTAGTCCCTCCATCAAATTCTATCAGACTGGAAGGCAGAGTGTGCTTTTGATAGCCTATGCAGAAATATCAAGTGGCTCTTCAAGTGCTATGACTCTCAGCCTTGGAGGGGCAGCTACTCTCTGTTCTGCCAACGGTAAAGAAATGTCTGCATATTCCTCTCAGAGGCTTTCCTAAGAGACAGGAAACAAACAAAAAATTGACAGTAGAAGCATAAGAGGACACAAGAGACACTAAGACAGACTCCTACAGAAACAGTACCTTAGGAATTCAAGAGATAATACATTATACTAGCAACTGCCAGTAAAGAGATAAAGATTTATTATGAAGAAGAGGAGATGCCAATGTTCATCTTTTTAACTAATACAGAGAAACTGGAGAAAATGTATATTGCTTGTATTGTGCTAAGCATCACTTCTTGTGTATGTGCTCAACAACATCTGCCTAGAAAACTAGCCTGAAGAAACTGGAACATTTTATACTATGATTTTATTAAACAATGAGGAAAAAACAAAATTCACTTGTTGAAGTAAAACTTCCCTTTAGTATTACATTTCTTTTCAGAACAATTTTGTTTTGCTTTCAGCAACATCAGAATTAAAGCAAGCTCATCCAAAAAGTGAAACTAAGTTCAGTAAAGAACTTGAGTTCTGGATGAAGAGAGGTCACGATATTCAGGTATCATTACTCCAAGCTCCCTCACCATCTATAACTGCTTGATCCTCACATTACTCTACAAATTCACATTAAAAATGTATCTTGACCCACTGGCTCATTTTCCTCTGAGCAATTTTTCAACTCTAAAATAAGTTCAGTAGCCTGCAGCTAATCATTTGAAGTCAACAGTACTGACTATAAGCATATTAGAAGCAAATTAAACACAGACAAAAATCTAGAAAACAAGGACTTGCATAATTTCTTCCTGCTAGTAAAACATGCTTGCAGACAGATGCAGAACTCAGATGTGCCTATATATTGCATGCACCTACAATACTTCAGGCAGGTATTTAATTAAGTATTTACACTGGATTAAAAGGTCTACCTCATATTGGAATTGATAACAAAACATGAAGAGTTTCCAAAAAGTACAAAATACAATGTCTGAAGCCTTTATAGGGTAAGGGACAGGAAGGTAATACTCTACTCCCACCAACATGCTTGTGGTTTAAAGCACTGGCACATATAGAATTGGAATGAAAGTGTAATAAGCTTACCTTGAAACCATTTCTATATCATTTTGTGTAAGAAAGAAATGTCTAGGCAAGTTTTCAAGTGTTAAAGAGACTGGGAAATCTTTCCTGTAGTGATAAAGACAACAGCTTACTAGCCTCTTCAGCAACTTGGGCTTTCCTCAGTGCGGACAGATTAACTCTTCAGATCTACCACACAGGACTTCACTGTCTTGCTGAAAATCATTTTTCAGTCATGAAAGACCACCTGAATTCAGTTCAGGCTAGTCCCACTCATTTTTTGTTACATATTTTACTTTTGATTCACAGAACATGAGCTTTTTTACAGCTGTCTACCTGTAAGCCAACATCATCACACCCCAAAGCCCACTGAAATGTGCTCCTGGCCAGCATTACGGGCAGAAGGCACACCAAGAACTTGCATTCAAGTGAATTCCTACACAGGAAGCCTCTTGTTCAATTCAAGAATCTGGGACTAGAAGTTACTGATACAGAATGAGGTCTAAAATGGTTATAGAACTAAGATCTCTTAAAAATGTTAAACAGTTCTTAAAATCTTAAGGTGTTAAAACAAATTATAGCTTCTTTCCATGCACTTATAAGCCAGGTGGGTAGATAACCATACCACAGAGCATGAAAAAAGCAAAGAGAAACTGCGATGTTTTCCAGATTTACAGCAGTGCTTAAAAATGTTAAATTCTGAGAATTATCTATAAGCAGTTCAGTGGTTTAAAAAAGCAGCATATTTTCAGAATAACTATCATGCACTATTAAAAGAGGTGCTTGGTTACATTTTGGTGTGTTCATACTGACTTACTTATGGGGTATTGTCAGACCCAAGAATAGAATCTCCATGCACCCAAGCAATACTGAAGCAAGGGAAATTCAGTTGCAGAAATACATTCAAGACACCCATGTGATTTAGAGATATTTCCACATACTGAGTCAGATACTCCCCTGAATCACATCTGAGCTTTCAGTTGGGTTAAGCACCTGAAAAACTTTTTTCTTTTTTAAAACATTACTTATAAATGAGTTATCAGTTAATGTACTGCAAAACTTCTACCTTGAGTGAGGAGTTCCAGTGATATCAGACCTTTTTCAGAATCAATTTACTGCACTGCTCCAAGTGTCCAGCCTTCCCCATGTTTTCCTTTCTGAGTATCAACCTTTTCCAGATCCCCAGATAAACTGGGGACTCAACAATTTTGAATTTGAGAACATCAATTCCAGTTTCACCACGACTACAGCAAGTAATAAATGCAGCAAGTACAGCATGGCTTTGTATTTACGGATGTCAGGCAGGATGCATTTATCTCAATGTGATTAAAATCTCTGCCTAGATTAATCATTACTACGTGTCTCTGAAATCAAACTGCAACACTTGCAACTGTTTGCTGAACCAATATTTAATGGTGTGTTTCAGAAACCTGCTGTGCCAAGTCCCCTGATGTTTGCCTGAAACTTAAGGGCCATCACTGTTGCATCCTCACAGTTCTGTCCCCAAAGAACAAAGCCAGTAAGATGTGGAGGTTTCAGAAAAAGCCTGCAGCATTCACCAGAAAAAATCGCCACATTGTGACCTACTCATTAAGACAGCTTGTAGTCACACAATAGGGCTGCCTCTATGAGAGCAGAGATTAGAAAAAAATTAGTAATTATCCTAATAATTGGAGAGGCACAAAGTTTTGCTAAGGTTATCTAGTGAACTTCAAGCCCTTTCAGACTCAGCACACTATTATACATTGTGGATCTCAACGTACCACATGCACCGGCCACTCTAGAAGCAAATTAATACCTGGCAAAGCAAATTAAGTGCATGTTGAAATGATGCTATTTCAAATAAAACTTCTCATGAAAAAACCAGACTGGAATAGCTGTACTACTCTGAAGTCCCAAACACTGGTAAACATTAATAGGAAAACATGTGCTCAATAGCATGCTCACTGAAAGCAGCTGGGAAGGAACCTGAAACACAGCAGGATGAGCTCCCCACATGGAATTCCGCTAAATTCTGTTACTTGAGTAACCAACATTAATCAGCATACTAATGTTTTGTTATCTCTTAGTTCTTATTAGAAATATTACTTTGTGAAAGCCTGTGTTTACTTTTATTTTATGAACACAATTGAGAAAACTGTTAGACCAACATAAATGCATTACCATTTTATCAGATGAAGCTTCTTTACTCTAGAAATGGACAAGGTTCACATTTTTTGGGTTCTAAAGTATCCAAGCCCACAGCTATTTTAGGCTTTTCTATTGGCAGTATAGAAAAATACAAGATCCTGTAAGGTTACAAACTTTATTTCATGAGAAATGGCAGCTCTAATAAGCAAAGCTCAGTCATTAGACCTGGCCAGAGAACACCCAGCACTTGAACTGGACATTAATGAAACGAAATTTAATGCAATTAACACACACTAGCAGTGTAGGCATATCCCACTTTAATATAAAGAGTTAAAAAAAGAAGAAAAAGAAGGCTTGGACAGATGCATTTAATAAAAACAACAACAACAACAAAAACCACCACAACAAAAACAAAACCCAAAAAACAACAACAAAAAAAAACACAAAACCAAGAGATATAATGAATGACAGAACTGGATTAAGTCATGAAACATTTAAAGTTTGACAGAACACCTCACAAACTTTTCTTGTACCAGCAACGTTTACAGTGACAGAAAGCATCAAAGAAGTCCGAAGAGAAAATTAGAAATTCTGCTTCCTTATGAATTATTAGAAAAGTTGGCAGGTTGACAGAATGTGAGTGACAGAGATGTTGATTAAAAAATTCTATTTCAACAACATTCATACAAACTTCCAAGACTGTGGTCTAGTTATTTGCAGCAAGGAAGATGCTTAATTTTGTATTCCACAAGCAATCATTTACAGAAGAAAAATATAGGGTTATTAAGGAAGGAAATTACAGTACTGCTGAAAGAAATGTGCTGTAACTAGGTAAGCACTAATTATGTTATATTATCATATGTAATTGCAATAGTCAGTAACTGAATTAAAACTTGACCCCCCCCAAAAAAGAACCAATGCAGCGGAGGAAATAAAACATTTAAGCTTCACTCTCAAATCTGATAAAGCTATAAGGTGAAGTGAAGCACCTCATCAGCCACTGCCTTACTGCTGCAGAAAGATGAGTTGTATAGGCTCTTCAGGCAATACTAGAATTTAAATAAGAACTGGAAAAAACAATAAATGTAATAGCCTTATATCAATTGTCTTTCTCTGGAAACCACTTACATAATCACTGTAAAGAAAAAAAACAAAACAACAAACCCATCATACAGAAGGGAAGTACAATTTAAAGCTATTCTAAGAGAATTTTTGTAGCTGTTCTTGTAAATTAGCCATTTTGTTCCATCAGCCAGGAAAGCAAACACTTTGCTTGATTTGAGATGACAACTTATTTTTGCTCTGAACATTGAGAACTGCAGTCTCAGAAGGCTGGGAAAAGCAAAGCAAGTCCAAAACCTACTGTGTTTAAACAGAGATGCCATATGAATACACAAAATACAAGCACAACAGTTGCATTGCCAAGGAGGAGCAGATGGCAACTCAGAGCAGAAGTCAGCAAATCAAGGACAAGTCATAAGAAATAAGACCCATCAACCAGTTTTTCCCCAGTCCTCATTTTTTTTACAAGAGTGGGACTGAATGATTTCACTGGGCAAGAACCACTTTCAGGATCCCAGGGCCAGACATGGCAGCCTCTCCCCAGAGGCAGCTGTTCTGCTTGGACTCCCCAGAGACCTCCCACAAGCTGCACTGCCCACCTTCTTGCCATCTCCTCCTCCTCCTTCCAGCCACCTATTTTGCACATTGGAAACCCCTCCTGTACGGTGGCTTCCTTTAAAGGCCAGGGCCTGGGGGAAGAGCTGCTCCCAAATACAGAGGAAACAGAGCTTTTACCCACAAAACCCATGCTCACACACAGAGTCGCTGGTTTGACTTTACCCAGCACACTTCTATGAGCCCACACTCTGTTAGCAGCAGTGCCCAGGAAGGCTCAGTGCCCTTCACACCATGCCATGTCCCAAAAGTCTCCTCACACCTACTCAACAGCTGGACCAGGCTGTGTAAGGGCAGCTCCCTACAGGAAGAGCTGCTCCTTGTGCCCTTCTCCCCTTACTGTGGGCCTCACAGAGGCCTCTCTGTCAAAGTTAAATTATTCTGGTCTTAAATGTATTTATTTTAATTTTATATTTATTGTTGACAGAGGTTTCTTACTCATATGAAGCTCAAAGATAAAGACTGTTTCGGAAAGAAGGTGATAAGGCTCAGAGTTTAAATTAAATTTTCCAGTAAGTAATATGCTTTTTTTTTATCTCTTCAGTAGCACTTGAATTTTCCTTATTGGACTACTACCATATTGCTCTGTTGTTTGAACTTTCTATTACTTGGGAAGCTCCTTTCCAATCATAAACTGCTGAGACAGCAGGAATACAACTAAAGAAAATAAAAGCACAAATTCTGATTTTCAGCCCTCAGAGAAGTGTAAAGTAAATTTGGAAGTAATTGTAATTGTGAAAGATGCTTCGAAATAGAAGAAGTTTAGCTTTAAATGCTGAACACAGCAATAGCTATTTACTTAAAATAATTCTAGATATCTAAATATTCATCTGTCCTACTGCAGGGTTGGTGGAAACAAATCACTCACACTATTTTACAGTCTCTTCTCTATCACCTGCTTTCAAAATGTTTTGCAAGACTGCTTCCAACACCATCAATGTTACAATTGTTTGTAAAGTTAATAAAGAAGGTAACCCACATATTTGAAATGGCAAAATTCTCAAATTATTTTTACCTTGGTGATCTCTGTAAACTCTGAAATTTGCCAGATGCCCTAATCTAATAAGGAGGGGTTTACTGAATATCCACACACTCTTCTAGGAGTTTTTTCAAGACCTGTAAATCTGAGGAGGAAGATAATTCAGAGGAAAACCTTCAAAGAATGCAGTAAAACAAACCTTATTGCAAAGATACAGTTACCTATAAAGCCTTATTGCTGAAATAATACCAATATATGGAGAAATTCTACCTGAGTGAAAACCTGGAACTCTGAATCTATAAACCAGATGTAGCTTATGACATCTGATACCAGACTTCCTTCTCTGTGGCTGCTGTAATCATGTTTTTAAGTGATGACCTCTGGTAATGAGTCTCTGATGACTCAATGCCTAGGTGCTCAAAATAACTTTGAAAAACTGAGTCAGAGGAATCATTACTCAAGCACAGCATCGCACAGACTCTTACCAGCTCTCCAGCTTTCCAGCACAGAAATGAGAAGCCTTGAACTGGTAATTGCTGCAATGGAACATAAACCACGAATCATTGAACCTTAAAAAGATCATAAGGCTGGAGAGAAAGACAGAAGAACAGAATACCTGTGTCTTCATGAAATAACTATATCAGTTCTCATGTTCATCCTAACATCCAGGAGGTCAGGAATCTGTGGTTTATCTGCATTACCTGCATATCTGCATAATCTACATTTTCACCTTCTCTAGTCATCTTGTTGCCCCTTAAAAAACAAGACACCAAACCAAAATAATCTAAAAAGCCCCAGGAAGCATTGCCACATCTACCTAATACTGGCCTAAAAAACTCAAACAACATTTCACATGATTAGACCATAAAATCAAAATTATTACTTCATCTAATTAATTTTGTTCCATCACATCCTACATATATAGATCAGCTGTGATCTCATGTTTTGTATTATGTCTTGTCTTGCTGGATTTAAATAATGGAACATGTTGAATGGATTGACCTGATCTGCAGAGAACAGGATCATCCCAGCTCACAGACGTGTTAAGATTTATTAACTGAATCTTCCCTTAAGATGAGATTTATGAGAGGAGTCTACTTCCAAAGTTAGGAGAATGCAGAATATAGATTAACAGAACACAAAGTCTGGGTATTTTGGAGGGTTTAGCACAGAGGGGTGCTTCACTTCCCAGGTGCAAATCAGAACAAAGAATTGTTTCTGACCAACTCGTGATGGAAACCTACAGTTTAGAGATGGTGTAAAGGAAAATGTGGGACTTCTTTGGGAAGCCTTACACTGCTCAGAGTAATAGAGAATGAAAAAGAAAGATGAAAGGAAGGCTACACACTCTAGGATAATAATCTTTAAGTCTTATGTGTTGTTACCATCCCCTACCTGAAATTTTCATAAGTAAATCATGACCCTCCCTCACCACAACTACAAGAACCATGCTGGAATTCATGCATGAATTCAACTATACCTGGCCAGCAACATTCACAAGAGAAAATCCAACATGATTAGATGGACAAGAAAGCCTTGAACAGTATTTCCTTGTTTCAGAACTACTGTTAAGTTGTATCTTCTTTAAAGAACAGAATATTTAGTCTAAATTTTAATCTCAAGGGACTTCCTCCCACAAAGAAGGGCCCAGTCCTAAAAACAGAACCAGATTAATGAGTCCTCAAAGTACACAAACCATGGAACAATCAAGAACATAATAGTGGGATACAAGTGCCCCTAAAGTGATAAAGAAAAAAACCTGCTGGTACTGACAATAAGAGGGGCCTAACTTCTGAGGCTTATCAACAGCTGCCCTATGAAATACCCCTCTTGGGAAAGTAAAGTCACCAACATCAGTGATGTTACACCAATAAATCAGCTCCTAGTTTCAACTTCTAATTTAAAACTCTCACCACATGTTAGCAGCACAGGTTCCAGAAGAAGTGTCTCACCCATAGCCTATCCAGTTCTCTCAATAACACTTCCTTCCGAAATCAGGGCTTAGGAAAAGGGCAAAACATCAGCCTTTTCAAGAAAACTACTTGATTACATTTTAAAATAATAAATAAGTTTAAACCAGGCGAAGGTAGGGAGAACATTATTTAAAAGCCAGCATATTGCTTCCTGATATTTCTAGCTCTCCCTATTCAATGAAGCTCAAAAACAAAAGAAGGGACATGAGTAACGCTGGGACTCGGCAAACTGTAGTGGGAAAAGAATAGGAAAGGCCAAAGAAATCACAAAGGAACAAATAGAAGAATGACAATCTTATCTGTGGCTTTTGTAAGCAACTATGATAGAAACACATTTACCAAACTGCATCTTCCTTGTGACCAAGTTTTGCAAATATTTTAGACGCAGGCACTTCCTGACATCATTTGTGGCTCAGTTAAAAATAACAAATTAGTAAGGTTAACTCTGTTTCTGAAAGAAGGATCCAAAATAAAAGTATCTAGTTTAAATCATCTGTTCTTAAATGTGGACATGAAATTGCTTTACCTCTGAAGTCAGGTTCAGTTAAATGACTGTGAAACTCTAGAAGCCTGCTAAACAATCCTTTTTTTTTCTTATTTTGATAGGGTTTAACATTTGTTTCAGTTTTTAGAGCACATAACCTTGAGCAAACAAAATCCACCGCCAAGCTTCAGTAAGGATCTAGCCAACAAAAGAATTGCCTCCAGAAACCTCTGATCCTCCATTTCCCATTTATATTTCCACCCTTCTCTGTGAAAGTCTCCCCCTCCCAACTATACCACTCTACCCAACCTTCTGTATCAGCTCTGAGCAAACTTTCAACTACTGCAACTACCTAGAACTGGAGAAATGACCCCGCTGTTCCGCTTCAGTGAGTATTTTTGCTATTTCAGTAACTTACTTTATCTTAAAAACAGGCCTGACAAGTGTTGGAGTAAACTCCTGGCATGTACATAGAGCATGGGATGAGGAGCAAGAAAGGAGAAGGAGCAATGGCCACTGCTAGTTCAGCTCAGGACATCAGAGACAGCCTCCACAGCCCTCAGAGTGCTTAAGGCCTACAGGCACCCCGAGCTGTTTTGACAAAAGACTCCCTACCAAGCTGCCAGCTAACCAACATGCTAGGAAAGCATCAGTAAAGGCTTCTTGTTATGAAAATAGTAGTCCTTTCCCCTAAAAGCTTTTATTGTTTCAATAAGAAATGCATTGATTTTGAATGGGACAGAGAAGAGCCAGCACATGACACAACTGTATACCACGTCTTCGTACAGGAAAACTCTAGGAATACAATTGCTGTGGTTTATAAAAGTGGGAACAAGAAAACTGGCCAAGTATTACAAGCTAGCTATGGAAGAAATCCCTATTTGCATCCTCCATCCTCACGAAATCTAACCCCTTGATTGAAGTATTTGTAAATCTTGCAGAGAAAATGATAAAGCTGAAAACAGAAACTGGGCAGGTTCCGTTTCAAAAGAAAGAAGCATCAACTGCAAGAGAGTTGATGGTTTAAAAACAATCAAAAAAAAAAATGGATTTTGCATCACTGAAAGCATTCAAATCAAGACTGAATTTGTCCCCAGCCTTCCTTGGAAAGTATATTCTAGTTTAAACAGGAATCAACTCAGGAAGCGCTAACAGCCCATGCAGCACAGGCCAGGCCAGACTGTCAGTCACCCTTATCGGCTTATAGGACCTGACACCATTAAAGTTAAAAAAATTCATGCTCCAGACAACTACTCACAGTTCAGTTCTGTTAACATTTCACATAAAATAAAAATACACCTTGCATATTTCTTTCAATAAGAGGCAATTTATGAAGGAGCACAAGCAGAAGGTGAGAAATTTGTTTACAATTTAAGAAACAAAATTTACTTTCCAAATGAAATTGTGACTAGTTAGTTGGCTGAGTTCCTAAAAACTGTTTTTTCAGCCAGTTACTCCCTTACATGGCTAAAAAAAAAAAATGTATCCTTTACTATAGCTGACCTTTGCACAATGTGAACAAAATAAAATCCAAAGCAGAGCAGTTTGCAGAGAGGGACCCATCTCCTGGGTAGAGCTCACAGACAATAAAATAAGCTTCTCTTCAATACTGCTCACAGTTACCAGCATAGCAAAATAATAGCAATAAAATACCAACTCTTTCTGACTACCACTTACCAATTTTAGCCTTCAAATTAAAGTACATAACCGTATCTTGCAATGTGTAAGAGTGAAAAAAACTGCACCACCTGATTTCAAGCCAGTCTGGGTTAGGAAGTCAGAAATTATACGCCCTTCCGTCTGGGGCCATAATGTCTCCAAAAAATATTTAAAGAAAAGCAAAGGGAAAGTTTCTAAATGTATGAATAAAATGGATCGTGTGTTTGGCACGGAACACAGGATCGCATGAGGATACCGCACCTCAAAGTGATCAGAGAAACAATAAACTGGTTAAGTACAGTATCTGCCTAACACACTGTGTATTATGCAGTATATACACTCCACAAGTCATTTTCTTGCTACCTACAATAGTTAGATTGATTTAAAAATATTCATACGCACATCCCATGAATTACCAGAACCCACCAATGTTAAAACCAAGTCTATCAATAATATTCTAAAAGGCCAACAGAAACAGAAATGTCTATATTGACTATATTCACCGTATTTTTAAACTGCTTCAGTGATTTTGAAACCTAAAATCAAGTTCCCAGTGCTTCGGAAAAAGTTTATTCAAACACGAGCCACCATCAGCTTACATGGTTACAAGACAGCTACTTATACATGAAATCTGACGCATTCAAGACGTGGAATTTCTTCAGCACTGAAGAACAGTGCAACATAAATAGTGCACTGTATGAGAAACCCCTCAGAAAAAGGAAGTTTTTTAAACTGCTGGCTAAGCTAATGGAATCAGGTGACTCAAAGCAATACTTCAAATACCAAAAAAGTCTTCCTGAGATACTTAGACAAGCCACAGATGAGTTGCTGGTGCATGTTAACTCACACCTACGCAACCAGAGATGCTTTCATCAACCAATATAGTAAATAAATATTGTTTATTTAGAAAGAGGCCACTTTCGGATAGGATGGGCTAATTTTGACATTTGCAGTAGCAGCAGATACTGTTGAAGAACTGAACAAAACAATTTAACTTCCTGCCTTTTTTATTTTTTTCCTGGCGTAAAATCAGAGCTTACTACCAAGAGGTTGCACAGCGCAGACGCTGGGCTCCCACCAGAGACACGGCTCAGCCGCTCCCGGGTGCCGCCGAGGGGCTCAGCATCAGCTGCCCTGCCGCGCCGGGCGGGCCGGGACAGCCGGGCCGGGACAGC
>VXBQ01013009.1:443536-561173 GCA_013400175.1 Phainopepla nitens | reverse complement strand
GGCCTTTCCGCCAGCGCCGGGGGGAGGGAGGGAGGCACCCGCGGCGATGATCCCCGGGGAGCCGCCCCGGCCGGTCCCGGGGGCGATGGGGGCGGACGGACGGACCTCGCCCACCCCTCCCCCGTGCCCTCAAGGGCTTTGCTTTGTAGTCGGAGTTTGGCCTCCGAGCCCGCTGGAAGGCGTTATTGGTGCCTTTGAATGGAAATTTTAAAGCAACCATACAGCAAGGAAAGCAATTTTTTTCCTCGGCCAGGCTCCATCACACGGCTGTCAGGGCAGCGTACGTCGTCCCTGACCTGTTTCGGCCGGGCCTCGGTGTACAGCAGTCAGCAGCAGCAGTAAAAAGCACCAAGGAGCTGCTCAAAGTCGGTAGCATTCCTGTTGGGCACTCTATGGCCATCTCATAAAAACTACCTGCAACTCCCCGTGACTTGCAGCCTGCAGGGGAGATGAGATGGGAGGCTAAAAAAGGGGAATTTGAAAATACAGTGGCAGTGATCATGCAAGGTACTGTGCCATCCAAAAAGTGCAGCTTCTTGTTGGTAGATATATAGTGGTTGGCCTGGAATCAGGCGACCTTTCCTTTCTGTAGAAGGAAATACGGAGTGTAAGAGTCAGGGATGCCAGGGAAAGCCCTCTGAGGCAGGTAGGCTGTAGGGAAACTGCACAGAACTCTACATCTATATTTCTTTGCCCGCAGAATTACAAGGTTTTTTTCTGCTATTGGTATAGCTTCTCAGTGAGAGCTTTACTAAAAGAGAAAAATATGTTCACAGGTTTGGTTGGGTTTTTCACACCGGAAAAATTTTCCTTGTCATATCTGTGAAATTGTTTCCATGGAAGGTGAGGATGAGGAAATAAGAGGAAGCTGGCTGTTCATTTGCTATCACTTTTTGAGTGATTGAACTGATTAACTTCAGAAGTTTTCAAACTCATTTGCTTCTGTTTTCAGCTTTTTCAGAATTCAATTAAATACATTTCCAACTTCCTACTCTCTGTAACAGCAGTACCTAAAGTGAAACCTTTGTGTGTGGCTCACAAATGATGTTGTAGGACACTACATTTAAGATGAAGTATTGTCTTTAGCATCAGTTTTGCCACGTGGTCCATCAACAGACTGGCATCTCATCTACCTTACAAGCAAAACTCCCTGAAGCTGGCTTCATTTCTGTACTAAGACACCCTCTTCTTCCACCTTCTCAGCAACAATCTTTCCAACATGGCATGTTTTGATCCAGTCCTCTAGTGAACATCTTATAAAAAGGGGAGAGGTATGAAACCCAGAGACCCAGCACTGTCTCCTTTAGGGATCCTCAGCTGATAGGTCTGTGAAACACACTCTGTCCTTTCTCCAGATGCTGCTTTGCTGTGTGAAATATAATAAACTCGTGGTTTTAGCATAAGCTTGAGTCTGTGTCATTCTTTACCTGTGGTCAGCACAACTGCCAGAAAAGTTCAATGTGCAGCTGTTACCCAGTATGCTTTAGCAGAGCTCTGCTTGCCATCTGGGGAATGAAGAACAGAGTCATTATTTGTTCGGCCTCTCTGTGTGCTTAAAGCCTCCACTTCACAGTTTTCCACTGTGAGCTACTCCTGAAAATAAGCCTTACTTGACAAGTTTGAGGGATGAAGGAAATATTACCGTTTCTTTCAGTGGGAGAAAATATTCAGAGAAAAAAAATTTTTTTTATGGTATCTTTGCAATACTATTTGCAATTAATTGCTGTTAATTCTTGTCTCAATTAAGATATTCTTAGGAATCACTTTGGATTGCAAGTAAACGTACCTCTTCTCAGCAGTAAGCTTTATTATTTCTTAACACAGAGGGCCAAATACCCACAAATTGCTAATGAAACCACCCAAAATTTCCCAAACTTCCAAAATTAGTTACTTTTCTGCTATCAAGCTGTGTCCTAGTTAATTAGGACTGGATGTTTGCTTAGCATTAGACATAAAAGAAATCTCAGTGGCTTCAGTGGGGTTTACATATCTAAGCATTTGGTAGTTTTGAAGTTTAGTGCTCTGTGTGGAGCTTATCAGCTTTCAAACACACTCGACTCATTATGCAGTTTGTACTAAAGCCCCAGTGTATGCTGTAACAAATATCTCCACCTCAGAAAACACCAATCAGTAGTAGGAAAAAAATCCCTTACCCAGCATATAAGTGACTTCTCTCTACAGATTTCTACTAGGTGTGTATTTTTGCAGTTAGCTGGTCTGTAGTGGTTCCCAGGAACTCGGAGTTCACGGAGATCTTTTGCAGAGCCTCATCCAATGTAAAGTTCCTGCCAATTAAGCTGCTATGCACATTTAATTAAAGATGGACTCTGAGAAGGGACTTGGAGAACATTTGATGAATGTGTTCTCTGCTCAGCAAGGCCTGTCTGTAGCTTCAAGCTCACAGGAAGTCAGTGACCTTGTATGTTCTGACTTGCGCAAACTTGGTGGGGAATGATAAAGAAACAGTGTTCTTCAGATAACCTTCAAACTGAAAACGATCTGGAGAAAGAGCTACGTTTCGTGTTTGTTAGTTGCCGTCCTCTGGAGCTCCTTGGGGAGCACCTTGGATTTGCCCCTGCTGGGAGCATGTGCCCTTAGCAGTACCTGGGTGATGCACTGCGGCGGCTGAGGTTGGCCCGGGGGCGTTTGCCACAGCCGGGAAAGGCATTTGGAGCAACAATTATCACTAGTGGCAACAACTTTGCAAACGGAGCAGGCTGTCAAATACACGTTTTGGCGAAGCCTTTGCAGGAGGCATGCAGAGATTATGTTGTCCTAGGTCTTCATTTTCAAAGGTGTTTTATAAAGTAGGAAGTGATCGAATTTTTTTCTTGGTTGAAAGCCTAACAATGTAGTGTGCACGATAACATCGGTTCCACGCTAAATGCTTTTAGCTCAAGATTTCTTGCTACATTAATCAGGAAAGCCTAACAATGACGAGGGAGCAATTACAAAAACATTCCAACTATTTCTTATTCCTTTTAATTACCATGTTCCCCTTAGTGACCTGATAAATACCTCTTGTTTTAAGAAGATGTATAGATTTTTCACATTTTCAAAGCCTTAAAATTAACTGTTCAAGCAATTACTTGGTTTATGAATCAAAAAGAGAAGTACTGTATTCTTCATCTTCAGAAGTCATATCTGCACACCTTCACCCACTTCTCCCCAAGAGGTTCTCTGGGCATCAGGTTTCCTCTCAGCTGAGCAGCAGTTTCTCTTTCAGTATTGTGTTAACACCGTTTCTTCAACGTTTCTGAGAAGTTTGCCGGATAGCAATATAAAATATTGCTTCTTCCTATCTTCTGTCTCCTTCCCTCCCCCAGATTTGGACAGAAGATGATAGGAGCTGCCACATGCATGAAACCTAGTGTTATCTGCCCAGAGCAGGAAGGGAGCAGCTGCTGAATCTCATTTGTGCATCACTCTCTTCAGCAATGTCCGGAGGCATCACTTGCAAATGTATCTCAAACATGCACGTAACAAAATGTGTTCTGAGCAAAAAAAATACAAATATTTTTCTTTCCTTTATGTTGGGAAGTTTTGGAGACAAAGGACAGGAAATCTTGAATCATATGGCATTTGCAGAAAAGCACAATTTAACCTCTCATTTACCCAGAACTGTGCATGGCAGTTTAAAATGCTGCTCAGGAGATTACAGACACGATCTTACTCTGCACCTGGTGCTGGAAGATCACTATAAAAACAGTAAGGCAGCCAGTCCTGAAATACCATTGGATTTTAGGTCCAGACTTTCCTGGAAAAGCTCCTTTAGAAAATTGCACCCAAATTCCTGTGAGTTTTCAGTCTCTGAATTTCTCTCTGAATAAGCAGTTCTGAGAAAAACTGTGTTTCATGCATTTGATTGTGAACTAAGGATTTTCTTCTTAGAGCTGACAATCCAATACCATTATTATCTGTACTGTGGCATATAATGTGGGCCATTTTCAAGGTAAGTTCTGTTTTTATATAGTTACATTTCTAATAAACACACAGCCAAGACTGGTTTTGTGCCGTGTATGAATATGCTGTTTTCCTTACCCTCTGGGAAAAGTGCAGCGCCATGCTATGCCAAATTCTTTACTTTCAGGGTGTTGTGGTGTTTTTAACACATCTTTGTGAAGCTAACAGTTTGAAGTCATGGTGGACTCCCTGGACTCAATTTTCTGCTAAAAATCTACAAAAACAGCTCTGCTGGCTGTTGAAGATGTGAAAAACCTACTCAAAAAAAAAAAAAAGAAAAAAAAAAAAAGTGTGAGTGTTCCAGAGACAAGATGCTGATGCAATTTGCTTTCAGACATGGTCAATTTTTTGAAAGTACTTCTTTTTCTGTTTTTTTTTTTTTCTTTTGTGAAGTTGAATGCAAAGGTCATGTTTTGGTGCAACACTGATCACACTCAAGGGAGAGAGAGATGTGTGGATTAAATACCTAGCACAGATCCTTATGGATGAGCACCATGGCTGCAACAGTTTGGAGCTTGCTTGGTCATGATGATCTATTCTTTATTTAGATAATAGTGGGAGAACCAGGTTTTTTTCTGCCTTTTTTTCCTTAACCATAACCAATGTTTTGAGCAATTCTACTATCCTTTTTCTCGCTTTTCAGCAGAATAATCAATGATGTATGTAATTTTTAGCAGTATAAGAAATTCTTTGAAAGAAATTATACAAAAACCACGCCTTCTTGTGCAAGGGATAAAACGTCTCTCAAAACACCTAACACTAATAAAATTCTAACTTTTTTGCATTCCCTTCTGAGCTGTACACTGTTTGGTATCATAGATGCTTACATCTGAGATAGGATACTTGTACCTGCATATCTGTCATGCACTTAAGATGGCTTGCATTTAGATTTTTCGTTCATACTTTATGTTCATTTATGTTTCAATGCAAGAGCTGCTGGGATCAATAGGTTTTGAACTCAGCTTTCCTGAAAAATAGAATACAGTTTAGTAAAAAGTATATTTTAAAAGGGAGAAATGTTTTCACTTTTCTTCTTTTTAGCTTTAGTAAAAGTGACATACTATTAGCACTATTGATTCTTACCACTACTGACCATTTCCATCTGGAGTGCTGACTGCCTGTGGCTTATTTCCATTTTTCCTGTTACGGTGGAAGGGCTGTGCCAACTGCTGTGTCCTAACATCTCAGGGGACTGTAGCCTCAACAAGAAAAGCAACAGGAGTGTGATCCACTATGTATTCAGCCAAATATACAAGTACATGAATGATGAAGTTCTGTCAACTTTAATAAGATTTTGCATCTGAAGATTGAATGCAAATTGTCATCCAACGCGCAAGATTGTGCTAAAGATGTAATAGTTTATTCTCTGCTGACATATTTAGATGAAGGTCCAGCTGTTTGTGTTCACTGAGTAGCTCGCTGAAAAGAAAGCTACAGAAGGTTGCAGGACAAACGTGGTCTGAGCCCTCTGTGCTGGTCTCTGAGTTTCTTTGGAGGGGAGCAGCGGCACACTCTGAGTCTGCCAGTGTAGCAGCAGGCTGCAGGTTTTTTAAGGCAGCTTAATGAAAGTAGGATCAAATCTATGGGCATATATCTGTGGGCATTTATATCTAAATTCAAAGGACAGTCAGTATTAAACCTTTGTAAGGCATGCTTTACTCTCTCACTACATCATGACAGTGAGCAGGCAAAATTGCAGAGCCGGTGGATAAATGTGGATAAATGCTCTGTCATGAGTATATGCTTTTGAATGTAAATAAATCAATTTGTGTGCTCTCTCTATAAAAGCAAGAATTATCATTTCACCTGACCAGGTTTCAAATATATTGTATCCCTGGTCTACTGTTTTCTACCCAGTGTGCACAGCATTCACTCACAATTCTTCTTCATGACACAGAGATATTTTGGAGAAATACAATTCTGACTTTTCTAATAGTTTTTGATTTTCCATTTCTAACAGTTTATTACTTTGTAACATTTTTTTCTGTTTTTGTCATGAAAATTTTTGAGATTTCAGGGTCTCTAGTTGACTGTTTCCATATACAAGGAATTGAGTCCTGTAGCATTTGTATTATGAGATCACTAAAAGACAAAACCAGGCCTCAGTGTCCTTTAACCCTCAAATATTATTTTGAGCCACAGATCTCTTTAGAAATAATTGACAGTGAAATTATTTCACAGGAAGAAGCTGCTGATCAGCAGATCCCCCTGCATTCATAAACTCATCTTTAAAGAAAACAGGTCAAGGTGATGAGAAATATTTTAAAGTAAATGCAAAGCAATATTAATTTCCACTAGCTGTTTTCTCAAGTAGGGTTAGAGTGTCCTGCAGCTAGAGAAAGAGCTATGAGGCCTCTTTCTAGTGCTTATATACTCCTCACTCATGTCAACCCACATTAGATCTCCAGTGCATGATCTGTCTTCTAGCCCAGACAAGCCCAAGAGGGTATAAAATAAAGAGAGAAAGTAGAAGCTTTCATTAATTTCATTATACTATAACTAGATGTAGTCCTTTTGTAAGTTTATCCTGTCTTGAGGGAGGATCTTAAGGTCTCTTTGACCCTACTTTTTGTGATTTGTTTCTGCGCATTGTAGCCAATAAAGATCACGTTATCTCAGTACAGAGATAAAAATGTACAAGAGAAGAAAAAGAAAAGCCTATGGCTAGATGATGGGCTACAAAAGAGGCTTTGTAGGCTGCATATCTTGCATTGCTGCTGAGCAAATTATGTGACTGTGGGCAGGTCAGAAAATTTCAACTATCTATGAGGTTTTTTTTGTAACATTCCCTCATATTAGGTTTTGAAGAAAAGCATTTTTCTTTGGTTGCAGGGTACAAGATCATTCATTAGTTGGAGTCATAAACAGCTGGCAGTTCCAAGACACTTTATACAATTAAGTATTCAAATCTTTTTTAAAAATCCAGTATTACTAGCAAAACCATGAGTCTACTCAAGCATTTAATTTATTACCAGTGTTAAAATAAAAATGATCCCTTAGGGACTTAAGTTCTTCACTTCTTTCTTCATTTGAGATGTTCATACTAGCTGACACTTCTTTTCTTCAAATTATCAGAAAGAGCCCAAGGGACAGTTCTAGCTGCCTAGGAGAGGCAGATGTCAAAAACCCTCCAATTTTTCCCGGAAATCTGACTCTTACACTGAGGTTAAAGAGAAAAGACAGAGGGGAGCAAATTCTGCTTCTCCCTTTTCCAGAGTACAGATTTTCTTATTTTTTTGATAGAGGTAAAATTTGGAGCTTGCATTGATGAGGAGCTCTAAACACATTCTGTAAATTCAGAGTTCCCCTTTAAGTTCACAGAGTATTCTTGTTCAAACTGTTTAAACTCAAGGGGAACATAGCAAACACAGCACCACTCAGTCATGTGTCCTGTTTGTGGTTAGTCACACAAAGCAATTTTTTTCAGATGCTAAGCTCTACTCTTTTTTTTTTTTTTAAATAGAAAAGACTGAACACAGCTGCTCTTGACATCAAAAACAGTCACTGAACAAATAAAAAAGCACTGTGCTATAGTAACAGCTGAGATTTAGAAATTATTGCAGTGAGCTTACCTAAGAGATGCTGAGGACAAGATCTGCTACATGATAAAGTGCCTTTTCTCATTTTCTTGAACCCAACCTGTGCATTTTTTCAGCATATCACATCATTCAGTTTGTCTCTGGTGATGTGTTTACCCAAAAGGGTTCTTTAGCAGGAGGTTGCTGGTGTTTCCTGTCATTGATATATCAGTCCAAGGTGTTTAGAAGAATAAAAAAATTGCTGCTACAGACAATGTCACAAAATTAAATTAAAGTTAAATTGAAAAGAGACTCCTTAAAATTATGATAACAACTGGAAGAGGAAATGTGGCTGTAATACGACATTTTTAAAAACCCAAATAAACATAAAACCCCTTAAGCACTGCAGTGAGTCATGAAATTTAATATTTTTAATTCTCTTTTGTGAATCTTCTATTTCCAAGCTTTGTTTCCACCATAAGCAATGCAGAATCCACCCTGGATCTGTGAGAGATAGGACTGGTGGCAGTCTGTGGCCACCCAACCCACAATCATGGCCTTCTATATGAAGGACTGTACTCACACTGAACATTTTTCCCATACTTCTAAACAGTTGACCTGTCTGCCAGGTTTCCTAACCATCTCCTTTTTTGCCTTGCAAGGCAAATTTAAAGCTTTAATTCCACATCAGAGCCAAAGATTATTTTTCCCTGGAATTTTAATGGCAATTACACTGAAGAGTTTCCTAGCAGCTTTTCAGGCCCATAGTGTCTCTGCAGGGAAGTGAGCCCTGGGCACTGCAGACCACCAACAATGAGGCAGTTGCAACACAGATAGAAATCTGGGCCCTACCTCCTCCTCATCCCCACAGGTGGTCCCTAACCTGCCAAGAAGTTTTTCCCTGCCTACAGAAACTCACTTTTGAATGCATCCTCCAGGCCACTTCTCTCATTGCTAATCTCTTCACTGTTTTCCCAAGCAATCCCCAACTAAATGCTGCTGAGCTTCTGCTTTGACCCCAGCTGGCAACAACCATTTGTTGGATGTTTTTTTTTTCCTCAGGCTACAGCTGCTCAGCAGCTTCCTTGCACAAAAGCAGTTCTAACTGCAGACTTCTCCTCAAGGACAGTTGACTTGAACATTTAAACTCTCCAGACTCTCAGACACATGATTTGGGGAAGGATGGGGACAGGCAAGGTGGAACTTCTGCAAAAAGACTGCTCACCTGGAGCTAAGAGGTATTCCCTGACACAGGCAAACCTATTCACATGTATCCTATGCCCTATCCAATGAGACAGCCAGATATGCTCCTTTTAAACAAAAAGGACTGTTCCTTTAACTCAGCCATCAGAATATCCTGATCTGATCCAGCATGGATATCTCTCAGTCATGTAGTTGTCATTATTTCATTCATGTGGGCTGACTGCCTGGAAACATCTCTGCAGCCAAATCTACAGTAGTGTCCCCTGCAGCAATTGCTGCTGGCTCACTGTTCTCAGTCAAATGCCTCTGGCTGTGTTACAGCCTTGGATTTTGTATTCTGAGTAATTTTCTCTCATTTGTTTTTATGTAAGATGTTGAGTCTCCCTTAGGAGTGGTTTTTTTTTTTTTTCTGAAGGGACGTATTGACTCTTATGTTTAATTACAGAGCACGTGAGAACTTCAGGTTTTCTACTGAGTTCCTCTGACACCATCCCTCCTTCAGGTGTCCCCATTAACTGGCAGTTTTTGCTTCAAGTGTCTTTCCAGTATAACTGAGCCTAATAGCTGTTATTCCAACCTGTTGGCATTCTGTCTGAATGCCAACAGACAGTTCAGAGTAACCTAATAGCATTTATTATTTCTCCTACCTGCTTAGCAATGTCCAGATTTCACAATGTCAAAATAATTGAAATGTTACCATCCATAGGAGAAGTTAAACCACCAGATTTTGCTGTGGGCTTTCAGTGAGCCAGTCAAATGAGGAAAGGGGGTGCAGTCTTGTTTTAAAACGTTGGTAGATGAATAGCTGTGCAACGAAAGTCTCTGTTGGCTCAGTGACAACTGAATCAGCAGAGAGCTGGGGCCTGGCAGGGATGATGCTGCCACTGCTGCTGCTGTACTTTGCTCTCTCTAAGGCTCATTCTCTGCCACCAGTGGCAGAAGCGTGTGGGGAAGTGCCCTGGCTGTTCTAGGGGCTGAAGGTCACTTTAAATAAAAGCTGAATGTGTAATATCTTTTCTGTGTCAGCTTTCTGTTCTTGTATCATCATTTGGCCATTCTTTCTCTCAAGTAGAAAATTGTCTCCACTGATAAAGGATGTCACAGTGTATTCCTGTTTAAATCAAATGAGCATCTCATTTGTCAAGCAAGATGACAGCCACTTGTTTTACTGTGTAGTCCTCATGGCAGAAGAGCTCATGGGGTTCCCCACAACTTCAGCATAAGTGCTCCCAGCAACAGGTACTGATTCTCCTTTCTGATACCACATGGTCACAAAATCTCTGGAAGTGGCACACTGCTGTTGCTCTGAACACCCATCCATGCAGAAGACGCCTGTGCTAATGCCAACACAACAACCAAGAAGAACCAAATGTCTACAGTACTCCTTGGCTTACCAGAAATCCCAGCAGTTTGCCAGTTTTCTCTGACTGTTTCTATTGTTAGGCTAAAGGCAGTCACTGACATTGGTGAACCATGAGGCTTTTCTCTGACTCCATTTTGGCCTGGGAACATCCCCAGGATTTCCTAAGGGATACACTTTATTTGCTGGCTCATACCAGCATACACAACCTATGATAGCAGAGATCCTGACCTGGAAAACCCAGCAATAAGCTTGAGTTAGACAAGGAGTAGAACAAACTTCTGGAGTAGTCTTAGAGTTGTGCAAGAGTTTGGGTGAAACTGCTCACATCTTAGATGTTTCCTTGTTCGACCTACTGCATTCTGACTACCAGAAATTCCTCTAGATAATAGTAACTAATAAAGATCTTAGCTGAAGAGGTGGAATCAGATTTTATGTTTAGCGGTGAAGGAATAAGTGAGATTTATCTAGTGTATCATCTGAGTAGTTTGAAACACAAAACTTAACTTGGTGCTTATTCTATAGGTCTTGATAGGGTAATTATCTTGAAAATGATGGTGTGCAAAGACATGCAGAGGCCTTTTGGACTGGGTGGATATTCTGGATTCAGCAACTTAGACTTTAGATTTATGAACTGATGGATGCAGTTGACAGGAAAAAAGTATGGAAATGAACAACAGGATTTAGGGCTTCTCAAGACTGAGACTGACACAAGAATTTTAATTGGCAAACTGAATATGTGTCCTACAAAATGTCCTAGGCTAAAAAGCCAAAAAGAAATATATACTAACAGCTATGCTTCCACAATAATTCAGAGCTGCTGTTTGAAGTACTGTATATCTATTTTCAAACACATATAGTTCAGTAGATAAGAGTGTACTTGCCAAAGCCTATGCAAAAATCAAGAAAATTATTTTGTGAAGTTTTCCTCCTTTGAAATAAATTTAAAAGGAATAAATTTATAATACATCAAAAAGAAATAAATTTGTATTAAATTACAAAGGAATGCTAATTGTCACATTTTTATTACAAAGCTTGGCTTGGATAAACTAGCACATGAAATAACTAAAATAGCTTTTCAGTCATTTCTTTGGTGATCTGAGCTTTGAGACCTGCATAATTGAGTAGGAAATATCTGAAAAGCTGACACATAATTTGTTTAAGCTAGGACAAGTTCCATAAATTTTCAGAGCCAATTTTTAGAAGATGCTAAGATTCAGAGGTTTTGGGGAGTTAGTTTTTTTTCTTTGTTTTGGGGACATTTTTGGGAGAAATTTAAAAGTATTGACACTAAATTCTGTTAAATGAACAGTGATATCTGACTTTTTTGTAAGAAAATGTCTCTGCTTGTAAGATTTTGGAGACTTCTCAGCTTCAAATCCCTTATAAACCAAGACTTTCCTCATAACATTCTTTCAAAATACATTCTCAGCTGAAGTTTTTGAATCTGTGAGTACTGTTGCTGGATTTACATTTTCAAAAGCTATTCCACTGACAGAAATTGACAGGGAAGCTTATTATGTAGCTACTTGCATATAGGGGAAAATATACTGGACCAATAAAGGAAATATTAATATTTGGGCTACTGAGATAAACAGGGTAATAACAGTATTTAGCAAAAATGTGGAGGAAGTCATAGCTCAGAAGCAGGGAGGTAGCATCTAGTTTGGGTAACAGATAAGCCACAGCCCAATGGGAAAGGAAGAAAATGTTGCTTCTTTACTATAAAATTTTGTATTTTGTCTTTATTAAACAATGTGCTTACACTGCCATAGCATAGCATTTCCTTTTACATGTGTCTGAAAGCAGGACAGGATGGGGGACGAGGCTTCAGAAGATAGGAAGAAAGGCTGTATCATGCCAATTTTAAACAGAGGAAAATGGAGGAAGGAGCTAATTATAGTCTTTTCAGTAGGAGGAAACCACTTGGAAAAGTCTTGGCCCTTTGGGAGAGACTGGGAAGCGAGGTAGCTGTCAGGATGGCTTTACAGGACTGGTCCCAGCAGACAAAGAGCATCTGTCTAGGCAAGGAAAGGAGGTCACATTTAAAAGCAAGCTATCTAGGGTAGAGACAAAGACTGATCCTAATCTCTTAGATATGTTAAACCTGTTTTAAGTAGCATTTATCATTGGTTTGTTTGGGGGTGGGGGTGCTAACAGCATGTTACCTACTTTTTTTTCAACATGACCTGTTTTCCTCATCTGGCAGAGACAACATGGAATTTTTTTTCTGTCCAAGGGAAACAAACAAACAAAGAAACCCGTATCAGGAAAACTGGTAATTTATGTCAGAAACAGATATTTTCTGAATGGATTTTGGTTAAGTTTTTTAGTAACATATTTCAAAGAAGATTAAATATTTAAACATGATCATGATGCTTGATATGAGAGAGAAGTTCTGCAGGAGGCCAGGTGGGAGCACAGCTCAGAGACAGTAATGGGGTCTTGACCCAGAATATTCCACACCTGGGAGGAAGTCTCCTGTTTGGGATTTCAGAGAGAGCATTATCAAAGCTACTGAATATGAAACATAAGATGGGGAGCCTAATAGGTTCATCCTGTCATTCCAGTACCCTTTTGCAGTATCTTTCTTCTCAAGCTGCTAAGGTATTTTAGTTTGCACTGCTCAGTAAGAAAACGAAATAATAATGTTTCCTTGTAGTTAACCTATGTGCAGAGAAGTTACATACAAGATTTTGTAACCTTTGTTCAGGTAGGTGACTGCTCACTCCCGTGTGTCTTAGCCAGAGCAGTCACTGGGATTACTCATGTGTTTTCAATGGTCATCACCATGAGTATGATACTACCCAGCCCAAGTGCCTGGTACACAAGGTTGCATGGGAAGTATGTGGCAGAATTCTTCTGATTCCAGTACCTCTGCTGATCAAACGGGTAAAAGTTCAAGGGTATTAAAGTAGGAACTTTTCTACTACAGTAAAATCAAATTGCAGGTGGTAACATATGAATACAAAAGAAAGAAAAAGGGACCTGTGGACAAGCATGGCCTAGAAGTATAGACCCTGTGTAGGGAGACAAAATTTAGTCCACAAAGTCCTTTTGGTGACATTAGTGGTTTTATTGGGTGGAGGAGCTGTTCCCACAAATTGTTCTGTGCCATCCTATAGCCATAGCAAGACTTTTAGGGGCAGAGGTCAATGGACTAGGAGAAGAGAAACAGGATGTCTGGCTTTTAATGAGTTAAAATGTAGGTGGATGGAGTCTATCTCCAGATAAAAGTTCTTGGTTTTGACCTCATTAAGCAAGTCTATAAACTAAACAAAGCCTAATGCTAAATATTAATCAAGTGATATTTTATGATAATGTGGAATTAATATATTTCCCAAAGAAAAAGTTTCTATTGGACCTCATACTCTCAGGGACTGTGGAACTTGTAAGTGACTATATTTAAATTCACAGTGCCAACAGATTAGAGAGTGGTTTAGCCACCAAGTTGTACCTATCTCACTAGGTGCCCTCTATCAGCTCCACCCTTCCAGCCATTTCTTTGGACTCATGGTAGATAATTTTTCCCCACAAAAGATAATTCCCCCAGACCAGATCTGCTTCTCTCTTGACACTTAAAACGCTAGAGCAGGTGCTGGCATGGGAGGCAGCAGCTTTTTATCCAGGGCCATCTCTAAGAGAGAGAATTACAGGAAAGCACAGTGAGCACAGCATACTAATTTCCATTTTCCCTATTCTCAAGTGCAACTGGTGTTTTTAAGTTTATGGTAATGATTTCTTGAGGAGGCTTTTAAAACTCAGATACTCCTTCGTCCTATGCCAGATTGAAACAAAGCAATATTATTTGTGAAATAAATGCTAATCATTCATTAGAAAAACTTTCTGCCACGTTCCAAACCCTTTTGGCTGTGCCTCATTTGATGGAATGTGTACATTTGGATTTATAAAAGCAGAGAGTATTTTTAACTACAGGAAATTTCTTTTAGCACTTAAATAGCAAATCAAGACAAAATAAAACATATAACATTGTCTCAAATTTCAGGAAATTTTAAACAGCTTTTTTTGTTTTTCTCCTCTCTCATTTTTCAGCTTTTCATAGTAGCATAAATAAAGCTGAAGTGTTTGCTTGCTGGTTGGTTTTATTGCCTTTTTTTTTTTCATGGAGACTTTACAGCCTGATGAGTAAAAGATTTCTTGAATTAACTCCATACAGCAATCTATTGGCACAGACACTGCTCAAACACTCTGCTCAAGTCTACACTCTTCATGTTGCTTCTTAAAACTAAACATTATGTGCTCCTTTTTGTAGCCGGAGAGCCCTTGCACGGATTTATCTCGATGCGGGAATCCTCACAGAGTTTTAGTCTCACCAAAGCTGACAGACACCCCTTTACTGACCATGGACAAGCTTTGGATCAAGACTGGGCAGACAGATTAACCTCTTTTTGTGGAAGGGAACGTGACTCAGTACAATGAGCAGGCAGTTGTTGCCTGCCAACAGGCAGGGCTGTCCTTTTATAAAATTTAAATTGATTGCCCCTTAAACCCAGTAGATTTGGAGAAGGCGGCAGAACTGGGTTCTTGCTGTCCATGTATTCTCCTACACGGCAGTCTGGGAGGTGAAGAGGAATAAGTCTTATATTTTCTGACTTCTTACAGTTTCTAAAAGAATGAGTACCAGCAGTGATTTGTCAAGTTTTAATGCAGTTCCCCCTCATTGCCCTCCTCACCCAGTCCTCGCTGTGGGGAGAGCTGGCTTGCTGCAGCAACAGCAATTCTGCCCAGACAACTAACTTCTGTCAGCAACGAGGTCATTGAAACTCGTGACATCCAAACCCTCATCTCCAGCAATGTTGATGCCTGCAAAGTGCTGGCCCCCACTACAATTACAGCGGTGTCTGTCTGTCTGTCTGTTCTCCTAGAGCACAGGAGCACTGTTTATCCAGGGACAAGTAGTTTTGCTTGCTGTGCTAGCTTGTCTCTACTTTTTTGCTTTTTTGATAACTTGTTTTTGAAGGTACTTAGAGCACGACCAGACAACCTATTATACAGAATATCCCAGAAAAAATCACAGAGAGCTATAGAGTATGTACGCACAGCTACCCAAACTTACCTGGTCAAACCTTCATAAGCATAAGGTGATTCATCACTGCAGCCTGAAAAAGCTGAATTATCCACTCAGGGATTCCTAAGCCATGAGTTTGCTGCTCTTTCATCACATGCTTTGCTCTGGATTATAGGCAACTTCCTTTTCCCAGCTCTTTAAACCTGATGGGTCAGCAGGTGTTTCATCCCCTCTGCTGCTCATTATTTACATATCCTCCTCAGATATGGCTGCACTCTGCGTGTGCGTGCATGCGCGTGTGTTTAATGACTTGCTGGCCAAATTTCTTCACAAAGTGAATCACACTCTTCTGCCAAATCAGTCCTCCACCCATCAGCAAATAGAGCCTATTCACACTGTCCTGATGCAATAACCACAAATAAGGACCACGTGGTAAGAGATTCAGAAGAGCTTTAAAAACACAGTGACAAGATTGTGTCTCTGAGAAGCGGCCTGTACTGACTGGAGCAAGGCAAATGCACAGGGCTGGTGCCCCATGTATGTGCTAGTGCTGAACTTCATCCTCAAAACAATGCTGGCTGTCCCCCATTTTTTCTTTAAGTTCCTTGTACTCTCACCCCTACAGACAGACCTGCTGAAGAAAAAGACCCACTAAACACAAGTAGACCCTGAACTGGCTCAGTATAAGTTGCCTGTGTGGAATATCTGACTACTTTTTACAGCATAGTATAAAATCTCTGAACAAACACAAGCTCAGCTTATATGCAGGCACTAAATGAGAAATTTTTCAGAAGAATCTTGTACTCAGAGCATAGAAACCTTGGAAAAGCCAGCCCTTGATGGCTGCTATGATGCGTCTCACAAATACTTTGGAAGAAGCAGCTATCATTACACACAAGAAGAATTCATATAATTTAGACTTACAACAGAAGAAATAGATTTAACATATATCCTTGGGCAAGACACAACATTTTTTTTCTGTTAGATCATGTAGCAACTAACAAGGCTGCACCCTGTAGAGGCAGTAAGAACACAAACCAACACAAATCTTGAACTTCACTCTAATGACCTACATGCCTTTAATCAACCTTCACTGCT
Organism: Phainopepla nitens; assembly: GCA_013400175.1. Taxonomy (NCBI): domain Eukaryota; kingdom Metazoa; phylum Chordata; class Aves; order Passeriformes; family Bombycillidae; genus Phainopepla; species Phainopepla nitens. Next base: position 545,002 of record VXBQ01013009.1, on the reverse strand, counting down.
TTATCTGTATGCATCTGCTTCAGACTGGATTTATGCATAATTAGAAAATAATTTACAAAAAAGCTTCAATGAGCATCACAGTATCTTAGGATATTTAAGTATCTCGGAATCATCCTGACTAGCAAGTGACATAATTAGACGGACAAAGGAGCAAAATTCAGGATGTTTGATAAAATACTTCTTTTTCACAAGCCTCTGGAGGAAATTCAGTGTCATATGCATCCTGAGAAGATGGATGGTATCCTGCAATTAAGAGGCCTCTATCATACAAAAAAGGCATTTCCCTTTCCTACCTTCTCCACTCACCAGAATGGCATTGCTTAGTTAGGGAAAAAGAATTGAGAGATGGGGTTATTTTTTGAACAATATCATGCTAAATTTAGGTTAGTCTCCTTGTCTGCCTTCGGGTGATATGCCAGAGGGATCAGGAACTGTTATCACCACATTGCTACAGAGAGGGCAAAAGATGCTATGGTGACAGATGGATTCAGTCTGAGGCAATTTTTTTTGCCATCCTCTGGCAGAGCAGAGGACATTCCCTTGCACTGTGTGTAATGGACTGGCTCACCCTTTCCCCAAACAAATTGGGCAGAAGCAAGGTCTGCTCCTTTGTTTTGTTAGGGGCATTGTGAAACCACTCCATGCTGAATCCAGGAAAATCCTCTTTGCTGTCCCACTACTGCTTCTGGCTAAAAAAACCCACACCATGGGTATTAACATACATGATCTCATACAGCTTTTAGTTCCTGTACCCTTCTGCTCTGTGTCCTGAGCTGCTCATTGGAGATTGAATTTCCTGAAAACTAGTTCTTAAATCCAAATTTTTATCTTGCCACATTGCATTGTAACTAGAAGGCATTCTTGCATGCTATGCAGAATTCCCTGTCAAGTCACCTGCCCAAATTTCAACAGATCAGAGTAGTTCAAGCAGTCCAACATCCTGAAAATGTACTATTAATACTGCATTTGTGTTGCTTGCAAAAGAAGTACCATATCTCCTCTGAAGTAATTCTTGCCACCACTTGCTATGCTATGTCCACTAGAGTTTGGCTGCAATTACTAAACTCATTATTAGAAGCAGATGATTATGATTGTTGATATGTAAATGGAACACACACCTTAAGAGTTCGGTTTCCTTTTCAACAGATGAACTGAGATGGTTTATTTATTTATTTAAGATACTAGAATTAGATTCTTAGATATTCTAAGCCCTAAGAAGAATGGTGCTAGGAAGCATGTTCAGCTCTTTCCAAAGTCATACGGCCATGCTGATGCTGACGTGAATTTCTTTGGATTAAGCTATACTGGTAATTACATTTTGTATTTGAAATAACATAATTATTTCTCATCTTGACTTTTTCTCTTCTGCGTTCTCAGATTTCCTCAGATTTTATACTCTGTTAAACACTTCAAAAATTTTTTCCTGTTATTATGTAGAGTACAGATTACAGTGAAAACACTCCAGATAGACCTATACAAGGTCTGAAAAAACCTATCCAGTTGCACAGAAGGCCAGCTGGAAATAAGCAGCTGACTTACTGGAAAACCAGCTGTATGTGATCTTGAGATGGATCACAAGGGGGACAGGAATTTCCATCTTGGATGCAAGGAAACAAAAGTAATTTGGGATAAAAGTTAGAGTATATATTGTCTCTACATTGGAGTGCCTTTAAATAGATACCAAAAGTATCAGTATATGAGATAATAGACACTGACACATTTAAACACATCCTAAAAATTGTAAGTTTCCCGGTTTTGTTTAATCAAAATATGTCATAATTTATTTGGACCAGAACTCTAGCAATTGATGGTTTTAATCAGATTCACACAGCTGCACCAGACTTGTTTAAGAACAATATTTTCCATTTGCCTCACATTAGTCACTTTTGGGAAAGATCAGCTTTCTGGGACTTCAGACCATTTGTTCCAGGGTCATCTCCTACTGACATGGAGTCTGTTTAGACAGAGGCTTTTTGGCACAAATATTGCATAAAACACAAATAGCATGACACTCTCAGTGACTGTCAGCTCCGTGACAGAGCTGGATGCTTCTGCTAAACAAAGCCAGGAAACAGTCAAAAGTATCTTGGAATAAAAAGGCAGGAGGTCAGTGAAGGTGACCTTTTAGTCACCTCATATTGGCAGGGCCAGGAATGCAACAAATCTAGCTTTATTTAGTTCAAGCATCATAATATCCTCTGACAAGTTCACTAGATTTATATAAGGCCTACATTAAAATTGTAAAGCAGCTAAGTTTCTAAATTTTATATGCACATTAAACGACACTGTAAGAAAATAATTTCTAATATTGCCATTCACTGCATTTTAAGGACTATTATTCTTTCCATGAGCAACTCCCTCAGGGAGAGGATAGATTTCATTTGTGAAAGTTCCAGTCTGGACTGAAATCTGGCATGAAACCATCCAGATTCATAAGTCAAACCATCTGGACTCATAAAATTAATAATATTGATCAAAAGTATGCAATCCTTTTAGAAAAGCTATTTTCATCTAATGAGCCAACACTGTGACACATTTTTCTGGGCTTATCATGCTACAAGCGGTGGCCAAGGACAGTGCCCAGAACTTGGACGTCAAGTGGGTCTTGGTGTTTTGTAGGTTCCCCAAAATTCCCCAGAGATGAAGGCTGGAGGAGCACCCTGCCAGCCATCTGCACGTGCACACAAGTCCTGTCTCCCAGGGCAGGAGCCCTCCGGCAGCCCCAGGGAAAGCTGTCATGGCACAGCGCCTGCAGCCGGGGGTGTCCCCTCCTGCCCAGCCGCGCCAGCCTTGGGGCCACGCTCCTCCGGGCAGCACGAAGCAGCTGCAGCGCAGGAGAGGATCTGGCTCTCCAGTTTATGGCAGGAGCACACACTGGACTCCTTCTCAGCGCACAGGAGCAGACAGACGAGGTTGTGTTCACTGGCGCACAAGCGAGTATTTATTCTGTCCTCTGCAGGCTGCCTCTCTCCGCGGCGCCCGCCTCTCGGCTTCCCGTCTCCTCCAGCAGGAGAGAAAACACGGGAGCAGAAGCCAAGGACTCGTGAGCTCCAGTTAGGCTGCTGGTATTGACTCATTGTTTGGCCTTATGTAGTCATGTAACCTCTCTGTCCCTAGTTCCCTCCCTGGAAGAGGACAAGGCAGCTGGATTTGCCTGGGCAGGACGGCTCTCCCCAGGAAACAAACAGGGGCTATTTCGGAGAGCAGAGGCATCGGCGCTCTCCCTGGGACAGCCAGCCCGCAGCCGGGGACAGAGCAAAGTGCAAGGGGCAGAGTCATCCTGTGACTCGAGGTGTGCTGCTGCTAATCTTTAACCTCTGAGAGCCATTTTCCTGAGCTCCAGCAGCGCAGATCCCTGCAGCTGCTCTAACATACTGTACAACGAGCTACTCTCTGTCCTGACAAAGGAAATCATGGCTTACCTCTGCTTACCCACAGTGTGATCCCCTCTGTCCAGAGAGGCCGGCTGGCTGCCACATTCCCCTTGGAAATAGAGCACAGAAAGGGCTGCAGGTAGGATTAACAGGGCAAGCCTCGGACACAGAGAGGCATTTGAAGGAAGGGGAATGCTCTGCCTTGGAAAGTACCCACATGTCCTTGCTAACAGCGAGGGACCTTGTAGATACCAGCCATTACCAACAAACCTACTGCCTGAGAGGCAAGTAGTGCCTTTGAACCAATGGCTGAACCAATACAGCATGAAGATTTGTGTCAGTGTGTTGTTGCCTGGAGAATTTCCTCCAAGCAAAATTTTAAATTTCTGTGACCTTTGGTAAGGGTTATTCACTGTCACGTGTCACACACAATGCGACTAGCAGTGTAACATCATGATTCTATCATTATTAACAGCAATGAATAGTCACTTCTCTTTTTTTTTCCTCCCTAATTTCTAGATTTTAAAATTCTGATATGGTGGCATTTCTTTCTTAGCCATTAAAAAAGCCCCAAGGCTAGAGGTTTTCATTTATCATTTGGCTTCAGGAGCTGAAGCTTAACAGAGCAACCCAATAGCTTCTGACAAAAGCCAGAAAGCTGCCAACAGAGGCACTTGCCAATATTACAGATAAAAGAGATAGGAAAATATTTCAAAGCACCAGGAAAGATGTTGGAATGCTCTTTAACTGAGAGTTGTCTTTCTACATTTATTCAGCCAGGATGAGGGCAGATGAGGGAGTTGTGCAGTTCTGGCCAACATAGCTACTCTAAGTAAAGCTTGAATACTTGCCAGGGCACCAGCTGGCTTGCTGCTTTATAATTCCAATTGCTCTTGCAAGGATGCAGCACTGAAGTGCCCAGCAAGGGGGAAACTTGGGCATGTGTGCACCCCACAGATCCCACGCTTGCAGGGCACGGTCCGTAGGCAGGTGCAATGATGGGCTCCCATCCACCAGGCAAGGACTGTGCTGGAGGCTTGCTCCAGGGAGGAAATGCAGTTGGAGTGTGCCAGGAACAAAAGACTTGATTTCCTTTATCCCCTCCAGAAGAGGTCGGAAGGAGTAAGTAATTTGGCCTTGGAAGCACACTTCAACTCCCTGCTCCAACACAGCCTTACTCAAATGCTTCTCAGCAAGTGTTCAAAATAATTTAAGCACCAGTCTTATTTAAGTGCCCACACTCCTACAAAAACTGCTGAAGCAGGTAGCAGGCGCCCACTATCTTTGCAGAGCTGCTCTTTACCAGCTGAGTGTGACTGTGCTGGTGTAGAATCAAAGGCACAAGCAGTTCATCTCCAGGACTTGAAGGGACGTTGTGGAAGAGCCGAACCATAGCCATCACCTCAGCCTGCGGCCACAGGCAGGCAGAGTTTGGCTAAGGTGCAGTGTGCTACGGAGCAGGAGCCAGCACATGTCCCGGGCAAGTGCAGGACACATGCAAAGCATTCCGATGTGACAGCCACAGCTCCTGAAGCAGCACCTGAGACAGTAACAGTTAACAGCCCCATTCTGATGGATAAACATCCCAAGGCAGCTGCAGCTCAGTGAGCTGCCACGGGGGAAAGCTCCGATACAGAAGCATAAAATCCTGGACTAGGTCTTGTGAGGTCCCAGGTTTTGCCACTCCCTGGGGAGGTTCCTGTGGCACCTCGGTTCCTGCCCCAGCGAGGGACTGTTGTGCAGTCTGCTGACAGAGATTTTGCCCCTCAGCTTCCTCCAGGCCTCTTTTTGCAGAAGGAATGATCTGGTCCCAGGTAATGTTTCAGATCTCACGCCCTGGCGAAGAAAAGCCAAAGTGTGCTGCTTTGACTAATAAGTCACATGAAGAGATAACTCACTGTCTGTTTCAGAAGCAGGGTTTGGGCAAGCTGTTCTTCACAGAGCACTAAAGGGATTTAATCAATACTGCATCCACAGTAATAGGTTATTGCATTAAACCCCATTAATTTTATATGACAAATAATACTGTATACTACCCTATAAATTCATATATTCATATCAAGTACACGGATAATGATGTGAAATAATTGTTCAACATGAATAATTATGCAATATGAATGTTGTCCAGCCTCATGCGGAAGGACATTCTGCTTCACAGTGGGTTTACAATCTGTTAGGACTCGGGTTGGCTCTGAAGTGCTAGTTACTTAATAGAGTTTAGCATTTGGGAAGGCAGGAACTGCAGCAGGAGACGACAGCACAAACTTTGGCAGAACGGAAAATGAAACTCCAGGCTCAAAAATAAAGTAAAAAAGGGATATACTAATGATCCTACTTTGTTAATCTGAAGTTCTCTCTTGCAAATACACCCTGCAAAGACTCAACACTTTTCAGCATCTACAGTGTGTCAAGTAGAGAAGGTGACATCCAAGACTTCCACCATTAGATAAGTAAGCATGGTGTTTTTACTGTCTTTTATAAGAACCCAGAGGGAGTTTGGAACAACTCCTCAGGCTTACCTTACCGAACATGGCAAAATGATAGGAAAAAAGGTCACAAAGCAGTTCTGGTAAAAGTAAAGCTGTTTCAGAGTACATGGTTTTGGATGCTTTGCTGAGGGAACACCTTCTGCACAGACTGAACTTCATATTCCCTAACTTGGGAAAAAATGGTTGTATTGCATGGTTAGTGCTGCACACAACCTAAATCACTGACCTCTGCTGAGAATACATTGGGAGCACTCATTTATTCTGCTTCTATTCACCAAGAAAATTACTTGTTCAAACATCACTATTTGGACAGTGATGGAATTAGTCTAGCTGGATATCTGTGCAGAAGGCAGCAGAATGCACCCCTTTTTAAAAAAAATGCAATGCAAAAAAGCTGGCAAGTGTCATGCACAAAGGCTATGAAAACACTGGTTCAGGCAATCTCTTTGTTTTTTTAAAAATTGTTTTGAGCCATCAACAACACAAGCAACCACAAGGCAGCCAAACCCTCCTTGGCCAAGTCTCTTGCTGCCCTGGGAGGAAAGCCTGAGTATTTCTCCCAGAGCCTCCCAACATTAGTGGTCAGCCTTTCCTGCCCTCCTGATCACAAGGTCTTATTTCACTAAAAGCAGGCACCAGGGGAGAGGAAAGGAAAAGCACGGGCATAATTGAACCTCTCTGGAATTCAACTACATTACCGGAACCCCTGTGGATGTACAGAAGTGTACTCTAAGAGCAAATAACACATCAGAAGCTGAGCACAGGGCTTGGGTGACAGATACCGGCTGTTGTCACCACTGCACAAATATCTTCTGATATTTTGACAGAAGTCTAAATGACATTTGCACTGTTTGTAGTCCCTAATTAACACTGCAGCTTTCCCATGCAGGCACTGTGAAAGCGCCATGCAAAAAGCCATCTGTCCATGTTTAGCTGAAAGATGCTCTATGGAAACATTAATGTACATTCTCTCAGCCTCTCTTGAAGAGGGCTTGTACATTGCTACATTTAAATGCACACCTGGATGGTTAAAGCTCCGCAGTTACTTGTACTGCCAGGCAGCTGCACAAAAGGAGGTACCCCAGTTCAGCTCCAGTGATTTAACTGCAGGCAAGTCCTGGAGAAAGTTTTTTCTGGAGACAGCCCAGGGGCTCCTGAAGAGGAGTGATCTGCAAGGAGTGCTGCTCTCAGAACTGGCCCTGCATCTGTCTCTATGTGCAAGCAAATTGCAGCAAACCTACATTCACTGATGACTTTGTACTACAGACCAGCAATGCACCTGTTTGCTCTGCCTCAGAAGGCAAAGGAGAAAACAAACCAAACAACTAGAACAAAAAAAAAGGGGATCAAAAGTAAGAAAACAAAGTGTTTGAAAAATTATTTTTGGGGAGGAAACATGTATTCACTGAGCTGGGAAAGCCACTACCACATATATCACAAATTCCGAGAACTTAGTGGGAATAAAAAGCACTGGAAATTTCTAGGGAAACAAAAAGCCATCTTTTTATATTTGTTTTTTTAAACAAAAAAAAGAACGCCACCATCCTGGATGTTATGAAATGGCTACAAGTCATCAGCTTTGATATCTTGGGCCTGCCCTTCCTCTGAGAGATTATTTCCTCACTGCTCATGGTAGGACATACTGCATCTTCCTTCTGGCCATAGCAATCAAATGTGACTGGACCACACAGATCAGTGACCTGTTCTATGTTATGCTCTGGTTCTATGTTATATGTGTAATTAAGCCTAAAGGAGAGGCAAAGTTTAAATTTACAACTTGAAGTAATACATAGTTTTACTTCTGAAACTTGCTCTGACTTTCTATTTTATTAATTTTACAAAGACATCTCTAAATGATTAAAAGAATCCTGAATAATAAGGAAATCAAGAAACTAACCAGCTCCAGGAATCTCTTCATGTGAAACCAGTCCTGATTGAATCAATCTAAATTATTTATTACGACACTACAGATGCCAGCCCTTCTGCTCCCAGGGAATTAAATAAAAAGAAATAAATACTAAAATTAATTTCATGTTGAAGAGATTTGATCTACTAGTGGATTTTTAGTGAACAAAACTGTGATATTAGTCAAAAGTTTTCTACAGAACAGCTTTTACTTTTACACTAGTGTTAGTGAAAAAGAGCAATAAAAACAATTCTTTTCCTGAAGTTTGCTGAGATGAACTTAACTTATAGATGTTCTTCACAGTTTTACAGACTTTCCAGTAAGAAAGAAGTTATTAATTTCAGTAAGATAATTTGTACAGAGCAAATGCTTCAGAAAGAAATAAAACTCATTGAGCTGTTGGCATCTTTTCTTGTTCACTGGGGCATTGGGAGAGCAGTTGCAAGCCAAGCAGATAGAGCTGGTCCTCATTCCCCTGTGTCTATTGCAGGCATGTAACCACCTTTGGTTATAGCACCTTTGGCTGACTGAAACCAAATCCCTTCCTCTTGTTGCAATCTACTGGCTGATTAAAATGACCCAAACAACCAAAAAACCCCACCCCAACAACAAAGCACAGAAACAAACAAACAAAAAACAAACTAACAAACCAACCAACCACCACAGCTACGATCTGGAAAATAGCCATTCAGATTCCAGTATGATTTAATGATAGGCTGAAAATAGCATATATCTACCCTTCAAAGGTGTATAATTTTAGCCAACACGACTATATCTGAATCAGCTTGAAATACAGGTTGACAGGACAAAAGAAGGCGCAGAAGACTGTTATGGGTATAGACCCATGCACTGGGTTGAAATGCAGACCACAGAAACTACTGGCTTACACACCCCTAGGAAATAATAAGAATTGAGAAGGCTAATTAATAACAACGGTAACTACAGCACAGGCACATGTTCAGCTCTGGATAACCACAAAGGTAAGGAAGGGCTCACAGTTAATGGGATACTTGAAAACTTGCTGTCCACATTGAGGACAGTACTAGACTGCAAGGGAAAGAAGTCAGAAGGACATTTGTCTTCCCTTTCCTATTCTGCATCCCGTAAGGACAGCCCTAACATTGGAACAACACCATTTCATCCCTGCTTCTCAAATCTCTCAGCATACATGTCTGCCAGACATTGGCAAATACACTTGATCTCTGCCAACAATGAGACAGCCTCATTCAGGCCACAGTCCAAATACAAGAAGTCAGAATATTTCCTCCTCTCTTCCAACTCCATGTGCTTAAAAAGAGACTGGCCTAGATTCTGGCTTACATGGTCCCTGCTTTGAACTACCCTGGCAGCACTAAAAGGCTCTAAGGCTGATGTCATTGCAAGGTCTCCACACTGGAGAGTAAATCTCCAGTGGCACCATAACTGTGCAGCATCTGCACCGCATTCCTCTTAGATGAGGAAGTGTGGATCCTCGCACTCTGCCAGCTCTTTGCTGCTGCACTGGATTCCTGCAAATATTACCAGATAAGCCCGAGCTGCAGCAATTTGTAGGACACCTACTCAGCGAATCAGGAAAGCTTACAGCTGTCACTGGTTGGGGCAGCATGGAGAGTAAAGTAATTTTTGTGTAGTCTCCCCCTTGCTCTTTTTGTGCAGAGCTGCACCATCTCACCTATGACCAATGTGTAGGATCCATAAATAAGGACTCCATAAAAACTGTTTCAGGATCTGGAAGGTGGTGGCAATATACCTCAGGAAAGGGCTTCTGTGATGCCTTGGAGAGACACCTGGGGGAGGAAAGACACAATTTGGAATTTCAACACCCTGGCATGTCTGAACTCCTGTGCAACTCTTGGAAATCTGAAGGACAGATTTATAATGAAGCAAACAAAGATGCACCAAGATCTTCAGAACCTGGACTGCAATCTGTCCACACAGATTCTGGAAGAGCAGGAAAAAGTTTCAGCTCAGTACAGAATCATGTGGCTTGGCAGACACTGCAGAAACATTGCCTGGAAAAGTCTGGCAGAGCCAGAGGTTTTCAGCTCGGTTCCTAGACTGAAAACGACTGCTCTTCCTTCTGCTAGCGACTGATAACATCTTTACGGCAACAACTATTTTTTTCTTACTGAAGCAACAAATAAAAAAACAAATTATAAATTTCGGCTTCTGTTAAGTCTAGTACAGCAGCAACAGCGGCAGCAAAGAAGAACAGTTTAGTTTTTAATGGACTGCTAACAGGAAGTTCAAGAATTGCAGGTAGTCTGAGAAACAGACTTTGGAAACCATTATTCTACCTATCATTAGACCCCTGTATAGCATCTAACACATGGTCAAAGTTACCATAAGCTTTTGTTCAGTAGCATATTATAGGAAACACATTCCACTTGAGAAATATAATGCCATTTTGTATTATATACTAATTAACAATATAGTATTTACTTAATTTATTGATTTATTTCTTAGTAAGTATATAATAATAAAGTAAACTCCAGTTGAAATACCACATTGTCACATTTTCTCTCCTTACAGAACAAAGCATCCCTGAATGGAGGCAGTTTAATGCCTGATGATAATTTAGGAAGGGGAGTAATCTTCCTCTTTGCTGACTGTAACCTGCCATGAATGTCAATATCAGCACATGTTTATCCACACACAAATATAGCTTTTATAATGTGTTCAGGTGTAGGTATACGTGTACATATGCACGTAGTAAATTTATATAGTAAAGGTCTGTGTGAAAAATACTTGATCCCTGACAAGTCTATAATGTGCTAGAATAGACACTTAAAGCACATCACACTATAGCACATATTACTCCTGCAACCTGGAGCACTTGGGGACTGCAGAACATGATAAACTTCAACTCCAGAATTCTGAAGGGCAAGATCCCTGGTAAATGTTTTCGTTGAAGTAAGCAAATTTAAGTAAACACAATTCCTCTCTGGAGGGGAGGGAGGGAGCAAGAAACCACATTTTACATATGAGGCAACAGAAGATCATGAGAAATTGCTTTTGTGCCTGGAAACTGCATCTTTGTATTGAAACACTTAGGAACATTAGTTCCTAAAATGAAATCAACCAGTTTGTAGAACATTTGGTACAATAAACATGATGACAATAAACAACTTGCTTGACATCACACAAAGCAAGTCAGCCATCCAGCTTCCTGAGTCCTGCCACTCAGTCAGGAAGCACAGATTTGCATGGCACACTTGCTCCAGATGACTGGCTCTGCTGACGGAATACCAAGATTAATTAACCTATGATTACTGTGCAGACGTGCCTTAAATGGTTCTCAATCTTACAAACCTCCTCCCCGCCTTAGTGCTACTGCCTTGTATTCAAAAGAGGGCTTTCATCTCAACAAAAAACAGCTTGGAAAGATCATGAGGTTTGAGTGTTTGTGAAGCATCAAATTTTCACAGCAATGACTATGATAATTTTGTGTTTCCTACTTTTTTTTTTGTTTCCAATTCCCAGTGTAAGTGATAGCTTCAGTGAAGTGGCCAGTTCAGAGCTCTGGTATTTCTAGGCCAGTGATGTCTTTACAGGATTTCTGAGGACTGTTTTTCACCTCTGCTTGCTCAGATGCCACGCTTTTCAGAAGTTTTCTGCCAAGGGCTGACCTGAACCAGAACCTGACATGCATTCTAGGTTCTGCTTCTCTTTCATACTTCTCTCTTCCTCTACAACTATCTCATCAAGCCAATTGTAAATAATAATTGAAACTGCTTTGGAAAAGACTGAACTGTTGGAAGTGTAGTTGCCTGTTTAGGGCAGGAGGTACACGTACCCAAAGTTTAAATACATAAATAAATCTCTCATACAAACAGGCTGCATTTCAAGTATGTGAGAGAAGGGAGCTAAGGACGCCTGAACTGACCAGTCTGCATGCTCAGACTGCTGCTGGGGCAGCTGAGCCCCAGGATATTTCACACCAGGACAAGTGGACAGCACTTACTGCAGCATTACTGGGGAACACTGGTGTTCCCCATGACTGAGAAGGGAGCCTGAGGGACAAAATGAACACTGCAAATCCACAAACGCTTTGCAAATGGTAGGTGGCTTGAAATTACACATTATGTTCCATTTGGTTAGGTATTTGCTATTTATGCTATTTTCTCCGGGGTGAGAGCAGGAGATGTGCTGCTTTTAAGTTCCTTTCCACAGAGCAATCAGGAGGCAGCTGCTGGAGCATAAAATTTGTTTACTCTGTGCTGAGCAAGCAGAACTTGCACGTAAAAGCAAACCACAGACTCCATATATCCAAGTGATTTCAGCACAGCACATCCTAAACTACACAGAACTACGTACAAATAACCTTTATACTTAGACTTAAACCAGGTTCATGCCTGTAGAAATACATGCTGCTTCTTTACTCCATCCCTTTCCTTCTCTCCTTCTCCTTCCCCATCCATATCCCAACAGACCTCCATTTCTGAATGATTCGTGTTGTATCAAAACTTTATCAGAACTGTATTATGAAGACAGGTTTTCTCTCAAAATAATTATACTAGTTGTATGAGGAATTTTGGATGAAATGGCATCAATAGACTGTCACAATGCATCCAGGAAATGAAGTTATTTAAACTCTCTGTTATCATCCTCATGCTTTCAGGTAGGATAGTAAGACCTAAGTACTTGTTCAGATTTTCTTCGCTTTAATTGCATCTTAGGAAAAAATATAAAAATAAAATCAAGTCCACTAAGATGTCCTCAATCTTCTGCAAGATGTCCACTGAAGACCTTTCCAAGCAGAATTAATAAAGCCTCCCTAAACAACTACAGTTACTTGTTTTTACAGAACAGCCCCAAGCATCCTATGGAAACAGTGCAGAACATGGCTCAAGCCAGTAAAGCTGGCTGAGTAGCAGTTCCTCAGTAAAGATTTGGGACTCAGAGTCTCAGGTTTGGCTTTCCATGAGGTTGCTGCTGGTCCAGTGAGAGGTGGGAGAAGGGGAATGAGCACAGTCAGAGAGCTGGAGCCTCACCAGAGCAAACCAGTGGCACCTTTGCCCAAGGAGAACTCAGGTGCCAGTGCCAAGAAAAGCACTGCCTGCCCAACATGCCCCCAATATCCATGACAAGGGATAATGGTAACCAGTCACCTTGTGGGAGATTAAGTCTAGACTCATAGAAAATAGAATTTAAGATTTAATTTAGACCCTAAGAAAATGTGTCTAATGAATTCAGGCTGCTGAAGCAACAGAAGGCCTGGAGAGTCTCCCTCTATTAAACAGGATACAACCACAAAGAGTTCAGGTGTGACTGAGACAGGTATTCAGATGTCCTGGGACACAAGGATGGACTAGAAGCTTCCAGGGTCCCTTCTAGCAATACTTCTTCTCAATAACTATTTCCTGAATTTAATCTGGAGTTTAACAGTGAACCCATATATTTTATTTTCTGGGAGATATAACCTACTGCAGTACTAATATCTCTTTAACGACTTGACTGGGCCACACACCTCTAATTTAGTTTCCTCACAGTAAAAATGAGAGTAGGAAACAAAAAATACCCTTAAAAACCATATTTCACTTCCTTGCAGAGCTAAACTTTCCATTCTCAGAGCCTAGAACATGGATTAAATTAGAACAAATGACACCAATTTTAAGACTGAGAGGCTTCAAGCAGAAAAAAATCCCCAGCTAATTTCCTGAAAGACACAAAAGCTTCTCATTTTCTTGGAAATTATAAGAGACAAACAAAAACTCCAAATCCCAGAATTTACTGAAGGCTACATTAAAGCACCAAACAAGAGAGGATAACAAAATGTAATCTGTTTGCTAGGTCACACACACATCTAACTCTAATCACTGCAGAGCACCACTGATTCTATAATTTCAAAATTGAACCCTGCATTGATGTAAACCTCTTTACTTAATTGTTCTTTTAAAACATTAACCTGAGGCAACGGTGACTCAAAGCTTGGCGGATAATGCAATACACAGATCAAATGAAAAGGGATTCTTTTTTTCCTACTTGTTAATCTTATTTAAATCTGAGCTGAACAAACCATTGGATGACGAAGTTTTGTATAATGCCATGTGTACTAGCTTCCAATTTCTGTTACATGCAATGGGTAAAACTATCAATTGCTTAGCTGATTTTGCAGCATTACAGGTGGATAGGAAAAGGCTTTCAGATGATCTTGACTCCAAATAAAATTGGGGAAGTGGGGTCCTTTTTTTCCTCATGGGAATTATTACAAAACTCTTTCCTATTCACATAATTTTGCTAATTTTGTCTACATCAGATCCTGAAAAAAGCAATTCTTTTTCTTTGATTGATAAATATATTAATTTCCAATGAAACTCCCATTTCAAGAACAAGGTCCTCACAACCTAAAGATATAGAGACCACAACTTTGCACAGGTGGCATATGTGAACTCACACTTCACAGAGCTTTTTCTTCAGTTTCACTGAAAACTACATTATAAACTTCCCATATTATTGTAAGTGGGCACAATTATTGCCTGGAAAATTTCCTTTTTAAGAAAACAGTCGCTATGAATTACAGTTCAGTAAATAAACATTTGCTTAAATGAATGGAAGAGATGCATATCAAGATGATCTGATAATACATTTGTCTACAGCTCAGATCCCTTCTGCAAATACTTGTTTTCCCAGGAAAAGAAGCAGTAAATTTTCTGGAGGACTGAAATAGCACATCACTGAATACAAATGCACTGAAAGCAGTTATTCTGAAAGAAAAAAGAACAAACAACATTGGTTTTTATAATCCAGCAGCTTTTAAATGCTACAATTAAACAGGGTTGTTGCTGTTCCTGTTACCTACTAGTTCTGGCTGCATAATCCTACATTCCCTAGTTTATTTAAGGTAGAATGAGGAACATTGAACAATGAAGAAGGAGAAAAAATTACATCTGAAAGCAACAGATTTACTTTAATACGGGGTGAATCATGTTGCTTTTTGTATGTGCCTGTTCACTCAAGTGTTAAGTATTTTCTGAATTATAGAACACACAACCTAGCTTCAGCCCTTCTGGAAAGACAGGTACTAAATAATTTACTGGTTGAGTCGTCCACCAAGCCACTTACACAAAGTAATCTGCTATCTTGAAGCTTTCAGCAGACTTTCAAATGAGCTCAAGCAATTACTTTAGGTAAAACTCAGAAACACAGGGGAGCTGCAGAAGTATACTGAGAAAAGCTCTACTCTATGGCTTATATTCTTTGAACAGGAAAATAAAATCAGGTTCAGCATTACATGTGTATGGATAAAAGTCCATGCTACAGTGGATTTGCTTGTAAAAACAGTCAAAGCATAGAGCAAAATTGAGCAGACTGTTTAGAAGGGTCTTCTCAGGAAAAACAGACTCAAGCACTCAGCCCCAGCTTGAGGGTGTGGATCCTCCTAAAAACCTTGAAGGTACCAGAGAAGGATGACAGCAAGGTGTATGGGGGTGGAGATGGGCTTCTGTCAGTGTGCTGAGGGAAGGGCTGCCTGAGGGAGCCTGAGGCAGGACGAAGGACTGGCAGCATCCCTGTGAAGTTCAGCAAAAGCCAGCGCAGAGCGTGGCAGTCAGAGCCCAACAACCCCTGGAGCAATACAGGGAGCATGCATGTGTGTGTGGATATCTATATCTACACACAATGATATACACACACAAACATGACAAGGCTGTGGGAGATGGTCATGCTGCTGTGGCAAGAGAATCATAGAAAATATGAGTCTTGTGCAGGAAACCAATAGCCTTAAAATGGAAAGAGTGAGGTGATACAGTCTTCCATCACCTAGCTCAGAGTCAAAATTGGGGTGTTCCCAATCTAAAGAGCAAATGCAAACAGAAAAATGAGTAGTGATGATAAGTGTCAGTTAAGTGTAAGTAACAAAGGTAAGTGTGACCAGAAAAAAGGCCTCCACTAAAAATCTCAGAATGAAGAGCAGATTTTTCCCATGGTAATTGGATGTGGCTTTTTGTTTGTTTTTGAAACTTATTTCATTGACAAACCCAATACAATCTTGTTATTCCCTATTCTTTGAAATTCATGCAACCATGAGAAAACTTTTTTCATGCATCACCAGAAAAAATTTCATTTAATATTAAAAAAAAATTCAATTTACCTACTCACTTGATCATAGATATAATTGCATCTTTGTTATATGTGTAAATTCCTATGTTCACTGAGGAAACTAAAAAAGATCTACACAGGCAGGGAAAAAATCCCTCCATATAAAGTCCTGTCTCAAACAGAAGACATGACTTGAGGCTCAGTGGAAGGCTACAGACCTCACCAGCTTCCAATCTAAGAACTGAATATTTAAAACTCTGTTTATAGTTGATCCCTCCTTGAAAGAGGTGCAAGTAGAAATCAAAAGAGAAACACAGCTAAACGTTTAATTAGATTAAAGCTCCTAGTAGAACATCTTGTTCTAAAACCAAATCAGAAAAATGAGCAGGACAGAAGAATATGTAGAAACCTAGAATAAGGAGCACAGGAGAAACTGTAGAGGTAAGTATGAAACTCAAGTAGCAGGAAAAAAGCCTGAAAAGATTTCCTGCTCCTTGTTTGGGGCAGAACTGTAGCAAATTGCATTGTCCATTAGAAAAAGACTTAACACTGAGCACTAAATAAAGCATAACACTGCCTAAACCTGTAAGGACAGAAAAAGTACCTCAGATTTACATGATGATAATGTCTTGGGAAAACACCAGGCTCTGTGAAATCAGCTAAACACCTTACCGAGAATCAAACCTGGTATTTGTTTGACTTTTGATACAGGTTATATGATATCAAATATAATAGAACAGAGTATTGGAAAGTTGTGTTTAAAAAAAAGTAAAATCAAACAGACTTTCTTCACTCAAGAATAGTACACAGGTCTTTTAATCTACCTTGCTCCTAAAATATGGCTCATTTAATTACAAGAGTCTGCACATCAAGAATATTGTTACACGAACACAGTATTTGCCATTTATGTAACTCCTGAAGTGATAAAACCAAAATAAATACAAAGTCTTTAATTATGTGGGGCTGCCTGAACTAGGTCAGAGATTTTGGCCTCTGAGCTATATTTTTCTTTTGGAAATTCCACTTCTTATTTAAACCTACCAGCATTCTCAAGACAAATACCCAAAACTGTGATTTCACACAAATACATGCATGTGGTTATATTTCTAAATTACTTCCAAATTGTAAAATTAATCTTAATAACTGATCATGTCACACTGCATTTCCTTTAATTCATGTTAGTGCTCAAACATTTTGGTTATATAAAACTGCCTAATTATAACTCTGGGGAACCATTTGTAAAGAATTTTTTTTTTTTTTGAGAAATAAGCAAAAGGTAGCTTCAGGAAAAATCAATAAATTTATGTGTTTTGAGACTAATCACTTACAGTGTGCCTTGATACAGAATTTTCAGTATGAACAAATTGCTTCAATGCACATGTTCAAGCACAGATAACATCAACAGCATGCTGGGCCAAGAGCTAGTCTTTAGACTAAGACAAAAGTACTAACCAGCTGAAAATTTTAGGCCTGTATGTGTGCTTGATTTGCACACAATCCTTGTGAATCACATACCAGGCTGCATGCAGCATTCCTCACCCATTTTCCTTTAATGAAATGGCAATGCATCTGTCACTGAACTGGTGCTATTAAGAACTCGCTGCTGTGTACGTCAGTGGAGAGACACTGAATTAAAGACTTTAAGGCTGCCTCTTCACACTCACATTGCTTTCCCACAAACTGATGTGTGATCACAGACAAATAAACACAAGGTTGTGTGAATGTGATACTGTTCAAATGAGACGAGACAAAATCCAACATGCTACACCCTGTTTCTGTTTTCTCTAATGCAATTCAATATTCTTTCTTTACAGTCATTGGGAGAAATATACCTCCTAAAAACTTTAAAGGTATGTAATGTAATTAGTGCTCCTTAATTACCCTTGACATATGTGTCAGTAAAATTCTGTAGGATGCTACTGTCATTACAGCCAGTAGAAGCATGTAGGAAGAAAATATGCAACCATCAGTCTTAAAACATGAATTCATTCCTTAGGCATCAGGATAACTAGTTACTATGTCAAGGATGTAAGATCAGAACAACTGCCTATTGAGCAGAGACACAAAACTTATCATAATTCAGCAACAACAGAAATAGTTGAAATAATACATACTTTAAACTCTTCAAGTAAACTTGCATAAATTAAAACAAAGCAGAAGCTATCTTCTTATCATAATTCATGTTAAGGCTCACCAACTGACCCAGAAAAGAGGCCACAAGAATTCTAGACAACAAGTTGTCAGAGTGAATAGATAACTTATAGAGGAATATGATGCTACTGAAAGCTCATCCTTGAAATGCATGCGCTAGTCGCATTTGACAAATTTTCAGGAGCATTTTTGGGCACACTGTTCATTTAAGAATTATTTTTATATTTTAAAGAAAAACAACCTATGAGTTCATAAAAGCTAATTTTGGCAGATATTAAGTTATTGGGTTCTGCCTATTTTTTTTTTTCATCTAAGAAAGAGCACAACTTCAGCAGTATGAACCAGAGGAACAATATAAGTCAGTAGGAAAATCAATCTATGGTTGTATCTACTTTCACAAGCAGTGAATTTAATATGCATAGATTTCTGCAACACGACATTTGATGCTGTTCACCTCATGCCCACACTGTACTTTTTCTGAGGACAGAAACTCTGGACCAGCTCCAGTCTGGTCCTGTGAGCATTTGGATTGCATTAGGTATGCTGCTGGAACTTACCTTCTGGTTTATTTTCTACTGGAAAGAAATCCAGCTTGTTTCACAAGACTGCTCCATGGAATGAGTCTAAGTGCTAAGCAGAGGTAACAAGAAAACAAATTCCCAAAATGCATTAAAATATTTATGTGGATACATACTCAATCCAAGGCCAGAACAAACTCAGTCCCAGGCATCTATACCCAGAACATTCTGATTAAGTCTTCTTGCTCCCTCCTCACCCATATATTCCTTTCCCATAACATATTTTAGGCTGTCAATGCAATTTTTTAATGTTTTTTTTGCTGACTGGTTTCCTACGTGTGTCGGCCAGTATGTGGAATCCAGAGCAAGTCATCTCATATCAACTGCATGAATCTATTGCTATTGAGAAGTCTTGTGACAGAAGTTATAAAAACCAGCATTTTGATTTTCTCCCCCTGATTTGTGGAAACTGTCTTTAGTAGTCCTGACTTATCCTATCAGAAGTTTATTAAATAATTAAAAAACCAAGGTACAATGTGTTGTAGAACATTCATTTACAGATGGAAGAAATTTTTATATCTTTCATGTAAGAGAGAAAAAAATACTCAAGAGTAAGACAAGAATATTAAAACCAGCTGCTATATATACAATTGTGGAAAAAAGCATTTAACTTTTTCTTCTTCACCTATAACTGTAGTAAAAGCATGTACCTGGTCATGGCAGAGGGGTTAGGAATGGATGATCTTTATCATCCTTTCTAAACCGTTTTATGACATTGTGAATACAAAAAAGAACAGAAGAACTTTGAGATAATTTTTTAATATTTCAATTTCATATATGTAATAAAATAAGCACTAAACACCTACTATTTATTTAAAAATCAAACACTATTTGTGTACCAAAAGATTCTTCAATTGTAGTCTCCAGAACCTGTGGAAACTTTTTTGAACTTAGTTTGTTCTGTCAATTTAGGAAGAAAACTACTATACATAAAAATATTAGGTATCTTCTTCATGCTAGAAAATTAGCTGGTTAGCACTACAGAGCACACTTTTAATTTTCTGTGACCTACGTAGAAGGAGACTTAACATTCCACTAAAAAAAGGAAGTTTATCCTGCTGTGTCCTTTCCGTTCTAGCCAATAACTACCATCAACTGCTCCACCACCACAAAGCAGGTAGCAGGGCAGACACACTAGAAATCCTCCAACCCATTTTCTGTTTATCGCAATTAAGTTGTGGTTTGCCTGCAAAACCATGACATCCTGGAATTATCAACTGTTTCTAGCACAAATCCAAAACATAGCCTCATATGTCTACTATAAAGAACGTGAAATAGAGAAATGAACTTCCCTGCGTGAACCCATCATGCACTAGCACTGTCTCTCTAGACAGAAGACTCAGGAAACAGATCCCAGCACTTTAACACCTTTGCTACCAAACCCCTCATGCTTAGGTGACACGTACGTGACATGAATCGCTCCGGCCTTCACACAAACGCTTCTGTAACTGCAGTGTCACTGCCTCGGCTGAAGTCCTCCCTGTTCTCTGAAGCTCATTCCCCAGCAAGAACAACTTCTAAGTAGCCCAGCTCATTCCCACGTCTGAGCTGGCAGTGCCCTGCAGATTGCCATGGGCAGACTGCAGAGCACAGCCCCAAAGGGAGACACTTTCGAGCCTGCTTTTCTCAGTTGTAGACTTTACTTTTAAGAGAAGTTAAAGAAAGGCTACAAGAGTTCTCCTCACATCATAGATCATTCAGCCAAGTTGTTTTAAGGTGGTCCCTTCATGTCCTTTCTGTAACTACACCTAAATACACACAGATAAGTTCCAGAAGCTGTTACCAGCTTTGGGTTTGAGGAGATTTAAATTATGGTTGGATTAAACTTGGTTCTGTTTTTCCAGGTTTTCAAAAGTGGCGATGTAGCTGAAGTTGGGAAGCGCATAAAATACATCAAGATAAACTGTCATTAATGTTTTGTTGCCAGTGGAACTGGCTTCATTATATATTACAAAGTAAATATATCGCTGTGGGACAGATCTTTCCAGTTTTCCAATCACAAACTTCATCTAGCCTGTAATCTTAATTTCGATTTGCACACTAGTCACAGAAACTGACTGAATTCCAGGCTGCATGTTAAATTGGTGAGACCACTGCTTAGGAAAACACTTCACTAAAGGATGAGCAAGTTTAATGAAGGCATCACCAAGAAACACTAAATCATACTACACCACTTATTTTTCCAAGGCAATGGAAATATAGAATGCTCAAATGAATAACAGTATGGAAATTCAAAATGCTAAAGCAATTGCCATTTTTATCATAGTCAATGTCCTTAGATGCCTGTCAATCTCTAAGGAGCCAAGACTTCATCTGTTTTTATATTTACAGATGTATTTTCAAAACAGAAATAGAAAAAGATGCTAAGGGAGAGGAGCTTGAGAGTAAACTAACTTCTCACATTTTACTTACCGTCTTTCCACAATTACTTTCCCTCAAAAGTCTGACCTTTTTTTTTCTAGAATGACTTCTAAGAAATGTCTCAGAAAAAAATTATCAATACCAATGAGTAATTGTTGTTTGGGGTTTTAAAAAAATATTGTTTGATTAATATTGTCAGCTGTCCTCATTTTCTTCCCCATGAGGCTTTTCTGTTTATACCCCGGCACCTTCCCTCCACAGCTTACAGGTAATTCTTCTTTTCCCCTGTGTCACCCGATAATCCCTGTTCTGCTTTCACTCAGTCTTCTCCCTTTCATCTTTTTATTCCTGTACCCTCTGACCTACCTTAGAAACAAACTCCTATTTAATCTCCTGAGCATCCAAAAACTGTTCTCCTCCCCACCTTGCCTTGTTTGGGGTGAACTTTCAAATTGTATAGTTGAATGTTAACAGACACTTGTCTTCTGGTGATGGAACTGAATTTCTGCAATGACTCATAATTAATCTAGATATCCACAGGTTTAAATAGCTCACTTAATCTCATGAGCCTTTTGGTAGCCCATGCAGTGCACTCACATGTCAAACTGCAACATCTTTGCAGGCAGGCAATCAAAATCAGGGAGCCCTGACCCCGATAAATCCTGAAAACTAGGATAGCTCTAATTTAAGTGAGCTAAATCTACATGCAACTGTCTAAAACACATTTAATTAATATATTTGGCCTAGGAGTATTTGAAACTGTGTTGAAGTATACTACTTCCTTTCATGTCAGTCCCTAGAACAGGATCATTTGGGCAGAAACTGGCTTTTAAAACCAAGGTTCAGAATGGCCCATGGTCGAACACACCATGTTCAACTTCAGAGTACCACTGCTGATAAGGAGGGGAAGGGAGAGAAGGAATAAGTCAACAAAGGCATGACAGTTCCCACATATAATTTAAACCAGAATATAACTGAAGTAAGGACTGGATCTCTCTACAACATTGCTGAGTTGTTCTTCAAGCTGTATTGTATTTGGGAACTAGAAGACAAATAGAAGCTCAATTTTGTTGGTTCTCCAGTGAAGCCCCTTTGTTTAGGATTCTGAACATTAGGCAAACATTTCATTACTGTGAACTGTTACAATCACTGAACAGACTGAAAAAAAAAATCTGCCTTACCACAAGTTGGTCATCACATTCATAAGACATGTCCTATAAATTTGTCTTACCCATGTTTTATGTCTTTGGGTTTATAAGATCAGTTTGCTTCTTCTGGGAGCACTCACTAGGATCAACTGCAAAACAGCTGATCTTCCATCTATAAGATTATTTTTAAAGGAATGCAGAAATACATCTACCTGTATAATGAGTTCACAGGAAGGCACAAAAAGTTGCCAAAGGATGTACTATAATACAAAAATACAGTAATACTTAGACATTTATTACATTACTGTTTAACTGCTATGAAGGTAAAACTCCCTTTCAAGACTGAAATGTCTTTGAGAAATCACAAAAATAAAGACCCTTTAAAAAATTTTATGAAGCACTGTATTTTATTCTACAAAGAAGATTATATAGACAACTAGAAGGGGAAAATATGATTTAAAAAACTAAAGCAGAATATTTTAAATCAGATAAACTAACCAGTTTTAACACATTTGAAGACTTTAGGCTTTTAAGAAAAAAGTATTTACTCTTCTGAAAATATCAATTTTTAGTCTAGATTTATAAATCAAACATGGAAAGAACTATTTGATAGTAGTATACTGTCACAGAAAAAAAATTAGAAAAAATTTGTATCTGTTTGAAAAAAAATTTTGAAAAAACTTGCACACTGTATCCTGTGCAGTACTCACAAGGATTATAATTTTTGGATCCTTAGTGTTCACGCTCTGCAATCATACTTCAAAATATCAACAATTAAATCTGTAGTGAAGGTGATGAATAGTTACTTTGCTGACTCATTCCAGATGTATACACAAGCTGCAAAGAAGGCAGTGCCCAGGATTGAAGATAGGTGTGATGGAGGTGAGGGGAAGGGACCAAAAACCTTGTTGAGAGGCACCTTTTTGATCCACCTGCTGCTGAATCACTGACTGCTGTCAGGCAAAGGCTGCAATTATCGATCCGGAAAGGTTAGGACTTAGTTCCGAAGCCTTCCAGCAGATGTCCTCGCAAGGCAGGCATGTCTGGGAGCTTCAAGATGTCACCATTTAAAACAGACAGATGGGGAGGAAAAGAGACTTAAAATAGGGGTAATAAAAATGTATAAACGAATTCAAAATATTCAGTGTATTCTCAAAAGCCAAATTTAAAAGCACAGGCAGCACATTTAGAAAAAAGGAGTGTCATCTTAAAAACTGAAAGTCACCTGGAAAAAGTACATGTTTGAAGCAGCACATCTGTTTCCACCAATGTTTTGTAATTCTTACACTTCATGTGTAAACAAAATACAAGGTTGAAAAAATGATCATGAAAAGCACAAGCAAAAGGCATAAAGACTCTAATCCTGCCCCACTCCTTCCCCTTTCATGTTAAAACTGGCACTTATTTTATTGTGCATAGAGCCTTCTTATTGTGCCACTCCCTAGTGGCAGTGACACACAAATGTTGTCACGAAGTTGGTATTCTTGGAAACATAAAATCCATCTGCTATTTGAGGCCAAATTAAAAAGAACAATTTCCTTAAAATAGTCATAATCATCATGACTTGTACAAATGGAAAGTTTTGATACCACATTAAAAATATTTGACTTGCCCTTCTACGTAGTGAGTAATGCATCCAAAGTTAACCACCCACAGACACCTATGAGAGAAGAGAATGACTGATCAAGTACTGTTGTACAAACTCAAAGCTGGGTTTCTTCACCCAAGTTTACCAGACCAGTATCTCCAGCCCACAGTCCATTGCCTGATTTAATGCAGATCTTCATGGCTTCATACCCAAGAAGCTGTGTCAGGAAAAGGTGAAATCAAGAAAATAAGCATCACTGACTTCTTCAAGAGCAGACACAGAAGTGCTGAAACTCACAGCTTACTGGGATACCAGCCAACTGGGACATGTCAGTCACTACACTTTGGCTGGTGTAAAGAACTCTAGACTGTCCCAGCTTCTGAAAAATGCTGGGAGGGTGGTTACAATAGCTGGGATAGACTTGTCTGCCAGAGCTTCTTCAGTAGCTCAAATAACTGGGACAGATTTGTCTGCCAGAGGTTATTTGGTGGACCCATTATGGCACTTACAGACAGAAAGCATTGCTATGCTCTACACACTGAATTAGGTCCAAGCTAACATCATCAATTTTAGAAACAGACTGCTCATGAAATCTTACAGGAGTAGGGATTTTGTCAGTATCTTGTCTGAATCTTCAATAGCATGGATGAATGATTTTCTGCGGGCTGATGGTTCTCAATTTCAACAACAAAAGTTAAAAGAAAAGATTTTTAGCTTGGAAACATTGAATGACCATGGTCAACAATACAGAACTGTGACATTTCTTAACTGGCAAATGCTTTTATGCCACAGAAACACCAGATAAAGCCCATTCTGAACTGAATTTCTGTAATTTACTGAAATTCTGTAATCTGTCCTAGGAAAAGAAGAATCCAGGTTCCACACTCTGAAAAGCCAGTAAATACAGTATTAAAGCTATTACAGTTTTTCAGCTTAACTAAGGTTCTCTTCAGCTGTCACAAAAAATACTTATAAAATTCTCTTTAACCTTTTAGCTGTGCTTTACTTAAACAAGCAAACAAAAAGTACAGAAGAATTCCATGAAATCCAGATTTCCATTTAAAATTTCAAAGAACAAATACAAATGATGAATGATGGCTGGGAAACAGCTACAGACTATTAATCATTTAAGATTACTTCACTAAGCTCTGTCTTTGTCTTGAATCTCAAGCCCCTCACCCTTCAGCCACACTGAATTACAGCACAAGCAGAGGTTAATTCTACTGGTTTCCAAATAAAGACCTCCTGGGGTCATTTCAAACAAAACCATAAAAAATGGTGATGCAATCCTAATCATAACCAGCTATCCCTCCATAGCTCTAGTTTTATCATGTACACATATTCCAGTCAAATCTTTATGAACTATGTCAACAAGTCATGATTTCCCCCTATTTCCCCATGAAAACTGTGCAAGGATAACTGTACACGTCCACGAAATAGAGGATGTAATTTTATTGGAGGTCCACAGGTAATTGTATCACATTAGGGAGTGGAAGAATCTTGTGGTATGGCACAACACAATACCTCACTAAAACACCCTTAACAGAAGGTTAAATGATATGCAACATGATCAATCAGTAATTCATCATCTTCTAGGCACCACTGATTAATTTAAAATAAAATTCAATAAATTGAAAAAATATAGTCCATTAATTTGTTGTACTGTCTTTAAATGAAACAGCACTTTGAAAGTCACAAATAAAAAAGCAGCACTTTCTCTTAATACCAACACCACTGTAACACATACTGTAGCGTGGCATGCAAATCCACATCTGCAGTCTTTTGTTTTGTTTAGTATTAACAAATGGAATGGTAATTTTCTATCTCAAATATTGGTAGCATAACATGTAAGTGCAGATCATTCTGGCCACAGGTGTGGTAAGCCGTAACAAGTGTGTATTACAAGAGCATAAACATAGAGCATGACACTTACATCCGAGAATCTCTCTTTTGTACTTTACATGGTGTTTGGTACAGGCTGACTTCCAACTTGCTGTACCCAAGCTTCAGGAAACGAGATGATTGACCTTTTCTGGTTTTATTTAAAAGTCAAATGCAGTCACCATCAAAGCACAACCGTTAACAACCTGGTAAAAAAAATGCCATAGCTCCATTGAAAAAAAACCCAACTTGTCCTTTTAGTAGACTCCATGAAGTGATAAAGTTTCCATTACAGGCATGTTACAAAGCCTTACAGTGGTACTGCAGTGTCATTCCTGTTAAGCACAGATTTGTTCAGAAAAGCGGTTCAAACTGAGCTAAGCTTTACGAGACCGCGCACTGAGTCTTCATGCAACGAGTCCTGGCTGGCTAGACTCAAGACGTGCATTGTATGGCTGTGAGTAATAGGACTTCCACTTGGCAGCATCCCAGGGGGTGACGGGGCTTCTTCAGGAGTGAGAAACTGATGGCCTTCGTGCTCCTCTTTTAATGGCATGATGTCTGTCAGGCCTGAATCTGATGTGAGATTTGGCATAGAAGATGGTGGTGTCGGTTGCCCTAGAGTCAGAGTTGCACAAGGCCCACTGATAGAAGTTTTTCCTGGTAAAGGGAGCTCTTCACTAGTTATGCTTGGCTCACTCTGTAGGAGGGGGGTGGCAGCAGCCTGCAAAACGAATTTAGTGCTCTGAATGCACTGATCTTGGTCACACTGTAGAATGGAAGGGTGTCAAAATCATGTAAGACAAACAAAACAGGAAAAAAAAGGCAGAATATGGATAAAAAGGTATGGAAAATAATGGGATGTGAAGAGAAAAAAAGAAAGCCATTAGTATCATTCCATGGTTAGCCACCCAAACATCCCATTGCATGCTGCCCAGGAAAAAAAAAGGAAAGGCATGCATAACTGAGCCAATGCTTTGGATTATTATCGAAGAAAATTATGATATACATTTACAGTGTTAATTTAAGGGTTCTTTAAAAAACAGTAGGCAATTTTCTTCTTTTAACTTGTCTTCAGATGTAGGAATTAACCTACCACAGAGGTTTTCCAGAACAAGAATTCTTTTGACACAGATATCTTACACAGTTAGTAAAAAAAGCTCTATGAGTAAAATTTTTTTCCTCTCACAATTTAATACATTGTATATAAATTCTACAGAATGTCCTACGCTACACTCCATACTCCTGAGGATGTGTAGAAACCAGGCAGTACTGCAGATTCATTGAGATCAACTTTAATGATTTTTAGGCTGTTTCTTGATTAATCCTGACAATGTGACGAATCAAGGTACAAAACATAAGTTTTTTGGCAAGCACTGTCTCAACAGCAAGCCAAATTCAGCATTATATAAATCCAGTTGAGCTCACTGTGTGTTAACAGAAATGGGGGTTTTTTTTGCTCTACATCATTCCTAAGAACTGTTCATACAAAATTACCCCTCATGCCTTGATATGACAAGACAGGTATCTATTTCAATGATGTCCAGCTAGCTAAGTGGGTAATATATCTACTGCCAAATTAAGTTTCTTTAACATGAATTGGCATGATTTTTGAGAGCTTCTAAGGAAAAAATATATAATTCATAGCCTGATCAGTTATAACATTGCAGTTTTTCAAAATCTTATTAGATTAATTTGCCATAGTACTGTTCTGCTGAGTAAAAAAAAAAAAAACTACAATCAACTACTAATGCAATGAAGGGCATTTGGAGGCAAGCAACCAGAACAAAAGATATATCCAGAGGTAAGACATCCTACTCACTGTTTATTTCAAGCATTCTGTTAAAGCAGTATGTTCTGCTCTATGACTGACTTCTTAGATTTTTATGAAATTACTACATATTACAGATCCATCATCTGTTCAGACATTCCTGATCATAACCATTGTTACTAACATTACAGCAATTCTCTAAAATGCCCATTTGAGTTTAATAAGCCACTGGGATACACTCTCTGAAAACTTACGGGAAGACTTTTGCCTCCTTTATTGCATGATGAAAACCATGGTTAACAATGCTTCCTCTGTTATTTTCAGGTTCTCCAATTTCACCACTGAATAGCTTAATGATGGATGCATACATCTAACATTCAGCAAGTGTGCAAGCAGACCACTTGGTCATAAATAGATAGGTAGTGTTTAAAACACGTGTAAATGGTTTAGGACTCCCAAACCAATTACTTTTGACAGGCAGAAGCTCAGTCCTTCCTCAGGTATGAATTTCCAAGACTTCTGCGTTCAGAAAGATAAACAGACTGACCTCCTATAACATAAATTGAGTTCATATAAATTGCAAGTGATCTTCCTCTCATAAAATGATGAACAACCCCTGCCAAACAACTGAAGTGGTTCCCTATCATTTCAGAGGGATTACTCACAGGCTTAAAGCCATAACCTCGCTTAAGACCTTACTAAGAAGAAAACTGCCGGCATCTTTTAAAGTCAAGGTTTCAATTAGTAATTCAGCAGGAATAACTCATTCTTGATTAATATCCTGTCATTCGTGCCTGCTTATTTAAATGAAAACTTCAACCAACCTTACTATGCAGACCTTAAAAATATGTTAACTGAATTTTCAAACTTCAAAAAGACCAACAAAACCTATTTTTTCTGAAAGGCAGTAGCCAAAGAACAAGTTAAATAACAAAGGAATGCTTATAACCACTGGGGGACACTGGAAACAAATAATGTTAGTAGCTAACTTCTTGCTTTAGTGAACCGTCAGCTCTGATCTTCAAAAGGAAATCATTAACGTGTTCCAAGCAATGCAAGTCCACAGTTTTGTACTAGCTGAAGATAATTTACTTGAACTCATTGTATAGTCTGAATTTATTTTCTTCTTATAGAGCTCTACTTCATTTCAGTTAAGTTAATATTGTAAAGATAAAGTAGCCTCATAAAGCTCCATTAAATAGTGTTATAAACTTCAGGTGCTGTATATCCCTTAATTTTCTGTGCACTTGCCACTTCCCTAAAGCCTCTCCTTTCATTTAGATAAATTTCAGGTTTTCTTTTTCTTGTCTGTTCAACAGTGATCAGCACTAAATCCTTAGGAAAATACAGGCTGTAAAGAGCTTTCAAAAGGGAGCTATTGCAGGGTCTAAGCCAGAAAAAGTATGCGTGTTCTATGAGGCTCTCAAAAACATCTGATAAAATCAACACATAACATACAGGTAGACTATTTTTGAATCTAAACAGCCAACACATGTTGGCTAAAAACAAAACTAAAACGAGAAAATCAGATTTGTTATAGGGTTGGCATGGTGGTTTTTCCTTGGTTTCGTTATTTCACTCCTGAATTTAGGGAAGGAAGTCTTAGCTGCTACTAACCACATGAATTATCCAACACTAGAATTTCAAATGAGATAGAAAAGCCTATGATTGTGAGAAAAAAGAAGCTAAGCATTGAAATCTAAATAACTAAAATCTACCAAAAAAAGTATTCCACCAGCATCTTCTTATTTTAGATACGCTCATTTTATTTTTCACTTAAAATTTCCACTGTTTCAGAGAAACAGCAGATTCTGAAGGTAAGACAAGTTTAATAAGTTCTAAAAGTATGGAAGTTCAACTAAATATATGAACAGAAATTTTTAGATATCTATTTATTTCCACATAAAAAGACACAAATTAAAGCAAATTGGACAAAACCTAGAATTTTGTGTTTATTTCACAAATAACAAATACAAACAACTAAAGAAAAATTTTTTTTTCTGAAGAAAACCTGTTTTTTTCTAAGCTACATAGAAAATACATGATAACGTTGTACATGGCAATGTATTTTTCACATTTTTAAATGTGATTATTTCAAAATAATAATGTTTACTTTGAATATTAAATAAACTTAGTTTAAAATTTGCTAAATGCTAGTTACATTCAAGAATTGTTATAGTTCTCAGAAGATGGAGAAAAGCAGGCTGAATAGTCCCACAATCTCTGAATAAAGTACAAACAACATGGAGTTCAGAGGAGGTTTACAGCAGTATGCAGTTATGGGTAGGATGCTGAAATATCATATTCTGGATACAACAAATGGGTAAAGAGAGGAGGGATAGAGCTGTGTAACTGTTCCCAGCAGGTGTAGGATTTCACAATTAAAATCAATGCATTACAGATGTTGTGCAACAACTGAGCCACAAACCCCACCAAGTCAATGGCTCCACTATCAAACAGTACAGTTCATGAGTAGATCTATGAAGGGAAACACTTCTGAAGCCAAATGGGAAACTACACTTGGCTCAGAGACTTTACTTCATATTGGAAACTGTTCTTATGGACTGAAAGTCTGAGAATGCTTAGAGCAACTTGGGTGCATTCCAGGGGTGTATCTTCTAAAATAAATATAGTTCATGTGCTCCAACACTGCTCTAAGATGTGAGCAAAAATGCAGTAAACATTCACTATCAAAAGAATTGCTCCTAAAACATATCTCAACCCAAAGCAAAAGGCTGAAATTGATCTACTTGCATGTGCCTGTAACCCATTTTAACTGTGAAGTAAAACGCATTAATGAAAAACCTCTATCAACCTTGACTTGGTAAGAGCCCTGAGTTCTGTGCTGGGCACCTGGGAAGGACATCAGTAAATACACAAGGAACCACACTCGCAAAACTCCCAGCAAAATGAGGCTGCGGTGCTTGCCCATTCTGTCACTGTCATGATAGAAATACTTACTCCCAATAATGAAAATATGAAAAGCAAAGGAAAAGGTACACTATGATGGTCAGAGTTAATGTTCCCTGAGTCAACTGGATCTATTTGCAGATCAGTAACAGAAATACTGAAGTGAACACGCGTGAGAGGACTTTCCTGCCCTTGTCACTGGTAATAAATGTTGTGCATGCACTACACTTCCTATAATTTTCAGCAGTACACATAGGTTAGAAAACACTTTAAAGAATCTGCATCCAGGAAAAGAAATGGAGAATTAGAAACAAGGGAATTTGGTACACATAGAACTACCTATACACTGAAGAAGAGATGCCTAAGAATGCAGGAATAGAAGGAAATTTCTTAAAAAAAGGAAATAAACCTCTCCTGACCCAGAGTCAAACAGAAACCAAGTCTATCACTTTAGACGGCATTAGAGAATTCCTAGAGACGTCACAGTAAATATAAACCAAACTAACTCCTCTAAAAAACTTCATGGAGTGGGACAGATTATGTATTTCCTCCTAATGGATTACTAAAGAATAAAATACTCTATATCAAACCCCAAGAATCAACTCCAGTTTTTAAGATAAAATTAAGTACTACAGTGGTCCAGATCCAAGTAGTGGTAACTGATGGGTTTATGGGTAAATAAGAAGTTTTTTCAGAACACAAAGAAAATAAACTTTAAAAAAGAAATAAAAATAATAAATTACAGAGAAAATTATTATTTCATAATGGGTGAGATACTGTGCTTCATACAAAAAAAAAAAAAGAATAAGGAAAAGACTTAGGTAATCAAACTAACGATGAGCTCATAAAAATAATCAGGAATAAAATGCAATAGGGAAATACTTTGGATATTACCAGATCTACAGATTATGAGCTCCAAGTGACCATGCTTTTCATGTGGAAAAGGATATTAAGAAGTTGGCTAATGAATTTATCAGACTAATTTCAAATTATGTTGGAAAAGAAATCAAAAACATTGGGAATGCACGAGGAAAATAACTACGCGCTTCCAGCCTTCACGGAAGTATAGATTCAGCTTTTAGTAAAAGAAGGTAGATACTATGGAGAGACCACGAGAAAAACCTCTTCTATAAAGATCTAGAAAAAATCCAAAATCACACTATGGGTCTATCAAGCACAGTTTATAGCTATAACTGACTTTCTGAGATTGTGACAAACCGAGTCACTACCACGAGTAGGGTAGATCCTGTACGAAATACTCAAAATCTCAGATGCAAAATTACCACAAAAGCTGTTAAATACAGAAAGAATGCCCCATAAATGGTATCCTGAGTAAGAGATAATGTATTACGCTGAAAACGAGTGTCTGGCAACTTTACACTTAGTCTGATATTTATTTTGAACTTAACTGCAAAAATGAGGCTATGCTAAAAGATTCATTAAAATAAACGAAAACGGAGTATTATACTAAGCAACCCACAGAGATTTAATGAGGGACAAGAGACTCACTGGGTGAAGCACAAGAATTCTGTTTAGAAAGCCACAAGTCACTGACTCCTACAAGGAGCTTCTGAGGGAGCTGGGGTTGTTTAGCCTGAAGATAAGGCTCAGAGGAGACCTCACTGCTCTCTACAAGTCCCTGAAAGGAGGTTTTAGCCAGCTGAGGGTTGGGCTCTTCCCCCAAGCCAGTAGTGACAGGACAGGAGGACACTGTCTTAAGTTGCAGCAGAGGAGGTTTAGGTTGGACATTCACAAATTCTTCACAGATGGGGTGACTGGACATTGGAATGGGCTGCCCAGGGAGGTAGTGCGGTCACTATCCCTGGAGGAGTATAAGAAGAGTGGCACTTAGTGCCATGGTCTAGCTGTCAAGGTGGTGTTTGGTCATAGGCTGGACTCAAAGATTTTTTCCAACCTAGCAGATTCTGTAAAAGATTTGTGGGAAGAAAGGGAAATGAAAGAGGGAAGGAATAAGAGAAGACAAGTGTGAGAGAATATGCTCATTTAAATCTTTATTTTACATCAATGGTGAGGAGAGATATTTTAGCACACTGTGGATTAAGCAGGGTAATGTCTAGACATGAAGACCTGATATAATACATTCTGCAATAAAGTGAAGAGAGACACACCACAAAGGTATACTGAAACACACTTCAGACTTCTAGTAATTTATTTCTTGTAATCAAAAGAATTAAGCTTGCTGAAACAGTATAAATATCTCTGATGATGTGTGAACAGCCAAACTTCTGCCATTTGAAATCTACTATGGTCTACAGCTATGATCTACACGTCCTCCTTTAAGTCAAGGAATTTCACTTTGTCTGTCTTTATCTGAAATCATAATAACACTGGCTCCAGTACCAGATATATTCCCTTCAGCAGGGAAGGAAAAATAGTGTTAGAGAGATGGGTAAACTAAGGTAGTCTTTAACAATTTACAACAAAACTCAAGGGAGAAATTCTAATGCTAATAGCCAGCAGTTCTTAGAAACCAACTGGTCTTGGATACAGACCAAGAGAAAAGATGCCCTGAGAAAATTGGCATTACAGTGTTCAAAAATATTCCTTCAAACCAAACAAGATATATGACATTTTTCAAACTTTTTCTAAGAGGTCATTTTCAGGAGTGAAATCTGCAGATTTCCTAGTGACGCTGATAACTGTTAAAGAATTTAGGCTTCTCCCCGCTCATGTGGTGTGGTGTTCTAGGATGCAAGTAGAAATCCTTGAAGAATTTATCTAATTAGAAGTATTACACTCTAAAATTGTAACAGCTACTCGTCTGACTTACAATAATACCGTAATAGATTTCCCCATTTCTAGAGACAAACTTAGTCACTTTTCTACCAAACTGGCAAAGATTTTCTCATTAATATCTAGGAATAATGATAGTGTCTAAATTCTTGCAATGATAAGACAAATTAATGCCATGGACACATTGTGGGTCTATGAGCCTCACAAATAAGAAGCCTTGACAGCGTCAGAAAGTTTGGCTAATCCCTGAAAGACCTCAGCCCATTTCTAATGTTTGTTTTCTCTTTTTTTAAACTCCCTTTTCTCGCTTCAGAGTTACAATATTTTGAGTAAGATTTATGTAGAGCATTACCTTTTTCTGCTCAACTGTACCTCAGAAGATTCAGACTTAATACCACGTCTCTAATATATTTTCTTATTAAGGAGACTAACAAATCTATTTAATTCTCAAAACATTAAGCAAAACCAGCTTAGGAACTACAGCAAAATTTTTATATGAGTTTATCAGTGACACTAAAACTAATCTGTCTGGGAAGAGGGTGTCTTTTCTTCTTTTGTTCAAAAGAAAGGCTGAACTATGTCAGAAGGCCTCATGGCTTCCTCTTTTTTGGCAGAGGGAGAGAATCCGTAACTCATGACTTCTTTGACAAAGTATTAGAACCCACATACTGTGAAGATATGTGGACAACAATTCAGAAATAGGCACATATGCAAGATGGTTGCCTTCAGGAAAAGATCTCTTTCCAGTTATTCTCTTCTTCTTGGCACTGGAAATCCTATCTTCCATTATGATAGCCAATGCTACCAGCAAAAAAACCAAAGTAAATACTACTGGCAGAGTTTCAAAGATATTTAAAAAACTTTTGTTGTAACAATCCAGTTGCCATTTTTTGTTCAGGTTCAGGGTCCTACTGTTCTTTCTTCAAAATATTTCTCCCCTAGGAACTCCTCTTTGTTCATTTTTGCTTTTTAAAATACATTAGTCTATGCAAAACCGCAGTGTACAAGCAAAGAAGGAAATAGAGTATGAAGAAAGTGCCACACAAAATAACAATTAGCTGGAAAATGATGAACCAGAGTAAGTCCACGATACTTGAATATTCCAGTTCAAAACACAGTAGGTGTCAACAGCAAAAGTCAAAATGCCAGTATATTCAATAAATCAACAGCGTAGAAAAGACTCTTTTTCTTTTAAGAATCCACGAGCAATAACTATTACACTGTATGAAACATACATTAAAAAGAGCCTTGGATTTTGTTTTTTTTTCCTTACTGGTATTAAACAACTCATTCCACCCAGTGTGTCAGCTGTATCCAGTTAGTTATTACTTGATTAGTTCACATGAAAGTGGAGAAGAAAAACATTCACAGGAATCTTGATGAACAACACTATGGGATGATTCCTACCATGTTGCTCTGAGATTGTGTGGCCCCATACATGGTAATGCCATTTGATGGTCCTGCTAATTGCGGTGTATCTGGCTGTATAAATCCTCTTCTGTCAATTAAGCTACAGGATAATCACAATAAAGGAAAAGTATTAGAGACATTGCTGATCAACACCTATCTCCTCTCAATAAAAAGAAAAAAATCCCCCAAACTTTCTATCATACAACAGACCTTAATACCTCACCAATACCTTCTAATGCCCCCTTTTAGTCAAATGAAGTACTAGACTTCATTTTCTACTCATCAGTAAGGCACTTGTTCTTTGTGATAATGCCTGTCATATAATCACATGTACTGGTACTTTTTTTGACTTTTACCAGAGACAGTAGACGTAGAAGCTTACCAGCAGATACCACAAAATCAAAGACTTTTAAACCACAGGTGAAAATACAAATGACAAAAGTCACTTTTAGGGAGTTTTGATTCAGTACCTCTTTTAAAGGTTCTTTTTTTTTTTTTCCAGCTTCCACATCTAAATTGAAACTACTTAACAACAAAATTTAACAAGAATGAAGAAAACTTCATCTTTCTTTCTGAAAGACAACTTGCCAGCTGTTTCATGACAGCTACTTAACACTACTTATAGTGTTCCACTGTGCTTACCAAAGTGATGTACTCATAAAATTTCTTATTTCTAAGAAAATGCTTTGTGGAGAAATTACTAAATGCAAGTAAAAAAATCTGTGTAAGATTATAAACAAATTACATAGAATGAAATAATCCAACCTAGGTAAAGATTAAAGATGCTTCAAGAAGTAATATAATTTGTTGCACCAGAATACTGGTCAGACCTATGCTGAGAGCCAAGGATCAAATTAAGATTTGAAAGTAACTGTTGAGGACATGTGAAATACATTCTGAATTTCCTAGCATAGGTTTAAAAATTATAAATGATCTTAAACAGAAGTAAGAAAAGTTTTCATTATTTACAGATCCTCTCTTCATCTGCATTCCATGCTCAAAGGCACTTGAACATTTTGAATTTTGACCTGAAATTGCTGGTAAGCCCCTTTTCCAGAATTTAAGGAAAAAACTTAATATTTAGTGACTTGGGATATAGCTGAGATTAAAAGTAAAAGAAGCAAGCTTATAATTTACATGTTACAGTCAGTAAATTTTTCTCCGTGGTCACAAAATACCTCCCTGCAGAACCTTTATACACACATGTCAATGTCTAAATAAATAATGTTACTACATGGAATTTAGGAATATAAACACACAAACTCTGCTAAAACACAGGAGCCAATGCCAGTCTGGTCCAATTGTGTGTTGCTATTTTTATCAGCCTAATATAGTATTTCATATACTGAGAAACATGATGTAGTTTTAATAAGATTTCCATTTGGAGTCAAAAGAATTTGAAGCATGGCATTGAGCTTTTATGTCCTTTATCAAAAGCAAAATGGCAGAATTAAAAGGTTGGTTTCAGGCAACATCCATACAGGCAGGAAGCAGAAACAGAACTCTCACCAGGGGTAACCCCATATTTGGAAACCTCTACTCTGTTGTTTCCTCTTTAGGAAAAGATGTCAGTCTCCCCTGTTGAGCTTTGACTGCTCGTAGAAGAACCACCTCTGACATTCCTGACAGCAAAGCCAGAAATCTCATTCCAGTTAAACACCTGAGCCACTGGATCATAAACTCATTTACTTTCATTCTTCTTGTTCAGATTTGTAACTTTGCAATTCCAGGCAAAGCAAAACATACCAACCAAGGAGTAGGCCACAAAATTATCTACAAGTTTTTCTGCCCCTCTCTCCAGTGAAACTGGGCCTCTGCTGTGTATGTAGTACATGAACTGCCTAATCACTGAGCACTGGAATAAGAAAAGAATTACGTTTTTCTGGCTGCCAGTTTTATTTCTGCAGTCTCAGCTCTGTACTACATTTTCCTGAGTCTGAAAAAACATCTCCAACCTCAAATATATAAATATTTCAGATTTCCAAAGGTGAAAATGTATTCAGCAAAACATAATCCATTACGTGTTCTTTGGAATTGCTTTAGTGTAAGACCACCAAAATCAGTTTCATGTATATATGTTAACAGTATTAAATAAAAAAAATACTGTCCACTTAAATACAATATTTATTTATTTAACATTATTTTGTGAAAAGACAAAAATCAACAATTATCAAGCTAGTTGTAGATTTAAGGTTGCTCAACTCTCCTCAACTCATGTCACATTTGTTAAGTGTGAAAAAGTTTCATTGACTTCCAGGCTGACCTTCATGCAACAGCTAACTACTAGAAATCTTTTATTGCTATAAGCTACTAACTACAGTGGTGAAAGTTCAAACAACAGACAAGCTTATTTCCACATCAGATGTAATTTTACAGGATTTGATCACTAACTTAGTTTAAACATAATTTACCAACTCAACTCTCTACCACTGAAGAAAAACTTAAAGTTTCTAATGGACACCAATCCAAAACTTCTACTTTGTTGAGTAAACTCAAATAATCTAAAAGAATATTTTTTTCCTTAACAATCACATGGCCTCATTTATGTTAACAATGCTTTGATATACTCTTACCTTGGAGAGAGGGGCCCACAGAGAGCAGCACAGCAATTAGTAAAGATGTTGCCATAACTGTAGGGATTATAGTTTTCTTTACCTCTTTTATTTGACCATGATCCTTTAATCTGAAGAGATATTAACAATATGCATCACATTTAATACAATACAGAAAATGACTGTGAGAAATTAACATTGCAACACACTACTTGCAAAAGAGACCACAGCAAATCCATAATGACACTTTCCAAATGATTTAAGAGTTTTGGGTTATGAAGGCTGGACCCTACGATCACCAGCTTTACCTCCATAGATGGAGATGACCCACAATCTCAAGAGATCAATAAACTCATAGCAGGAATTTCAGCACCTAAACATAATGGTCCAAGTTCAATTTTACAAATATTGTAGCATGTTTTACAGAAGAGGCTCAACTGCAAAATATGTTTAAAGCCAGCAACAGAGCACTTTTTTCCATACTCTTGGGTAAGTTTTGAAGCTGCACAATATCACTCAAGATTATCTTCCCTAAAATATTGTAAAGCAAATGCAGCCACTGCTACCTTTTACTGCATATTACATTTTCCCTTAACTAATTTGTTTTTCTGTTTGTGAGATACTTGAGAGTCTGAGTAAAATGTCTTGCTGTATTCAATTGGGAATGTATATTTTAAATTAAATTACTGAACAGTTTAATTGATATTCAGATATGTTCCACTGCTGCAGTTCCCTGCTATCTATTTTTCAACAATCCAGAACAGACATTTATTTGAGGGAAGTGGACGGAAGCACACTAAGTCCATCTAAAGAGACAATCTTGGCGAAAACCTAATAACTGAGGAATAACCAAGTATCTCATCTTATTAACAAGGTAGATTTCTTCCAAGTCAGGCTACTTGCTCTGATACTTGATGCTGAGGCACAATCATTTTGACCCTGCTTGGGAAGTGTTTTTCTGGTTGATTGATATGTACTGTAAAATTTAAAATTTTAACTGCGACCTTAAACAATAATAAAACATATTTGACAATACTAAAGATGCTACTTTTATATCTACCAGATACCTATGAAAAAGGTACAATAGGAAATTTCAATAAAAGAACTTAAATCTTGCAGTGCTTTGTTAGATCACTTATTAAATTTCCAAAAGTTTTCCATACCATTAGCTCCCTAGCTAATTTTATTTTCTCCTTTCATTCATTACACATTTCTCCTTTTAGTTAGGGAAAGACACATGATGACTCCACACAGAGTTAACCATAATTCAAAACAAAACAAAGGAATCCTATATGCAAAATAGACAGCTGCAGAAATGAGAAAGTTGACCTTTAAATTAGTGATACTCCTTGCTAGAGGTTTTGAGGATCTCAGAATGAGAGAAAAGTTTCAGAGGTAAGATAAAATAAAGGATGAAATTTTTGTTTAGAGAATTCAATACACTTTTCAAGTTTTACAGTAAGCAATTTTCGAGTTAAAGAATATTTACAACTCCCAGCGAAAAGGAGATACTGAAAAGTACTTATTAATTTCCTACTGTATAAAATATACTTGTTTGTCTCCTCCCTCCCATATTTTCTATTTCAAGATAGAGATCCTACATGTGTGAATCATAATGGACATACTACATATATAATGAGCACATCTTTGAACCACAATATAGTAAAAAAGTTTTAATCTGATCTTTTGAATCAAGCATGACTATATTACTTTTCTTCTTTCCTATCGAGGTATACACAAAATGATGCAGACATCTCTGACTTGAGAAAAACCTCCTAATTACTATTTAGAAATACATATGTAGAAATATACTACAAACTTACATCTTCGTTTGTTGTTTGATTGGAGCTGATCAAATATGTATGAAAACCTGAGAGGCCAACAATGGACCATACTGAGAAAAAACACACCACAGCTTCCAGCACAGTAATTAAAAGTCAAGGAAATATAGGCAAATGGGAAAAAAATCCAATAACAAGTAGTTAAAATCACAAAATTTAGGGTAATCCATAAGTTCTTTTGAGATCTCTGGAGTAGTTCAGAGCAAAAAATAAACTCTAGGCATCTGCCTAGCCCAGACACAGCACCACCCCTGCCAAACACTATGAGGAGTGTGTGTCCAGCCAGCAGACTGTTGGTGTGAGGTGCAAGGTACAGGGCTGCACACTCGAGATACATGGATGGGAGCCTGCAGGGTGCTCTCACATGTGGTTTACAGGGAACAGCACCAGGGACATGTCCAGCAGGAGCACCCTCACCTCCATGGGAGCAGCAAAGGTGTGCACGTGCATGGATCAGTACACTAGGAAAAACAGTCAGCACTCAATGTTGCATACTTACTACAATTTATCTAATTCCTTTAATTCTAAAGGAGTCATCATCTCAGAAGACTATAAAGTTGCTTCTAAAGTTTACAGAATCAGGCATAAAGAGGAACTTTTCAAACTTTCTGTAGAAGGCTTCTTTCTGTAGCTTTTATTTATTTATTAATACAAAATAGCCATGAACTCAGAATACATCTGCTTTGAGAATGCTATTTTCTATAATACTTCAATATTTTTGGAGTGGGCTTTTTTTTTTTTTAGGGAACATGAATCAACAGAAGAAAAGGCTTTGGTTCCTAGAAAAATACATAAAATTCATCACTAGGAACAAAATTATGAGAAAAGGATAAAAATAATCTGTATATTAACCATATCAACCTTTAGTGAAGTCAGTTTCCAAGACAACATCAACTCAAAATTTTCCAGAACAAGGACACAGCCTTGGAACACAGGAAAAACACCCTTATCACTGAACTTACCAGTAGAAGAAAAATATGACAGTTCCTCACCCTTACATAAAGACACGATCTGGAAACTGCATGGATGGACATAAATACTTGTAATAAAAAATTCTAACATTAGTTAAAAGTGAAGAGTTTTGTATTGTAAGGCTGCTCACCCCTAATGAACTGGGAGATATCTGAAGTGTCTGTATAATCTTCCCCAGAACCTATTTCAATCAGAGTGGTTTAAAGCCAAAAAAGAGCCATTTGCATTCTGAGCAGATCTGCTCCAAAAGCAGCAGGATGACCAAAGTGCACTGCTGAGCAGCATGTTCACTAGTCTCTGCCTCCCATTTCCTCCTCAGGCTGTGCAAAGTCAAACCAACACAAGACAGGAACTCTGACTTTCTGCAACAGCCACAGCTAAACCAAGGAGTATGAGGGATTATGGGTAAGGAAACAGATTGTTGGCAGAGGGCTCCAAAATGTGTAAAAGAAGGAAATAGCTCAAAACATCATGCACAATACAAACTGGGCTTTGAAAGAATAGAAATAGTAAGGAAGGCTGTAGATGAACACTGTTGGCTAGACTCTACACACCAGGAAGAAGATTTACCAGGTGAGAAAAAAAGAATCTTAGAGGGAAAAGAGCTCCCTGCAACCTGAACATATCACTAACAAGATGTTCCTCACCACAATTACACTCAAAAAAAGGGCAATTCTTTTCAGTTCAAGATCTCTTTCAGTTCCCCACAGGGAGGGACACTTTTCAGTTCCCCACATAATGATCCAAAACCAACTCAAGAACAGCAGGGGTTAACCAGAATCCACTAATTCAACCTAAGTCCATTAACTACAAAACAAACACAAAAAAAGCAATATATTCTCAGCAAAGTACAACCTTCCTAGTGTATTATGGTATAGTATCTTACTAGCATCGTCCAGTATAATTTTCCCTTAGTATCTCACACACACAGGGTTGTTAGCAAGATTGAAATGGCCATATTCTCTGTGCCTGAACTGAATGGCTCCAAAGCAGCATTCTCAATACTATTTGGACAATTGAAATTTTACCATTACTAATTGTTACCAAGCTTTTCAATTGTCCAACGTATCACTATCAAGCCAGGCATTTCTGCAAGATGGCTACTAAGCCTTTTAAAGCAGCACAGCTCTGAACACAAATTATGAAATATTGGCCATTGTTCCTGCAGAAAAATCCTCAAATGCATAAGCAATTACCTTCTGATTTAAAGAGAACTGAAAGCTATTCTCAGTTTGAAAATAATTTGAAAGAATTATCTCTGGTAAGAATTGACTGTAATTGTTCTAATTGGAAGCTACTGTTGTGCTATTTAGAACTGTTTGTTTGTGCTTTTAAAAATTATTTGTGCAAAAAAATCTGAACGTAGCTTTGCTTAAAAAGAGAGTTTACAGCTCAGTGATTCTATCTGATGAAGACAAGCACACAAAAAAAACGTATCTGCAGACTCTGACACTTGGGAAAATGACCTGGAAAGAGGTCTCTATGCACAACTACAAATGACAGTTTTTTCTTCCTACCTTTATGTGGAAAAACAAACTGTGTGAGGCAAAATGGACAAATGGGAAAGAAATCTTTTTATAGTGACTTTGTGAGAGGTGAAAACTATTTATTCAGACAGGAACCATTCAAAACATATACATAAGCAATGGGAAACTTACTAGCTGTACAGAAACTAACCAGCAGTTTTGTCAGTTTCCCATTTTTTCATTATGTTAGCTGCTTTCTGACTCCATTCTCACTCAGTAGAAAATATACAGAAGGCTCCCACAAAGTGATAAAAAAATGCATGGAGCATTTACAGAATAGAACCACAGCATGGTTTGGGTTGGAAGGGACCTTAAAGGTAATATAGTTCCAACCCCTCTGCCATGGGTAGGGACACCTTCCACTAGACCAGTTTGCTCAGAGCCCCACCCAACCTTGCCGAGAACATTTCCAGAGATGGGGCATCGACCAAAGCTCTGGGTAACCTGTTCACATGTCTCACCACTCTCATT
The DNA here is from genome assembly GCA_013400175.1 of Phainopepla nitens. NCBI lineage: Eukaryota > Metazoa > Chordata > Aves > Passeriformes > Bombycillidae > Phainopepla > Phainopepla nitens. Next base: position 503,279 of record VXBQ01013009.1, on the reverse strand, counting down.
GCAGAAATTTTGTTATGGCCAATCTCTACCTGCTCTCTTTCAGCTTAAGACCTTGTTCTGTCACTACAGGCTCTGCTAAGAAGTCTCTGTTTTTCTTATGAGACTTCCTTATATGCTGACAGGCCATAATAAGATCTCCCTGGTCTTGTCTTTTCTAGGCTGAACAACAACAGTAGTCCCTGTGTTTGCAATTTACACACTGCTATGTAACTTAACACAAGCTGCTATTTGAAACTGACTTCTCTAAAAACAAAGAATAATTTCAGAAATTGAGTTCTTCAAGGAAAGCATGTTGTTTCTGTTGTTCCAAAATCTACTTTTTCTATCTCGAAAAGAATCAGCCATTTTGGATACCTTCAATTGTAAAAGCAGAACAACTCTTGAATATTTTAATGAAACCCCAGCATGTGTATAGCGCAAAATCTATTTATGAATTACATCACAAAATATGAAGCATATTTCATGGATGTGGAAACTACAGATCTTTGTCAAGAGTACTGCTCTGCAAAACATGAAGAACAAAAACCACTCCAGGCTGTAGTCTCTTTCCTACCTCCAACATGTGTCAAGAAATCCTAGTGTGCAGGAAGTGATGAAATCATTAACTGATAAAAGCACACATTCAACAATAGCAAGAAAAAAAGCAAAACCATCCCAGATGTTATTTTGCAACAACATCTACAATATGTTTCAGTGAAAGGATATCTTGCAGGACTGTCCTTCAGAGCATTGAGGAACCCTGCTTGTTGAGAACCTGTAGAAATAGAAGCCAAAATTACCAGACAAGTAAGAAACTGGACTATAGACTGTTTTTACTATAGTTAAAACAATTAACATTTGAAGCTAACCAAATAATCATAGAATAGATTTACTAATATGAATCTGAGAATATGTTGGTCAGCAGCAACATCAAAAAAGCCCTTGAGCAACTTATCAGATTTAGCATCTGCAGGATATTTTCTCAGTCATACCAAATTGATGCACACATACTTTCCCATGAATAAGATTTCTGATTACCCCAGTTCTTTTAAGACCTAATATGGAAACAAAAAATTATAACCTCTTGCTTCATTTTGAAATACTATTTTTCATAGTAACTTTTTGACTTGGAAAATTTTTTCTGTAAACTCAGATTCCCAACTTTCCATCCTTTGTTTTGGAAAGCAAAGCTCTCTTATTGATAATTCTCCTACTGCACCTACACAGAAGATTTTTCTAATAGGTTACTGTTGCCTCTGGGCAAATAAAAGACAATCTAGTAGCTGAAAAGAGCTCAAAAGAAGCATGAGCCCATCAATTAGAAATGCAGAAGCATGCAAAGTAAAAAAGCACTTGAATTCCATAACCACAAGATATTAATCAAAAAGGGTGATTTGACAATTTGCTGATTGCAACAAGTGAATTTTTTATAGAAACTGACTTAATGTGACATAGCTACATGTACACAGTTTGAACTTTAGTATATAACATAAATGATTTAAATCCATCAGGCTGAAAGTTTTCCCCACAGCAAAAATTTTCCACTTAGCTAAATTCATCTGAAGATCTATATGGAAAGAAGAATCTTGTCTTAACAAGAATAAAGAAATAATAATTCTCTAGACCTATCTGGTCAATTTTACTGTTTATTGTTACAAGTGGGAAGTTACTTACCTTGTATTTCTGAGCTTTTTCAGACTCTTATAATTGGTTCTTAGTCTCAAGGTACAAGACTAATGGAACTTTCCCTGCCTTCTTACTGTTTTTAGCATCCTTAATGGCAATGGCAGCAGACAGATGTGATTTCTATACCCCACTGCTGGTCACATTCTTCCAAGCAGTGCTCAAAAACATCAGAAGGGGAAGGCTGTTCACTGCAACAAACAGCTGAAATACTGATGCCTCAGAGCTGAGTAACTGCAAAGACAAATACTACTACGGGAAATGTGTTCAACTTGGGGAGAGGGAAGAAAATCTTGCAGGACAGTACCTTTAGTAACTGATTTACAAGTGAGTTTTATGATCTTCAATAATGTTATGTGCACATATTCCTAAACCTAGAAAGAACAAATTTCCAATGCATGCCTCAGAAGGTCACAGAAAACAAAAATATGTATCTTATATCTCATCATCACTTAGGCCCATCAAAACTTATAAAATGCCAGCTTGCATGATGTATTATAAAAGTATACAAACTTTAAAAATTTGTCTAAATCAAGAGCCATTAAAATAAAATAATTTTGCCAGGACTTATGTATGACTTTGAAATATTATAGGAAGGTCACAGTCTCAGGTCTACACACTGAGACTTCCTTCAGCCATGCTAACAAAAAGTAGACTATGCCAAAAACAAAGGTTCAGATTAAGTAACTGAGAATCCTGCTTAATGGTTAGCATCAGCTAAAGAACTGAAGAGCTAAAAAACAGAACACAAATTGCTGAGTGGCCATTATTAAAAAGGTACCCAGGAGGACTTCTAGGGGTATGCTACGCACAAAGAGAGTGGAGTGATAAGAAAACCTTATTTGTACAGAACTCTTTTTTGGACACTGTCAAGACCATAGAAGACAAATTTGAAAGCTGAGCTTGAAGCTCCAGTGTATCCATTAAACATCAAAGGAACTAATCACATTCATACCTGCTCCCATTGCCTTTGAGGACTGACCAATCTTTAGAGCTTAAGGATGTTTTTTCTTGTCTGATTCTAGGTAGATGAACCTCCATGGCAAGAATATTTTGCAGCTGACAGGCAGTTCAGCATTTATTATAAGTCATCTATAACACCTACACAATGCTTAAGTGCTTCTCAACCACACAGAGGTTAATTAATTACTCTTGTCTTTGTCCAAATCATACTCAAGAGTTAGTTACGGACATTGCAAATTTAAAATCCTCCAGATAAACCTACTTAACATACAAAACACGAAATAGTAACGTTATATTGATAACTCATGTACTGAAAACCAAAGAAAAAGCACTGAAGTCCTTTTGAAATGAAGGTAGGTTACTGTCAAAAATAGCTTGACCTCCTAGCAGACTAGGAATGCTTTCAACTACTGAACACTAGCAAAGATTGTAGAAAAAACACGTGTCTCTCTTCTTAAATATAAAAGTTGCGTATGTATATGCTCATGTATGCCCAGATAAATAACAAGCACTTAAATATTAATGGCAAGTGTTCTTTTTCCAATAATTTTCCTTTTTTAAACAATATATACATCTTATCTCTGCTTTTTTCAACTGGTATTAGAAATGCTGTATCTGGTAGTGTAAACAAGTTGTTCATTCAGACTCCCTCAAAATTACATACCCCAGTTCTAGCCTATGAACTAGATTTCTGAGCTATAGGAGAGCTCTCAGTGCTTGCATCATAGTTTTGCAAAGAACAAGAGCAGGAATCCTGCTCTTTAAAATACAACTTCTCCCTCCATGTTGTAAACAATTCCAGAAATTGAGTACAGTCTGACGCATTTTTTCCAGTAAAACATTCTATGAATACTATCATTATCAAGTTAGCTTTATAAATGTGTTATATACTGAAATTATTATTTCTATCAGGTTTCTGTTGCAATACAGAATACAAAGGAATAAGCAGATCACATTTCCAAAGTGGCTAAAGAAACACTTTTTAAGGCAATATCCTATATAATTAGTGAAAAATATAGAATGATCTTCTAGTGAGAGTGGGTTAAAAAAACCCAACATACAAAAGGTGCTTAAAGACATGTCATGTAAATGTCACCATCATCCTCATATAGGAGCCAGCAAAATTAGTTAGGGGTATGGATAAAAAGACAGTACTCAAAAGAGTTTTGACCTCAAATGCAACCCAGAATACCAATAAAAATCAGTCTCAAACTCAGTACTTCTGATTCACTCTATTATGAATTGGTTATTCTCAGAATGTCTATGCAAATGAACATAATGTGTTAAAAACAGGGTTGAGAATGGTGCAAAGCTAAACAGCAAACTAAAAAAAGTATAGCTCCAATCTATTTTCTAGTAATTTAACTCTTTGTCTGGATGGTAAATGACCCATGCTTACAGTTAAAAAAGCACACTGAAGCTCTTCAGGTAAATGATACTACCTGTATACTAAAACATACAGTATATGTGATGCTTTTCCAATGGATCATTAAAAAAAAAAATAAAAAAAAATTAAGTCCGCATTAAGGTAAAGCCAGTGCCAGGCCAATGACTACTATGAACAATGCCTACTATAGACTAGAAAGAGACTTATTGGGGATTGTGAAGCTTCAGAGAAAAGGCAAACAAACAAATAAATAAATAAGCCCTGAATGATCAAAATATTAACTTAAAAAACTCAAGCAATGGCTACATACATAATCTGATTTCACCAGCATACTTACGAAGGATGACGTGGGTGATAACGAATGCAAATATAAAGACTGTCAGAAAGGACAGAGATAAAATAAACATATAAAAAAATCTGTAGTTTCTTTTCCCCACACAGTTGCCTACCCAGGGACAGTGGTGATCAAACCGTTCTGAAATGAGAGGCAGAAGAAAAAAAAGTGGAAAACAATTAATAAAATGCTGTTTATTTGAAAAAAATGCTGTCTGATTACTATGTTAAAACTCATGATTTTACTGGCATTTGCAAAGTAGCCACGGCGAAGATCTTATTTAGAAACGAATAAAAAATAGAAAAGAAAAAAAGGAGTACTTTAATGAAACCTTACAATTTTTAAAGAAATCAAAGCATGGCTGAGGTGAGTTCCTGTTAAATTAACAGCCTTAGGGTGACAAATTGTGCAGTCAGACCAGCAAGCATGTACTTATCCATTGTCATATGGAGTATTAGCAACTCAGTTGTATTTGATTTTTTCAAAACAAGGTGGGTTTTTTTTTCTTCAATGCATCTCCTACTCCAAATTGGAATTTCTGAGGTTCTTTTCTTTACATCTGTCATGACCACACCTCTGACTTATGCTTACTATCATATTATCCATCCAATATGGAGCATAAAATATTTACACCTTCTCACTTCCTTTTATTGCTTCGCTCAAGATATTCTGCATTCTAGACCACCTATTTTTCCACTTGGCGTTGATGCTGTCATACAAGATCATTAAAAACAGCAAAATCACTCACATCAAACATTTTTCAAATGTTAAAATTTAAATACCTCATATAAAAACTGGTAATCTTCATGCTCTGTTTCCCTTTGGCTCTGTCTCCTTTTTACTAAGCAAAACCCTTTCTCCTTCCTCCCTGAGAGAACTCATTCATGAGAGAAGAAAAGGCCAGGGTGGATCAGAAACAAGTGTCTCCAACATTGGAGAAATGCCTCAGTGCTGGAGAGCAGCAGAGGGAATGGTTTACTCTGCTTCTCCCCAGGCAGCCTGGATCCACCCTCTATGTCCTAGTATGCCAGGTAATAGAAACAGAACTATTGCCAGGAAACAAACTTGCATTTCCTAACTTTACTTAGGCAAGATCACCCTGACAAATGTTAAGGTTTTTTAATCAAATCCAAGACCATAAGACAGATGCATTCATACAGACTCTTTCTTTCACCCTCTGATCTTTGTCCAAATCCTGGTTTGTTTTCTGTGATTCTTATGCCTCCACTGATGTACTATCAAACTATTTGTAATTCCAGAGGAAAGGCGAGCTCTAAATCCAAAGTCTATTAAGCCCTGTCTTACAAAGGCAAATCTGACCGAGTACACAGCTTATTTTAGTTATGGATTTCTGTTAAAGGCCTACATTAGAGGTTTTTCTTGAAGGATGTATTTAGTATTATCTCCATTTTAAAAAAGTCAAAACAACATGCACAACAGATTTCTGAGTCCACCAGACTTCCAGAGGGTTTTTTTTTTAATAAGTGGTTTTGCATGACAGCTTTTTGGACCACATGTTTCTGCCATAAATCTGTTTCAAATTCCAACAGGGTTACTCAAGGTGAAGTTCCTGAACTTTCTTAGGATAAGGCTTCAGAATACTTTGAGTGAGTACTGCTAAGAATACCAAGAACTAAACACTCTGGTTAGGTGCTAATACCTTTTTTTCAGTGCACTACAGTTGTATTCCCAAAATAAATAGCATTTGAAAAGTGCTTGTCTTTAAATCTGTGTTTCCGAATAAGCCCTCATATTTTGATAAACACTCCACTTCATTTAAACTCATTCATACATATAACTCATAAGCAAACAATATCACAAAGAAACACAGCTACAGAGCCATTTTAAAAAGCAGAATCCTAGAGTATTTTTGTACCCTATTGCTAAAAAAATATATTACATGTCTTGGAATATGAATTCCACATACACAGATTCATTCTCCTCTATGATGACACAGTAGAAAATGAATTATATTGACATAAAGCTGTTTCTAGCCATGAAACAACATTTAGATATATGCAGACATCTATATGAATAATTCAGATAAATGCTGACAAAAAGACACACACACACAACCCCCTCTATCTATAAACTCATGTTCCTATACATACACACACTCCTTACTGAAGACTGACTTGGTGTTTTTAACTGATCTGTCAGTCCTTTTCAATTTCCATCTTCAGACTTTCCTGGTGAACCGAAAGGCTCTGCTTTCTCAATACATACCTTACTAATCATTGTGAAGCTAAGTAACTATCTAAGACATTTAGAAAGGAGGAATGGACCAAAAAGGCTGGATACAAAAGAAGTATTAAACTGGAATCAACTCTAATGTAAAAAGAGGTGTATTAAAAAGTTTACATGAATATTATGATAAATAAATTTGGTCTCATTTTTCTCAGACAGAAAACAGAACAGCATGTGACATGCCACAAAACAGTATATTAAAAGGCAAGACATTATTCTACTCTTCTACTCAGTAGAATACAAATATGTAAATGCACTTTAAAGATAACAGCCTTACAGCTTGTGATGCTACTCTGCTTAGTCATTAATGCAGGAGGAAACTGCCAATCCTGGAAAAATGAAGAGACAAATGCTAAGCAGAAACTTCTAATGCTGCTAAGAAATATAAAATCTATTAAAACTGGAGCTGTTTCTCCTTCCTTAGAAAAACATGCCACCTAATAAGCATTAATGAAGAAGTAACACAGCGTCTAAAGGTTCACCTCCAGCATTCAAGACGCCTGACAACAGAACAAGCAATAATTTTGTAAAGGAAGCTCTATCTGACATCTCCACTTGGACAATGTTGGCAGCAAAATTAAGACAACTTCATTGAGAAATTAAAAACCACTGATGCTGATAAAAACTGGAATTCCAGCCCTTGTGAACTTAAAATGCAAAGCAAATAGAAATGCAATTTCTTGTTGTGAAAAACAGACTGTTAAGAGGTGATGACTGCAGTTCTGGATAGTTAACATACTACTGTATTTAAACAAACATTTGTGGGAAGGTTAATGTAAAAATATTTGAAGCAAAGACAACAATTAAAACATTGGTAATAAAAATTCTTGTTAATACAAGCATATTAGAACTCATAATGAGGGAAGAAGAAAGCTAAAGCACTCTATGGATAGAAACACTGTGTTATACATCATCCTCCTACACTCAAGCTTAAACAAAAGCAGCAAGATATTTGCTTTCTTGATGTTACAGCTGTACCTTGCATCTACCTAACCAAGAACTACTGATAAAACAGATGGCCCAGTTTCTACCATTTCAGCAGTTCTGTGAAGTCTTTTGCCTGTGTGTTCCTGGCTCTCCACTCTTAGGCCAAGCCTGGTGTTCATTTTATCCTGCAGAGAGCAGGTTGACAGAGCCAGATGAACCTAAAACTATGGCTTTCTTTTGCCTACCTCCTCAGACCACCTCATCAGACAAACACCAAAGTTGGCCCAAGTGAAGCACTGAGAACACACTGCCAGAGTAGGGATGAAAAACAGCTTCAGAAGCAACTAAGTGTTAATTCAGCCTAGCTGAGACACCAACCTTACTAGAGGCTAGCATTTATCACAATGGCAGGAGAAACCCAGCTTTGCTTAATTTTTCTGGATCTGAGATCAAAACCCAAAGCAAATAAAAAAAGACTGAAAAACTGTGTGAAGAGTTTATAAGGTAAAGCATCAATGAAAAAAAGAGATGAGTAAATGGAGAGTAAGAATGCTGCTGTGCAAGTCACAGAAAACTAAAGAGGTAAGAAATTTCAGGAACTGTCAGTAACTCCTTTCCAAGTGATCAGCATCTTTGAATTTAAATAATAATTTCTGCAGATAGCCAGCATCCCCATAACTAAATCCAAAGGATGAGGTTTCACAAGATAATTCAGTCAATCTAAAACCTTAGTAGCAATGAAAGAGATGGTCATATGCTGCCTTTCCTGCCATTTCATCCCACTTCCTTCTTTCATTGTGTAAGCTGATGATGAATCAGGTCAGCTCCCTGGACTAGCAGGAAAGGAAAAAAAGGAAGTATTTTGCTCATTGATGAGTGGGAAAAACTAACTTACTAATGGCTGTGTGTTACCAAATGCTCTGTGAATAGGCACAAAGAAGAGAATGACAGAAATAAGGAAAAAAATAAAGAAGATGATGACATTCAAATCCCTTTGGAAGCAGCAAGCTGTCAGCATGACTCAGTGGTCTCATTAACACTCACCCAAGTGGTCTGATTAATACTCACCTAATAATCTATGCTAAGTGGGTGACAGAAAAACACAATACTTCATACTTTAGACATTCTTCATTTTTTACCTTCCCTGAAAGATTTGTATTTAAAACTTTCATAAGAAACAATAACTGTTGGGTATCCCAGATAAAAACAAAACTGAGAACATTTCCCATTTTACTAAGCAATGGTCTTACACATGCACCATTTCCTTCAGAAGCCACACCAAAGCACGTTCCTTGCTGCTCAGAACCAAAGAGTCAAATCTCTACTTTTCCACAGCACAGCATGTAGATTCCTAAATACTTAAATGTTCTGCTTCCATTTTTCTATCACTACACTCCTGGAAACCAAACACAAAATGACCCAAATGCTTTCCTTCCCTGTTCAAAACATTTAATGAAAGCCTAATAATTTACAAGGAACATAAAAGCATTTTTAAATGGAACATTTGTAGGCCAGCTTGGCCCTTCAGTTTGCAGTAGTTATGAACTGTTTCCTTTTTTCTTTGCTCAGCTGGATCACTGCACACCAGCACAAGTTTTCTAAAGCTCAATGTGAAGGCAGGATCTGAAGACAAGAAGTTGACAGGTGCAAAAACATCTAGGTCATGTTACTAGGAGATTCCAGGGAGCAAAAGTTACAATTCATTTGGTAATTTTTCCAGTCTATGCAAGTAAAGCATTGTAGGGCAAAGGCACAAACCTAAGGTATTCCCTGAATGTTACCATTCTTTATTTAAAAATGCAAACATGTATCCCATGACTGGAAAGAGTCAAGAGCCCACTATGCAAATCCCGCATCAGTAAGAAGTCACATTAGAGCTCAACCATCTGGGCCAGGATTACTCAAAATTACTTTTGATACTAGCAGAAGTACAACACAGGACTACAATGCCCATTGTCAAGGACTCACACTGAGTAATTATGCAGAGAGACTGACACATCTGCATGTATTTATAACGATGACAATTAAAGCTTTTTGAAGGACTATGATGTCATGATATGACCACATCCATTATGGCTATTCCAGCTTCTTGACCTGACGTTTTGTAGGACAAATAGTACTTTCAGAATCTGATTGCTCTTGAAATGTTTAAGTAAACAAATGACGCCATGTAAGAAATATGCTTTATTACAAAGACTATTTATTTTCTTCTAAGTATAACCAGTATAACCCCAAATGCTGAAAGTTACGTGCACATGCACAAAAGCAAATATAACCACTGCATTAAGTCTTTTACAGTCAGTTCAAAATATCTCAAAATTTAACATAACAAAAAAAATGTATACCAAATATTCATGGGTATAAATGTATTTGTGGTATAAATGTGATTCATAAGAGCAATCCTTAGCTCTGATGTTCAGTTTCACCAACTGAAATTATCACTCCAAAGAAAACTATTTATTTAATAATATTAAAAAAACCACTCCCACTGATGGGATTTACCATCAAGTGGCAACAGCAAGCAAATACTTGGATCAATTTAACTTACACACCATTCACCTGTCTGACAGTCATTCCCCTGACAATATCTTTGCAGTTATTTTGTGGAATGAAATCTGAATAGAAATTTATATGAAAAAAACAGTGATGAGCAAAAGATCAACTGCAAGTTACATTTATATGCATGACGATGTTATTTTAGAACATCTGTTATGGACAACACACAATGGATTCTTTAAATCACTGATTTTAGCACTTTCATACACTGATTCCAAATCAAAACACTCCATGAAAACCAAACAGAAAGAAAGAGTCTTCTGTCTCATGTTAGCATCTGAGAAATACTCACCAAAAGTTTACTCCAAATTACATTCTGGACACTAATCTCTATGAGGTGATGCAAACTGAAGCAGTAATGTAACAATGGGAAAGATGGGCCTCTATTAATGAAATAAGTTAATAATATGCATGGGTATCTACAACAAAAAGTCAATCAGAAAAACACAAGGGCTACTTAACATGTATTTCACTTTCATGACTGTTTAAACTGTTCCAGACAGTTAAGCTATTTGGGTGGGGTTTTAAGAAAATAAGTTGCAATGACAACTTTTTGCATGCTAATCAAACTTCAATTCTTGCAGACTATTGCTATTCACAAAAGGAAAATAAACATGCTTAATTTTTAAAATAAAAATAGCAATTGATTTATTAGGAAAACATCCAGCCATTGCCCTGGGATAGCTCACAGTAATTAAACTGTATTGTCACATAGATCACATCACTGCACCCTTCAATAATAAATGTTGACTAAATAACAAACTCCTTTGACTGCATGCACATTAATGGTGACATTTTCAAAGGCAGCAGCAGCAGTTTGGAATGGCTGCTCTTTGAGAGGTACAGAGAGTGCACAGTGAAGGACCTCACTGCTCAGCAATCTGTCTTTGCACACCCCTTCAAGTACATACACTCTGGCATACCCAGACATGCCTGACATCCAGCTGTGGAGGAAGAGATTTTAAAACCCCAAATTTGTCCCTAGAGGAAGTATAGTATCCTTACCAAGTAACAGCACCCGCAAAATTTATGGATTAATTTCTCTCTTTTCTACAGGAAAGCACATTTTTTTTTTTTACACACTTCCACTGTTGTCTTTTACAGGAATTTGAGTTTTTTTAACCATTCTGAAAATTGTTACTGCACTGAATGTAAATATGTGTTTATTTTCTTAAGTTCCTAATTTTTTTAACTGGTAATTTCTCTCTTTAATTTTTACTCTGACACCTTGAGGTTTACAACATCATTTACACAGTCAGATGTTCTGGTCATCTCTGCATTTTTTCATACACAGACCAATGCACAAGCCACAATCTCTCTTAAGGAACCTGTAACATGATTTTCTTTTTTAAAGAGACTGACATATTTCACAGTCCATTGGCTTAGGATTTAGAAACCCTGACACACATGCCATGCTCCCTGAATTTCCAAAGTACATCTAATTATACAAATGGCACAACCATAAATAATATATCAGTTCTGTGAGTGCTGGTGTGTAATCCATTTGGCAGCTTCTTGTTCTACCTTTTTAGGGCACCCAAACAAAAAGACTCCAAGCCATTTCTCACCTGTAAAAACTGGGAAAAATACATAAGAAAAGAAAGAAAAAAAGAAAAGAGTGGACATAGCAGCCAAATTGGTGCTTTCAACGGTTCAGCAAAAGAGTCATTTCAAGACAACCGGAGCTAAGGTTTAACAGGTTCAAAATGAAGTGAAAATTGTACTCTATTCACTGCAGGAAATGTAAGGAAAGAAATAAGCAAAGGCCATGAAAAGGAAGTGAAGGCAAGAAAGGAAACAATAAGGTAATGAAGAAAGAGTGCTACAGAATAGAATTAAAACCAAGCAAACCAAAGTCCTGACATACACATTGATTATAAAGGACTACAAAGTCCTGAGAAAATTATTCTTAGAAACACTGTCTGTGTTAGAAAAGCCAAAATGCTACAATGCCATGTCTAAGCCTGCTTTTGAAGCAACTGGAGTTCTTCAGGCTGGAAGATGGTGGTATCTGGAGTAACTACAGGGAAAAGCTTGTCCCCAGAACACACTGGTAATTCTCACTCTGCCTTACATTGTCTGTGTTATGTGTGCTTTAGAAATTAATTCCCCACATTGTTCAGATATAGCCACCTGCTTCTTGTTCAGCTTCCAATATAGAAATAGAATTGAAAAAAATATTGATTAAAATCAAACAAAACAAAAGGATATTAAACAGTCAATGTTGCAATGACCAAAAATAAATTAAAAAGCTGCCATTAGGTCATCTCAGAAGCAAGTCCAACCACTGCCTCCTTTCTAGTATTACACAGTGCCATCAAAACCTCTTGTCAAAACACAGCAATAACTATCTTGAGCTCAGAATTTATGTCTAGTTTGGTTACTTTTATTCTGAAGTCTTTATCTCTTGTTTTTAGATGCATGTTATATTTTACTCATTTGCAATTCTTAAGCAACATAATGGTACACAAAATCCTTGAGGGGCTAACTTCCAACTGACATTCACAGAGGCCGTAAAGAAAGCAAATCAGCAAATACACCCAAGGTATGTGCTTCAGGGAACACTTATTCAACCAAATTTTTTAAGGTATTACATAAATGGAACAAACTACATTTATATGAAAATAGAGATTTTTCTGGACACTACTAGGAAAATATTGTAGAGCTAAAGGAGTCTGAAGTATTACCATGGCCAGAACTCAAATTAGCTCTTTTCTTTTTCTTATTTTAAGCATTTGTTGTTATTTTTATCTACAAATACCACATAGATATTTATAAAAATAGTGATGAAACGAAAATCAAGCAATGTCAAGTAACACATATGCTTACTAAACAATTAGAAAAAAAATAGTAAGTTTTTGTATGTGCTTACATATTTTAAATGCTGCAATAGATTCCTTACAGAATAAAAAACATTAACAGAAAACACAGAATGAAAGAATCTCTCTTTCACACTGCATTCATTTGCCAAGTATCGTAAGGCACCTTTAGGTAAAAGTAGCACACTGTTTTTTCTGAGCAGTGGGTGCTGGTTTGAGGACAGACTCCATTCCTGTACCACAGAGTCTCTGTAGCTGGTTTGTAACTGCAGCAAAATCTTTGGAAACTAAGTGGTAAAAAGGAATGCATGACCAGGCTGGTAGTGAGCTGCTTAAATATCATGTTATGTTTAAGTAGCATAAGTTACTTAAACATCCACATGCGTGTGAAGTAGGACTGTTTGTGCACAGGTTTAGTTAAATCAGTAAGGAACTAACAAACAGTGGCACAATTGCTCATTCATTGCTATTAAAAGATTTATTCAGAAACTAAATAAAAGCATCATCATACAGGCAACACTAACTTAAGAGTGGTGGCAAACCGCATAACACACTCATTAAGAACACTCTCAGATTGTTAGATTTCCACAGGTACATGAGCCATCCAATTATCTTGACATCTATTTTTAACAGAAATTTAGTTGCAGGTACTTGTAGATTTTGCTTTTTGCATTCAGTACACCTGAATGCTTATATGACAAACACTTGTACCTAATCAGGAAACAAAGCTACTATACAGTGTACCCTGAAAAAGTCCATTTATTGTAATTCCCATTATAAACACTGAGGAGAAAAACTGAGGAGAAAAACCCCAGCAAATTAATTCAATTACTTTAAAACAAATAACTCCAAGTTAAAACAATGTGCAAGAGGAAATTACAATGATCATGCCTATCTTATGAGCAGAAAAGATATCTCAGTTATACAAGTCATTTGCTCACTCTTTTCTGATAAATATTCATAATAATTCACATCTGTTTTTCATCACAGACATGATCAGAAAATGGTATAAGTTGTTTCCCTACCATCACTAATTTTATGTGTTACAGAATAGGTTTTCCAGATGTGGTATGAAAGGACACAGATTACAGAATAACACATCAGAAAATCCTTCATACCAGTGTATTAAAATACCAAAACATTATTTTAAAATAAGCTCCAGGTTGTACAGGGGAAGTTGCTCTTCTTTTTACTCTCTTGGTAAAGACAACAGCTTTTCAACTTTTATTTATTGCACTGATCAACAGCTCTATTTACATATTATCCAGTTTGCTGAGCAATATAACACTGTAATGTTCAGGTTACACGTTTGCTAAGATATTTTTCTGAAAAATGCGCCAACTGCAATTCATAAACATCCCTACTTGCTCAATAAAAGCAAGATCAATAGGTTTTGCAACACTTACAAAATTCTAAAACATCAGAAAAATTTATTTACTGAAGGAACCATCTACAGGTACCAATCAATTCTACAGGGCCAAAAGGCTAATAAGCATTTCAGTCTGATGTAACTGTAGTCCCTAAATGAGTATCATCTAAACATAAAACTCCAATTCTCCCAATGACTGCTTTATAGCTAAAAATATCACTGCTGAATGCTGCAATTACACTTCTCAGCTGGAGACATCTTTCTACATTATTTTCCTGAATGCGTAAGATCCAGGCTCAACAGTGTGTTAATCAACTGCACTAAACTGCAAATGGGATCTAATTAACTGGAAACCATTCAGATTTGATTGGTAGGGTTTTTTTTTGTTTGCTTTTAAATCCAAGCATATCTTAATCACCTTGTCTGACCTCCACAGAAAACAGTAATGAAAAAGGACAAGATATTCAGAGAGAAAAAAACCAACCCTATAATTATAAAATATGCTTAGGTCCTGACAACGTGTACTTACTCTCAAAATAGCATGTTTGCCCAGTAAGTTGTTGTGGATTCTGACATAAGTACTTCTAGTCATAAAAGTGCTCAAAGGTAAGAATCACCTCCAGTGTATGTTTTGGTCACACAGCCCTACCCATTTGAACCGTGCCTTACAGTTAGTTATTAATGAGCTGGAGAAGCAGCTCCTTGCCCTCAATTTAGTTTGGTGAAGAAAACAATTCTGAGACTCCCAAAAAGCTTGGAAAGGTCATTGCACATTACATGTGGCCTTATTCGAGTTGGGTGTGTTCTTGTCATTAGGGCAGGTTAGGAAAGATGTATGCATCAGAAAATAATTTCCCTTCTTAGACTAGCAATATCTGCTAGGCCAAGTCTCCTTTTCTGCCTCCTCTAAAATTCTTAACATTTAACAGACCTTGAAGGAAAGAAAGATGAACAGAGCAAGTCACCTCACGACGAATCTTGTCACTAACTGCCTTTTTCTGTCTCCTTTGAAAAAGTACTCATAACAATATATAAACTACTAAACTGAACATATGCCGTATCTTTTTTTTACTCACCTACGCAGTTATCACAAAGGCTGCAATGTGAGGCACGAGGTGGGCGGAAAATCTTGCAAGTAAAACAATATTTTAGTTTCACTGTCTGTCCATTGATGATCACTTCTTTTGTTCTGGGAGGGGGGCGATATCCTCCTGAACTGGAGCCATTTGCTATATCTAAACATGAAAATACAAAACGTGAAATGTTACAAGATATGAGCAATGATGTATGCACAAAACTATCCTTGATGGCAATCTACAGCAAATTTCAAATTCGTATTTACACATTTAAAAGAAACAATTTTCCCCCTTCTAACTCTCAAGTAATAAGTAGCAAAGAGATATTTCATTGCAAATAGCATCCCAAAGACAACCAATCTGAATCAGAGAAACCATCCAAACCCAATTCTCAAATGCTGACAATGACCTTGATCCCAGAACTCTTACAGTTTCATACTCGTCTAATATTTCTTTGATAACATATTCAAGACAATTGTAACTACCAGTGTAGGACAGCAGAACTTGGAAGCTACCTTTAGAATCTTCCTAATTTTTTTCAGAATTCCTGTAATAACAAAACATCTCGCTAGAAGTGCTGCAGAAATTCTACAACCTAAGAGAGAATCTATGCATTTACTTAAGCAACAGTAGCTCTGTCAGCTGAGTCTGGTGAATGTTGAGATCTCCTGCATGCTGTGATACAATAGATCACATTCACAAAAGTATTTCACAGCTTTTGATATTAAGAAGTTTTAACACCCAACTCCCAGTGTTACTTCTACACACCTTGAAGCTTGTTTGTTGCGCAAAACCAGTTTCCAACTACCTGGTTTGATACAAGTGGTAGAGTTTTGAGTTTTGTTTCTAAGCTTCCTTTTGTTTTATTTTAGGATATTGCCAATAATTTTTCCAGCATCTAAAGGACTGATTAGGCTAAATCATTGAAGCTCGATCTTGCCCAAGCAGAGCTTTACTCTGACCATTCAACATGTGAAAGTGGTGCCTTTTTCTAGGTTTATCTGTTTTTGTGTAATCACAATCAAATCAAACCACAAAAGTGAAAAAGACCCCTAATTTATTACACTTGGATAACAGAACAGCTAAGACAATAGGCAGTAAAATAAAATATTTTCCAATATATGAATGAAAATACGTTTCAAAGTCACAGTCAAGTCACTTGAACAACTGCATCTTAAGTTGTCTCTTTCATGTGGGGGACACTTGTTACAAAAAGATCTCTGACTTGTATTTGAGCTCAAATTGTTAGATATATCACCCACAATTTCAATTTTTGCCAATTATACAGCCTACAAATTATGTATTTTCCAAAAGGGCAACAAGAAAGTCTCCCACCTAGCAATGTATTCAAACGGGCAACAGCACAGCTGTGCTAGCAAAGGTGCAATTACACAGCGTGCTGATTTGGCAGCAAATCTGGCTTAAGGAGTTCTCATCAACAATGTGCTCACCCAATAAATATGATCCATAAAGATGCATCAATAAAAGTCTTTGTGGGACACCACTGTAAACTTGACCACTGAAACAACCAAAGTTCAGAAAATTCTCATGAAGAAGAGGATGAAATGAAGGGAACAATAGCAGAGATGGATGGAATCTGAGTATAAAGCTCCTAAACATCCATTATGAGAATGAAGCGGTGAACCCTGAAGAGAAAGCAGCTTAGAAGCAGCCTCCTATAGCCTGATAAGGTATAGACATACACTTGTGCTGCATCTAAACCAACTCCTGCAATGTGCTTCTGAATCTTGGCCAAGTCCTATAATCTGTACATGGAAGCATGGATTATTGTGTGGTTCCCATAACTAGCAGTTTTACTGATTTTGACCTCAAGGCTAATACTACTATAGACAAATATTTTTGATTATATAAGTATTGCATTACAAGCTACCAGTGTATTTCAGCATATAAGCTGAAAAGATTTTCTTTGGAAGGCACAGCTCAACTGTGCTTATAGTATTTAAAGCTTTAGAGAGACAAGGATGTTACATAAATCCAGAAGACAGGGAAGAATTTCTTATAATTCACATTACATTAAAAAAGCTTCCGGTGACATTTTAACCAATTGGCTTGTAGTAGTCACAGTCCTTCTAGAAATCTCTGGGCATTACAAAACACCATGTTACACCCATTTCTGACCATATTTTGGTCAACATAAGGCTTAAACTGTGAACACAAATATAGGTCATTAGCCTCTACTTAATTTTTTTATTGAATAAAGCCTTTAGCACATGCTGGCATGGCATATTCATTAATAAACCAAAGATTTTCATTTGATACTTAACTTAGGTGCATAATTATAAAAAATACTATTAAAACTTGAATTTCATCTAGATCTAGCTTTGTATGCTAGAAATACCGATGCACTGAATTTCCTAGCGTAACAGTAATATTTCAGATTTTTTTCTTTCACAAAATCTTATTATTCCTGAGTATGTACACAGTCATTGAACAAAAATTACTTAAACCAGTCAAGGGGAATTGTTTAAAGGAAAAATGCTCTTTTTCCTAGATAAACATTTATTTTATAAAAGGCACATTGGCTAAACCCAGTATTTCCCCTCCCTTTCAAGAAGTTGAGAAAGCACACCACAATTATTCTAAATGGGCTCTGGCAGAATCTCAAAGGCAACTTCTGCCTTCTCTGGTGGAGAAGTGAGACTACTGTCCAGGCTATTTTATTTACAACACCAGTCTTCTAAGAAGATTTCCTCACAAACATTTGCAGGGAAGTTCATAGAGACAGCAAATCCTAGCTCTCCGAGGCAAATTAATCTTGAAATCCAAGGGTGAAAGCTGATGCAAATGAAATCAATGTAAACAGTCTTGCTGACTTTCCAAGGACTGAGAATTTTTCTCAAAATCCTAAATTGCATAATCAGACCTGAATGTTCCAGTCTGTTTACTAACATATTTTTCCTGGAAACAAGCTGCAGAGCAAGGTCAAATGTACTTGGATTTAATATGATTTATCTAACCTAAATGTACTAAACGTGTCCTGGGTTTGCTGTGAATTTTGAGACTATAACTTGCCTTCAATTCAACTGCTCATATCTGGGGTCTAACACAGTTAAATCTTCAATACATGAAGTCTCTTTGAGGAACAAAAAGATTAACCTCTATGGAATCACCTTCCCCAAATAAACTGTGTTTGACCACTATTACATTTTACTCATCCAACCTATTACAGATATAGTAATGCAAGTTCTTTCACAAAAAGGTGAAAATCTACCCACTAATGGGATTTGCCATCCACCCTCACTGTTCTGACACATTTTGTAACTTCTGTAGCAGGGTTAACTGTTCATGTACGAGATGAGGCTCCAGCATTTTTATTACCATAATTACAAAAAACCCATACATGCAATCTATGTCCTTGCAGGACCCAGAGACCTGAACTGCTCCAAGTATTCAATGGAGATACAGCACAGCCTAGCAACCTTCTAATGGGACAACAAACTCCACTTAGATTTCTTGATTTATTATGCTACAAACAAGTAAGTGGCGCTGACGAAAGACAGAAGCTGCAAGTTTGTATACATATCACTAGGATTCTCCTGCTCAATCAAGAGTTGGATTTTTTGGTCAATGTTCCCAAGAACCTGAGACAAACTGCCTCTAGAAGGCAACCTTACATTGTCTCCATACGAGCTTCATAACTATCATGCAACATTTGTTGACAACTTTAAAAGGACACAATTTCAATCTTCAAACAATATTATTTGAGAAGACAGTAAACTGAAACAATTCTAATGTTTCCTGAGGACCAAATGAAAAGGTAGTGAAAAGAATCTTTATATATAACCCATAGCACCTGAAAAACAAAAGAAAAAAATCCCAACCAAAACAAAACAAAGCCTGCCATCAATGCAAACGTCTAAGAAATTTCTTCCTCTGTGTTAAACCACTTAAATTTAAGCTACCTGTTTAACAACAGAGGGCTACAAGCTGAAAGAATAATTTATTTCTTGGAGGGAAGAGAGCTTTAATAAAATGCTCTTGCTTCCAGACAGTAATCTCGGGGACAAACAATACTGGGAACCTGGTTTAGACTGAAACCAGCAGCTGCTAACTGCGTTCTTCACATAGCAAGCAGAAGCTGTCCTGTGAACTGGCCTGGGCTAATTGCACGGATTAAATGAGGAAGATACACATAACTTAAGACAGTTAGCCTGAAGAGAAATCCAAAGCATTTTAAGGCTGGGAAGATAAATTACCATGACCATCTTTTCATTTATCTGAATCACCTATCCAACGCAAACAAGATCAATATTGCGGAAGAATTGTTAAACTTGTATACATCACCTGAACAAATGCCTTCCTGACTACAGAACCCATTCTCCTGGACTGGGCTGTCCTTCTAAGACTTCATATTCAGAAGTTTACAATTTTTCCACTTGAAGTGACTTAACACTGACATAAGTACAAGAGACACATATAACTGCAAAGAGGCTACAAAACAAGGCTGCTCTTAGTATTTGTGTTTCCATAGGAAAAAAGCCCCTCTCAATAGAATATTTCGTGTGATTGCAGAAGTCATGCTTATATGTACCATGACAATAATACAATTACATCTAGGGCACCCCTAAAAATAATTACCTTTCAATTTTAATGACAGTAATAACTGAAGTAAAACTACTATTTCAGTAAGTTTAATGTTGCATTTAAAGGAAGAAAAAATCCTGCTGCATTTCAGTGAAATTATAGCACTTTTATAGTAAATAAAGTTACCCTCAGTGACTTTACCCTATACAAGCCTTATACATCTAGTTGCTTTTGTTCTACTCATTATATGAAAACCCCAGTAAACTAGAGTATTTTACAACTTTTGCTTCTCCTCTCTTAGGCCAAATGCACATATGCATTAAATATTCTTACAGGTCCTTTTTTCTAGACTTCTCTGTTTAGCTGCCTTCCTCTTGAGTTTCTACGTATGCTGTGGAAAACCAGACAGCGAACTGAGCCCTCACCACCACCAGGTATCCCAGAATGCCACTTCTGGTTCATGTAACCACTCTTCTAACATGTCCCAAAAAGGATTTCCCCTTTTTGTCATATCACAGTGCTAACTCAATCTGTTTGGAAATAATACTCAAATCTCCTCTTCCTGCACAATTCACCACTTAGACCCCTTTCCATTAGTATTTGATTTCCACTTGTATTTATGCATTTTGTGGTTTTTCCCTAACGTTGCTTAAACTATTTAAAATATATTAAAAATATCAAACTCAGTGACTGCTAATTTCTCTATGCCAGCACCAAATTCAGAGTTAAGCATATTCCTCATGAGCCCACAATCAGTGTCTGAAAGGTCCTATCTGAGCACTTAGCATTTGCTACTAGAGTGTCTTTTTGAAAAGGTGTTCATTGGCTTTGTGGCAATTTAATCTAGAACTTATTTCCAAAACTTATATAGAAATAATCCTATGCAGGACACCATCAAGAGCTTAATTAGAGTGAAAAATTAAGCACACCTTCTGCCTTCCCACTAAGACAGCTACTCTTTCAATTAAGGATATCAGATTGGTTACATTAGATTTTCTCTTGAAATTCTTTGTTGCTTGTTTTGAGACTTAAACAGCCACAAGCCCCAACCCTTTGACAGTCCCAGTTCTTATAATTTGATCATGTAGCAGTGTACTCCATGTCTTTCCAGACAGAGAACAGCTTCTAGCAATAGAATAGACAGATTTCTCTTAAAGCAGAACACTTGATAAACCAATAAAGATACAGTGTAATAGATTAGGAGACTTTTAAACTACAACTACTTGCTTTCTTCTGACCTGCTTTTTATATCAGCTATCAAGAACCATACAAGTTATCTTCTGAGATCAAAGTAGTGTTGAATCATTCATATTGTCCTCTGCTATTTCTCATTTCCCAATTACACAGCATGCCTTCAGCTTTTCTTTCTTCCTCTGACCTCTAACAGAACCTGTCCTGTGGTTTTCTACTGCTCCTTGCTGATTGTAACTGACATAATATGCTTGTGCCATCTTTTTATACTGACATTTAGAAACTATCTCCACTTCTGACACTAGTATCTTTTTCACTACAATCAAACACAGTCAGAATGGCCTCTTATTACACTTCCCAACCTTCCTCTGTATGAGGAGAGCTTGATAATCTGCATTAAATATAATATTTCTGAATAACAGAAGTTCCTTTTGTTTTTTGGACAATTCCCCTTTCTTTCAGTTCTTTTCACTGTTTGTTTTTCTATGAACACAGCAAATTCTAAACAAATAACTGCATTCCATTCCTGCACATAGGGGTGGAAATAGCAGCTCTGCTAGTCCCCCATCTTCATCTGAAGAAGGCTGATAGCCTAGGTGGAAGAGTTGACTTTCGCTCTTGATATGACCACCTTGTTTCCAGAAAGTCCCCTGAAAGGACCAGTAGGGCAGGGTAAGACTCAAGTATCTAAGAATGATTTGAATAAAGTAAAAGCCACAGACAGCATAGCTTACATAAACATATTTCAGAAAAGAAACTATTTGGTAAAGGCACTATTTTTAGGTGAGTTATCTGAAGAACTCCCTTGTTTAAAATAAATTACTGTTAGCCTTGCACCCCATCTTTAGAAGGCACCTCAAGTTAAAAAGAACAGCAAGTTACAAGGCAATGCAGCCTAAGTGCTAGTTTTGGAAAATCTAGTCTTCTTTTCCACTGCAGGAGCCATTCAGCTTTTCCTGCTGCACAGATACAACTCCACGAGGACACACCTTTTACGGGCACATTAAAAAAATAGATTGTAACAGTACAAAAATGTTTCTTTCTGTTTCCATTGCTGAATTCAAAACCACAATTTTAGGGTAGAATGATTTCTTATAGCTACCTAGCTTGTTCCTCTATTAGACTTGCCATAAGCCCTCATGCTTGGGAAATCCACATTTGCTGGCACTGTAATTCCTCGCTTCAATACTCCACTGGCCCTTCTTGGAAGAGTACTGCCTTTGCTACTGCTGAAGAAAATGGCTTTGAGCAGCTCAGCAGCCTCAACGTGCGAACAAGTATGCAACACCACTTAAAAAAAATTACAATTTGTAAACACAAGTTCTGAAATTGTTGCACACAGGAACATTTTGACCGTCCTCTCTAGTATTCAATTCATATTTTTAGTTTTGTATTTTGCCAAAACTGTTTGACAGATGACAACATAAAATTACTGTCGTGAGCTGCTTATTTGAAATAATTTATTTCCTGATCTATACCAATGTTTCTGTGAACGTAGGGCAAATAAGCAATTCCTTGAACAGAAACCTGTTGCCTGTGTTTTGGACTAAAAAATGGTACCTTATTATAGGTAAAGAATTCCTTGAGGGAGATCAATAAAAATAAACTGTAACACTGGTTAGGAAAAGGCGCTAAATGAATGCTTCATTACATTTTGCCATATTTTTATGCACTTCTGAAATTCAGATGAATAGCAAACGTTTTAATATTTCTATCATAAAAAGCTTAAGACTGCATACAGTATTAAATATCAAGGATACTGCAAGCATTTCTCTTGTGCTTGCACAGACCTGTTACCTGTCTTTTCAATTACATAAGTGAGCATGTCTCTGAAACTGCTTTAAAAACAAAAGGGATTTCCACTGACTATCATATCAAACCAGACACAGTAGCATTTAGTTAGGTTGAGTAGCTTACTAAGCACACAAACCCACTATTTATGAAGCAGCTTGGCAAACTCATCCTGTGTTTTCTTGTCCAGGTGGCACATTTTAGCTATTCAGCATATTTGTACCTGTAGAAGTCCCACTTACAGAATTTAACAGTGCTCTTGCTAAGTGAGAATGGTTAAAATCTAGCTCACTACTTTAATTATTCTGTCTTTACTCAAAAAAAAAGAGTAACACTGTATATCAACACAGATTTATCTGACTCTTTTCCAATATAAATGACATAACTAAATTCAGTTAAACTCTGAGGAGACACTGTTTTAAAAATGCACAATTGTAGATCTTTTGCAATATCAGCTTTCTTGCAAAAAACACTTCAGAAAGTATTCTCTTTTGTACCACAGAGAGATTTCTACCAGGCTTGCTGAGAAGTATTTACAGTAATAACTATCACTCTAAAAGGCCAGGATTTCATTTACTTTCTTGGTGAAGAACTGATCAATCATCCTTCCACAGGTGTCACTGCAACGTCATCAGACATGACAGAACAATCAGTGTGGCAAGGTAGGAGTAAGCTCTCCCACGAGCAGAGCAGCACACTGCCTTCACACAGTACATGCACCCTCGGGAGGAAAGCGAAGAGACAACAGACCTTCAGTGTTACCTATTTGTCTCTCTAGATCTGCTGCCTCATCTGGTGTTGCGCGGGGGAGGACACCAGGATCACTGAAACTAGTACGCAGCAGGGTCCCCATCACGAAAAAGAAAAGAATCCCACCAATTGCAGGTATAGCAGGCGTAATCTTCTCTGATAAATATGGGCAACTGGAAAAAGAAAAAGATTCAACAATCAAAAACATATAATGCAACTTGCTCTCAAAAACTGTTTACCTCTATAAATGCATAGGCAGAAGTCACTTTCTTCTCTTGATACATTACTTGCCTTGGAATGCTTATTGAAGCTGAAATTTCTGTTTATGTGTTCATGACACTTCTGGAATTTTTCATAGTATGTTCAGTATAATAAAGGCACAAGTAGCATAACAATGACCTCACTAATATGCAATACTCATTTACATAAGGAGATAAAGTATTTTAATCACAGGATAATAAGCTTATATATTTCTTCATCTGCTGCCCAATTCAATAAAAGTAAATTAGGCAGAGAGAGAAAAGGGAAAACAACCTGAAGAAGCCCATAACATGAAGGAACAGGCCACACTGAAATACATAATTAAGTTTACAAAACAGATTTATCATCTACCAGAAAGATGGTGCTCAAGAACATGCAATGCAATCCTTTAACAGTCTTGGTGTATATCAATATACTGTAACATCTCTACTGATTTTCTTTCTTAACCCATTTCTTGTAACTTAGTAAACTTGTTTATTCATTTACAAGGTAAGAAGAGTGCAAATGACAGCTCAACACACCTGGGAGGCAAACAATCCAGTGGGATACCTATGGCAACATCAGGTTGCCTTGACCAGGGCAAAAATGGTTCTACATTTACCAGATTTACAATATATATGCAGCGTTTAAGACTGGATTACAGTTTCAGCAAATTTTCCTTTTTGCTTTAGATATGATTAAACCAAAATGGACAAAACCACTGCAATTCAACCAATACACAAATGTAAGTATCTCTTTACAGCTCTGCAAAAAGAAGGGATATGAACACTTAGACATTATAGAAGCACTGCAGCACCATCTTAGAAAACACACAGGCTGAAGACTCTCTTCATAGCTTGTATTAAATAGGTGTGGGTAGGATACCAAGATGGCTTCGTGTACTTCTGACGTCTGCATAAGAAGTCATAAAATAAGCCTAAAAACAGAAGTCAAAAATCAACAAGTTCTAGGCCTTAGGGCTTCATCTAAACTTTCTAGGCATCAATCAAGTTTAATTAACATTGTCTTCCCTAATTCTGCTGACTGCCTTAAAAGATGAGCAAGCTTTTGCACTGCAAGTCAGTTAACTTCAGTGGTATGTTAACTCTGAGCAAGCGACGACAACGTCAGCTCCGCTGCCCATCACTTCTGCCGACAGGATGGGGAGAGAATGGAAACACTTTTCATACCAGCTGCCATGTACAAAGCATTTATCTCCGGGCATAATCCTGTTAAAAATACTTGGCTGCTTCACCAAACCTAGAGAGTTTTATGAATGCAGCGAGTCCATATGCATTACACGGTGCACAGCATAAGGAGTGGAAATCATCTCTCCCTACATGAATGCAATACTACAGGCACAACAAGTTACGAAAGATTAAAAAGACAACTGGGTATTAAAAAAAGACGAGGACCAGGAGATACTGTGGTTTCACATAACAAAGATTGTTGAAATACTAGGAAACATCCTTCAAATGTATGCTCTTAGGAAAATCCTCAAAGACCCAGATTTATGAAATCAGTGCTAGCTAAAGGAAGCAGCAGCAAGATGTAAGCTGTGGGAGCTATAAGCCTTGCTCCCCTCATGTCAGGAGAAGCCAGTCAGAACGAACAGCCAAAGAGAAGCTTTCATACCACATGAATGCCCTACTGCTCAGTGTATTTCTTTCCACAAAGGATTACTGAAATCAAAACTACTGTAAAATTCTCAGAGAAGAGTACAAATAGGATGGAAGAACGAATTTTTAAAAGGATTAGAGGGAACATGTACATTAATGAACACTAAATATAGCACAGTTCTCTCACTCTTCTATTGCATTATTCATTGCATGAACCCAACAAATGGCAACTGTGCTGAAGTCTGTTGACCAAAAAAGAGCTGTATGTGTGTGAAAGGCAACATGAGATAATCTCAGGGTAGCACAGTAGGCACAGTACAGTTTTGACACTTGCCAACACAAAACCAGCAACGGCATTACGTACACAAATTCTCTGATACTTACAGGATGGAAACGAAGGGCTATCATGACTCTAACATGTTTCCTTTTAACAGTAATTTCATACAAAATTGGTAGAAAGAACAAATTGATGAGCTGAAATACTAAGAAAGCCAAACATTGCTGAAAAGTGATGCTTTCAGCATAGTAAAAAAGCATGAAGAAAAAAAAATCTAACTCTGCTTTGGTGAACCAAGTCCACTTACAGTGAAAAAATCCCCACTC
The DNA here is from genome assembly GCA_013400175.1 of Phainopepla nitens. Lineage (NCBI taxonomy): Eukaryota > Metazoa > Chordata > Aves > Passeriformes > Bombycillidae > Phainopepla > Phainopepla nitens. Next base: position 477,200 of record VXBQ01013009.1, on the reverse strand, counting down.
TCAAAGCCCTGTACAATCTTCACAACAAGCAAATGTGAGGTAAGCTGCTTTGCCTAAAGTTGTTTTCAAGGTTTAAAAACACGTACATTAGCAACTTTGACTTGGAATTAATTCAGCAATAATGCAGAAAATACTGAAGATGCATCTTTGGGAATAATAACCAAGTACTATTCCACCAATTAAAAAATTATTTCAAATTGAGAAACCAGTCCTTGCAGCTCCTTACAGAGATTTAGACAGTAAGTCTTGGCAGGACTATTTAATACAGTCTGATTTTTGTACAGACCATACAATTACATGGGCTCGCAGAGAGCTCAATGACATCTCTCCTTTAAAAACATCCAATTAATTTGTGAAATACTTGTGAGCTAAATTTAAAAAAACAAACAAACAAATACAAACCAGCAGATACCGTTAGACCTTTTTTCCTTTACATTTGTTTAAAAAAAAGGGGGAAAAAAATCTTACTTCTCCTGAGTAATTAAAAAACCCACTAAATGTGACTTTGAATTAAAATCATGGATCTTAGCTCAAAATTGTGAATACATCTATAGAAATACACTTGCATATTTATATATTTTATATTTGCATGCTTATACAACAAATGTATTTGTACTTCTACTTTAAGTCAATATTACTTTAAACACTTCTAGTGTTACTACTTTTAGAATTGTCAAATACTGGACACGGAAGAAGATTTTCTTCGTGTTTGCTCAGATTCCTTAATTAATTTAATTGAGGATGCATCCCTTCAGGCAGCAGTTTTCCTCAGATATTACAAGAAGTATCTTTTTTGGAGGGTATTTTCAGTGAGTTTTTAAAGCAAACATTAGTGGGTATTTCCTGACAGCAAATTTCAGAATTTTCCCTGCAGAGGGACTCCCTGTGCAGAGACCTGTCCACTGCCAGTAACACTTTGATAAACAGCAGAGAGCTCCAGGACAAACCTCTGTCCTTCTGCAGAGCAAGCAGTGACAAACCTTTTCCACTTGGCACTTGCTAGCTACTAGATGGGAACTGACGTCCTCACTTTACATCTTCGACAGGGTAAAACAGTTGTTTTTAATCAACATGTGTAAGGACAGCAAGTACTGACCAGGTCTACCCCAGAAAACACATTTTTATTAAATATTACTAGACCACAGACCCCATTAGAAGCTGTTACTGTGAAAATAGCTTTTTCAAACAAAAATGTTTGGATATGCATACTGCAAACTGTAACATAACTTGAAGTCTTGAACTGAGAACTTTAATACTTTTAGCCCTGCTTTTTGCTTGGTTTCTCAGCTGCTTTTTTTGAAGCATCATGTGAAAGTTTGCGTGAGTGTAGGAGGGAAATAAAATCTGGTGGAAGACTAGTCTGTCAAAGCTCAATAAAAATAAAAACACCCTGGCACAGAAGAGATAATTATCAAGCATCCCCCCTGTGAACAAAGGATGCAGGAGAAATACAGAAGCAACTCTTACCACCCAGCAGCCCCGTAACTGTGTAACCACACTCCCTGTGGCTACAGAGATCAGCAGAAAAATACACACAGAAACTGTGCTGAGGAGCACGCACAGTCAGAGTCCTACAACTTTCAAGCACTGTCATTAGAAAAGGGGAGGAAAGAAAAGAAGTCTCCTGAAGCCCTTTCCTGGAAAGATGAAGGCATTGCTGAAAGGCTCACTGACAGTTATTCACTGATGGGAAGACTCAGTAAATGATTGACAAAGCTATCTGGTACAGGTATCTAGAGAGAGAGGCTGAGCCTGTATTTAAAAAAAAAAAGGTTTTTATACATTGAAGATTTAAATGAATATTTGCTCACTTGGCAGGCAGAAAACAATAAAAGTACAATTTTCATGCCAAGATGAAATAGTCATCACACTTAATTACACTAATTAAAAAAACCCAAAACTACAAGCTTGGCTTGCAAGACTGTTAAGAGGATACTCTATGTCAAGCTGTTCATCAATGTAAAACTCATTGTAGCAGATACAAAATACATATACTCTAGGAAAAATATAATATAAATATAGTTGAGCGAAGTAACAAAAGGAAATAAAATTGCTCCTTTTCCTACATCATCAACTTCATTTCTGTTTCTGCACATACTGCCTGTTTGATATACCAGTGGCTATTGGCATGCAGGTGATGTCCAACAGAAGAGAGAAGGCTGGCACTGTGCACCCTAGGTCCAGTTCCATATGTTACAAGTTAACATCTGAATGAGACTGGGCTGCTTTCCTTAACCTAGCCAAAGGGGTTTGTTGTTTCTCCTTCCACTCTCATTTATGGCTCCTCTCAGCTCACCCTTCCTTTCAACTCCACTGCATCATTGCTCCAAGCCACTGTCCCAAACTTCTGCCCTTATGCCAACACAAATCTTTGTCAGGTTCTTTTGTGAGAAAAGTTAGTTTACTAAAATGTATGAAAATGACACCATTTTGCTGACTTCTCTTTCTCATCTCTCTAACAAACCAAACATGCACTTGAGAAGGATATTGGCAGAAGGAAAGGGAGAAAGAAGCACACACAAAACTACAGGGAGAGGGAAATTTGGACAGTGGGAGGAGACCTCAGTTTCAGCAGCTGTCAGTAAGGTTTTCATTCCGACCACAGCCTCTTGTGAAACCATGTTCGAACCTTGACCTCTTCCACTTTAGAGATGGCAAAAGAATACCCATATATAGACAGATTAAAGGCAAAGCAAGACTCTGGGCTAGAAGAACAAAAATAGCTTATAACTTATTTTTCTAATGGTAAGTTGCCAGTGCAAAGAAAGCAGACCAAGGACATGCATGAAGAGCAACACAGGCAGAGGAAGATATAAAGATGGGCAAAATGTGAGGGCACAGCAAAAACCTTGGAGGCTGCTGCCTGATAAAAAAAGATAAACAGGACAAAGAGAATGATCAGAGTGAAATAATTTCGCTGTTGTGGGGTTTGGAGGGTTCTTTCTTTTTACTTGTTTTTTCAGAAGCATGCTGCTGGCACACAAAAAAATGTGGTATAATTTGAGTATAGATTAGTCCAAGTAATGCTACATGAAATTCCTAACAAGATTAGCTAAGGAAGTTTTGCATTAGTTTCCTACATCTGCCTCATTCTTTTGTACAGCATTTAAAATCCCTATTGAATTGTTTTAAGGGTTATTAAGGAACACAGACTAATTTCAATAGGATATGAAATTTTCTTTTAAAAAATTAATTTTTTTTTTGTTTTGAACATTCTTTTAAATCATATGCTCCCTCATTTTATAATGGTAAAGCAGTTTAAAAAATTTATACTTGATAAAATACAAGACAAAAATCACTCTCCTGGCAATTTGCTTCATTTCAAATTCAGGAAATCTGGAATGTTGCAAGCATGTGAAGACTATGGAAAGCAGAAAAATTGTCAAACAAAAAGCAGAATGACAACAGGAACAGAACAAATAGCCAGAATACTACCTTCTCCTCATCTTAATAATCTAAAACATTGTGCCCTAATCAGAAAGGCATATTTATTGAATGGATTCAGATGAGAGGCATTTAAATATACCATTTAAACTTGCTTAAATGCTTGACCAATTTATTCTCTATTTTACAGTATTAGATACATCTTATATTTTCTATACATGCTATATTTTTAAAAACATGCTATGTTAATTTAAAATTAATTCTAACTGAAAATAATTTTAAAATGGAAATACACATTAGTATTTCTAGTGTGTAACTAAGTATCCTAGCCTCTACCAGCACATAGAAACGATTACTTAAAAACAAAGAAGATTAATATGATGAAATCACACAGATTACTGAATCAGCATGATCCTTAAACCTAACAAGGTAAGTGTTTTTTAGATTCTCTCCAACCTATTACAAAATAAAAATAGCTTAACATTACTCTGAACAGCAAAAGCTCAACAACTGGTCTTCCAAGTTTCATGTAGAAACTGGATGCAGTTTGGTCTTTAAAGCTGTTCAAACCCATGAGCAATTACTGAGAATGAGGGACTGCAAGAACCTCTCTGGCTCAAACCTGCAAGCATTCAATGGAACCCCCTGCAGCACTGACTTCACTGAATTGTAATGCATTACCATTGAACTAAGATTTACACTGGTTGGATTTGGATGTAGGAGCTTAGATGAAGCAAAGCAAGCACTGTTGATTATGACATTGTAGAAGATCACCAACTAACTCTCTCCTCCAACTAAAGTTCTTACGGGTTTAAGGCAGCAGATATACAACAAATAACAGCCTTGTGAGACCTCCCAACTTTTATTGCTACACGAATTAACTCCAATGATCCGCTGTCAAACTTCAAAGCTGGAATAAACAAAATGTATAATGCAAAATGAACCTGTCTGCAAAACAGATGTGGTTACTGAAGCTCTTGCATCGGCAATTATATTTGTTCTAGAGATAAGGAACACCTTTGTTTTACAAAACACTGAAGTTTTGATTCCATTAACAACTGGGCAGAAATTTCTAAGTAAGATAGTAAGAAAATGGGGCATATCAACCAAACTGGTAGATACACCGAGTGTTTGACGGAACACCTTTGTTTTACAAAACACTGAAGTTTTGATTCCATTAACAACTGGGCAGAAATTTCTAAGTAAGATAGTAAGAAAATGGGGCATATCAACCAAACTGGTAGATACACCGAGTGTTTGACGGAACACCTTTGTTTTACAAAACACTGAAGTTTTGATTCCATTAACAACTGGGCAGAAATTTCTAAGTAAGATAGTAAGAAAATGGGGCATATCAACCAAACTGGTAGATACACCGAGTGTTTGACTCATGAAAAGTCAATTCAAGTATAACATACCCTCAAGACAAACTTAGAAAAGGCAGTTTCCAAACATGCAGCAAATCAGTGTCTTGCTTTATTGCTATTTCTGTTGCCTGACTAATTACTTACTTGAAAAACTAAAAATATATTTGTACCTAGATTTTCCTGTTTTGCATACAGTGCAACGTTTGGTTTTTATAGTGTAAGACTACCAATCAATGAATTCCACTAAATACATAAACTTGTAATTTCTTTTAATCAGCCCATAGAGAACACTTTCTATCCTGATGTTCCTTATTGCTTTCTTATTATTTCCTGTTTTGTGATTTTGTAACTAAGCCATCAGGTTAATATCAAGGACTAATGAACTGAAATGAAAACTGGGACAAAAAAAGCAGAAATACCTTATGCCACTAATAAGTCCCTAAAGGAGTGTGAGCTTTGAGATGATTTTTCATGAGATCCTCTGGAAACTGCAGCACTCACAAATAAGCTGCTGCCAGTTATTGGACTCTGAGCTTTTAATGAGACATAGTTTGTTTTCACCCTCCCCAGTCTAGAAGGTCTAAAGGCTAGATGTAAAGCTCTTGCTAAAGGGCAAAGGTCTGTCAATGCAACCCCTACCTCTGGCCACACTCGACTGTCACTTACCCTGCGTAGCACAAATGACATGGCTAACACCGAGTTAGAATTGTTCTTCATCTGTTCCCTTTTCTGAAAAAAAAAACCAAAACAAAAACCACCAAACTCAAAAAACCAAAACCACCAAACTGAAAAAAAAAACCTCCCAAAACCATTCATTTTCTGTTTGATCAATTTCCTAAACAATTTAATTCACTGTGCAATTAATGAGTGCCAGAGAACAGGTAGGAACACACAGAAGGCAGGACGAAGTTCAACTGTGATTTCTAGATCCACTCAGCTGCTATGTGGAAATCCCACCCACACTCAACATCTTAGGAATAGTGGTTCCAGGGTCTTGTTGTTGTGATTTAACCTGGCAGGTATCTAAACAACACACAGCTGCTCATTTACCCAGGATTATAACTTTGTTTTTACTCTTCTTTCCTCTGCAGTTCTCCGTATCACAAGTCTTTTGTATAGAGCACACAAATGAACTTCCATCTAAAATACAGGATAAAATATTTACACCTTAACTTCTCAGTGAAAGCCACTATAATAAACATCTTTTAATATTAATTGAAAAGCAGATACAGCACTTCCTAGGACTCCTTTACTTATAAAAATGGAGAACTGATAATCCTAGCCACCCTACATATCAAAAGTATTCATCACATTGTTATAAATAAAGCAACTGGAAACATAAAGCAAGGAGTAGGATAAAACCAAGAGAGCTTAACCTCCTCTTCCCCAAAAGAAGCAGAGCTGAGCAATTCAGCAACTTGATCATAGAAAGACTCAAGAGGCTTGTTTGTAGTAATTTCACAGTCACAGGTCTCCACAAGTGCTGGAGGAGTTTCACCTGAAATGGCATCTTTTGCTTTCTCCTGCTGCCTCCTCACAGTCTCATGTGAATTCTCTTATCCCACACTAAGCAACTCATTGGAGAGGCAGACTGGCATACTGCAGGCTACCTCAGATTAAAAAAAAAAAAACCCAGCAACTAATTTGCACTCATGATTCCAAAATAGTGTCAGATCTCCCTATCTAAAAATGGGTCAGTTTAAATATATCAACTTGCAAAGACCAGCTTGAGACAAATAATTTATTTCATAGAAAAAATAACACAGTGATTCATCTACACAGAGAGCATCACCACTACAAATATTTGGATTAGCAATATAATTGAAACAGCTAGGAATAGCCTTTTACTGATTTGCCTTAGAAGTGAGATTTGGGTACAAGTCACAGAAGTCCAGACATGAAAAGTTTAAGAAATACCCTACAATGAATGATTGCTTCTGAATCACCAGAGTTTAGCTATGTCATAGCATTTAATTGCCTTCAGGAATGTGTGCAGAAAGACTGCACTGTTTGAGTCATGCAACACTTTTGTCTGAGTATTTCCTTTTTTTGGAAGACAGTTAAATGTTCTTTATAGACTTCTACATTAAATACTTATCAAATCTAGATAAGCATGTTCAAATTGAAAATAAGGGACTTCATCATATTATACTTTTCTTTGTACTGCCACAAACACATCACCGAGGGGCACTTTCCTCTTGGGAAAGGCCACTGACTGAAATTATTAATTTCATATTCTCTTCCCGAACATTTCTATAGTTCACCAGAAGTTATTTCTACCATACATCAATTCTGTGATTTAAATCACCTGTTTAAATAACAAGAAACATATTCCAGCATATTTTCTCTTAAGCCAGCTACATCAAGAAATATCTATCACAGAAGAATGCAATGAAAGTTATCACAGAAACATTATTTCAAAAATTAAAAACTAAGGATGAAAATCATCCCTGTTAATGGTTCAAACTTGAGGGTATCATAGAGGATTCCGTAGCAAGCACAACAACAAAAAAATTTCCACATTTAAAATAATTATGTTCTTCACACAAATGTCAGCCACTTAAGAACAATAGTTATTTTACAGTTATATGCCATACAGTAACCAAATATTTTGACTGCTAATGCATAGACAGATCTGAATGTAAAATGAACGAAGAAATGCCCAGTTTTTACAGTTTCTTAAAAATAATTTATTCAACATTCCCACTCAGTTCTAATTTTTTGTCATATGCAAATTTCCTTTTCTACTGTTTCATTGAGATTTTCAAGCCTTTTCCCAACTAATATGAAATTTTGGTCAGTAATTATCACAATCTCGAATTTTAATGCAAACCAAAACAGGATTTCAGGTAGGGGAGATTAACAAACACAGGGTGTTATTCTATCCTTCTTTGAAAGTTTAATTTATTTCTTCAATTTAAGATCTGTCTATTTTTGTCAGACTGCCAAAACCCCTAAAAATTGTGACAAAAGGTGGTGAAGCAAAGAAAAGGTCTTTGTTACATCCACAGTGACTATAAATTTCAAATTATTTTCTTCTTCTAACATTTCAATTATGCAACTTGTTAGCACCTGTATATGACACGATTCCCACTGAAAGAATAGTTCTTTTGTCAGTATTTATACAGACATCAGTAGACAGTTTTGCTAGTAGAATTATGTGAACTCTCTCCCTAAGGCAAACTAGCCATGAAAATCAGAGAAAAGCTCAGTTACTTGACTGTTCCCAGAATATACTCTCTAGAACTGCAACACAAAATTTAGTCTCCATCTTTCCTCTGTTGAACATGTTCTGCTGTCCACCTTCCAGTTTCAGATGCTGACATAAAAACAATTCCCATGGACACTCTCAACCATGCAAATACCACCAACTCCTGGTCTTCACTTTGGCACTTTTACATAAACAGGAAACCAGCAGGACACAAAGCTAAACAGAAATGGTAATCTTCTGAATACCTAAAACAATTGCATAGAAGCTAAAAGAAAACAAAGACTGCAACTGGCTGCACAAAATGACATCACATTACAGCCTATATCTCTGTAGTGCACCACCGCTAATTGTACATCAGCAATGTGCAACCTATTTCACTGAGTCCTTCAAGCACTGATATAATGAGCTCCACCTTTTGCCCTGGTGTTTTCTCTCTTTAACCAGTTTTGCTACTTTGGTCAGTCCCTCAGACTCTCTACTGGCTGAGAAACTGCCCAGGCCCTTTTGCCAAATCTAAATGCACATATTCCTCATGCTACAACACCAGAGGGGAGCTGCAGATTTTACAACACCTCACCATTGTCCCAATTTATCTGAGGATATCTGCAACTGAATTTAAATAGAAGCTTCTGCCTGGGTTAATCAGTGGCTTTATACACAGCAACACAAACAGACCATAACCAGGAGGAAGATCCAGAGCTTGTAACCTTCTACAGCCTCCTTCTAACCTGTCTTCTGATTACATGACCATGGCAAAGCTTGCCTTTCAGGTTGGCAGAACATACTACTACAGCCAAAGAGATGAGCTACATGGAACTAAGAAGCATGCTGATTATGTCACTTCAAATAGCTATACTAAATGAAAAGATAAATGTCCAGTGAGTTGCTCCTCCTTCCTTTCTGTGTCCCTTACATAACAACATAACAACAAAGTTCAGGAGTTTTCAGGTTTGTGCCCAATATTGGAACAGTTTTTCTATGGAAAGGTGCAACACTATGGGGATTTATAGCACTTTCTGTCTGCAAGTGTTCAGAAAGGAGCGACCTTGGTGCATCTTGCTCCTAGTTCTAAAAATTACACTAAAGCTCACAGTGAATAAATGACAAAGCAAAGTGTACATCCAACACTGTAGCAGAGTAAGCAATTTCTATGTGCAAATAAAGGACAGACCACGAGCACAAGCTTCTGTTTCTTCACAGGTATACAAAGCCCCTTTTTCCTAGACCACTTCCATTCTTTTCTCATATTGGGCAGTTTGTCAGACATATTTCTATTCTGTGCATGAAGTCAAAGCTTACAAGGATACAGAAGATTCTAATGAGATTTTGCTGAACTGATGAAAAAAGGACTGAAGACTACACAGCCTATAAAAACCAGACATTATCCTAAACCACATTCTAATCTAGAAAGAAACTTCTATTTCAAATTTGTTAATTAAAATGCTAAACATTACATTTTTGTCCTGAACTGCAGTATAACATTAATAACCTCTATGTCCCAAATACATACTAACAACCTTGCTTAAAACATGCAGAAAATACTAGGGCTGGAGGGAAATAGAAGCAAACATGCAAGAACTACAATTGCAATTATTCTATTCAGAAAAGCTACAAACCTTAAAATAGCAAGCAACATGGCAAATACCAAGTCGCCAGTACAGCTGTATTCATTCTCCCAAAAGATTTTTAATCTTTTTTACTCTTGAATTAAAATTCGTAGCCACAAATTCATATGAACCCTATTACTGGTGTCTGAATCCTTACCAACACTGAGAAATACTAAGATAAGAGCTCTCTGCAATTTTTCAGTCTGTTAGAACAGTAAAGAGCCATTAAAATGTAACAGTCCACATCTGCCAACCCAGAACGACTGCCAGGCTCGTGTTTCTGGCTCATGTGCTACACAAAGGGTATGATCATCTCACTGTGAGCATCCTCAGGACAGCACAAATGTCCCTCTTTGAACATCAACACATTCTACTGCTTCTCAACAGCAGTGATAATTATTCATAGCATCTTCAGCTGTATTTTGTTCTATAACCTAAAGAAGAAGTAAGAACTTGTTCTGAAAGTGTCCTACCCTAAGGTAAGGTCCCAGGAAAAAGACAGCATTTAGGAACATGATTAACACTGATTGTAACAGAACCTAGTGCCAATATGAATCCAGTCTTTGAGAGAGTTTTATTAATTCGTACTTTATTAACCCCTTCTCTGTTGTTTATGGAAACATACATGCAACTAACAAAAATAATTAAAACATCTGTAGGCATGCCACCCCTGACAAAAATCTCTCAAGGTACTTCTCATACGGTCCTGAAGAACTAAATTAAATATTAAATCTCTATGCCAAGGAAATCAGCAAAAGTAAGCAAAGGGCAGACAATGGCCCTGGCAGCATTACTGGCCAGAAGCAGTCTATTAGAGTCAAACTGGTATAGGGAAGGGTCTAGACAACAAAATAAGTACTGAAAATATTTTTAAATATATGGTGTAAACCCCTCAGTTGTTAATATGCCACATTACAACTCCACAGTGCAATCATCTCTATTTTGCATATGATGTCAAAATATTCATACTAAAATTAGCTAAAACTATATATGCATTTCAAAACAACAAAGAAACATTCCTTATTTTTTGAACTACTCTGCAGTCAGATGCTTGTAGCTGAGCCAACCCTCTGCAGCTGCTTCGACACCATGCCAATGCCTTCACTTCCTCAGCCTTTCTATCCTTAGGAAACAATCCCTGGAGACCTAAAGAGTATTGCACAAACAATACTGTATCCTCCAACTGTTGCTAAATGCAAAACCATCTTTGCTTCTTTTGTTTCTTTTGAAGGACACTGAATGTGTGCATTGGACTTAATTTTTGGTTGATGAAGTAATATTTTATTCTCTTTCAAAAAGGAGACAGATCAACCTAAGAGAGGCCCATTACAATAGAGGTCAGAAACAGTTCAGTGGATGGGGCAGGAGACCAGGAATCAGTAAAGCTGGCTTCCTGGACCAGCCAGCATTCTGTTGCATGACCTTGTGCAAGGCAATTCACCACACTATGATACCTCTTCTTTTTTGGAGCATGCACCTATCCAGGACACATTCAAGACAAAATTACGTGCCAAATCCTGTAGGACTATAAAAATTCCCCAGGTTATTTATTTTTATTGGGGGATTTTTTTGCTGCCAGTGAACCCTGATGATGGTCCTGGACACTACTGTACAAAAGCACTGCCTAAGCAGCAAGCAAATCTGCTGGAATCTCTAGGTAATACTGAAATACAAATAATTACTAACAGGAAACACTGCTTGGCTTGCACAATACAACAGGGGAAGAAAAAGGAGGAGGACTTAAAATAGTAACTCCATATGTTACTAAGCTGATTATTAGTTGTCTCAGTAAAAAATACACTATGGTTACAAAAAAATTAAGAAAATTTATCAATCCAAAAGTGTTCCAGCTTCTCTTAAAGAGCCAAGGTGTTTGTCCTTTATATGTTTTAATCTTGCTTTATAAAATGATACAATTCAGCTTCAAACAAGAACTTTACTGATTTTCAAATATATTTAATAGGAACCTGATGCTGACAGACACATTGGGAATTTTCTTTCCAAGTATAGTCAGCACATCTTTGTCAATATTTTAGACAATATCTCTAAGGAAATTACTTCAAAGTTCTGGGGGTTATAAAGTTTCTAGAGATACTTGAATTCTCCTTTTTTTCTGTGAAGTGAATGATATTGAGAAACAAGTTCCAAGAAAGTAATTTCATTCAAAACAAGCCCTAGACTTTCTGAATTTCAGGATCTGAGCCTTGAAGCAATCAGATATTATCTATTTGCTGCTGTGAGGAATAACAGTAGTCCATACAGATCAAAGTAATTTCCTCCATCACCAACACGCTGAGTAACTTTTTGTTGAGAGTCCAAATGAAGCTCCTCTTCCTCTCAGCCAGCTTAGTCATTTCTACTCCTGCCTCGTGCTGACACAAATGTTCCAGGGATTAAGTGCTAGAGTCAGAAGTGAGATAGTTGCTTGCTCGTTTTTAAAATTGCTGGTTTTCATTGTTTAGATTTGTCTGTGATTTATTGTTGATTGTTAATAAATGATCGTCAACTTTCAAAGATCTGAAATAATTTTCAGTTAAACTGCAAACACATCTACAAGAGAGAAAAGCTTTGAAATATTTTTAGGGAAAAATCAGACACCTCCATCTCATATCAGGCACAGCATAGGACTGACTCCAGCACAGTACGTACTACATAATAACACTGAACTTTAAAGGAAAGCAACAGACATTCACAGATAATATGAATAGGTGCTATTAAGCAATACCTGAAGCTCATTATAATTGAGATGACTGATTAAAGAAATAAGCCAAAGCACATAAAAATCCCTAGACCTTTCAACATTTTGCTCTTGAACTCAACAGAATTTTACAGACAAAACTTTTCTGAAACAGAAATTCCAATTTCATTCAGCCTCTTCAAAACACTTATCTAAGTTAAAATAGGTCATCATCTGCAGAGATATGAACTACATTTACAAAGCAAATTCTAGCATTACCATCATAGGAGCAAGGGAAGTTCGACTTTGCCCCTTTCTTTTGTTGTTGATTTTGTTATATAGCAGTTCTCTGAATCCTAGATAACGAAAAAAGTGTTGGTATTACATGAGAGTTAATGCTACTTGATATAAGATTTGTTTAATTTGCAACTTCCTCTCGTGTCGAGCAAAAGTATTTGCTGCATGATTTTACTTAGCAGAACTGGAATCTTCTTGGGATAGAACAACAGTAAAATTGTTAGCGTTGATATATATTTTCCATACTACACCATATAATTAGTGATAATACTTTAATAACTATATGATTTCCAGGCTTAAGTAAATGATACAATAATCCCATGATTCCATGGGTAAAAAAGCCTCCTACATTATCAAAATTCTGTTATTTTTAATTTTTTCTTTAAATCCTGAATACAGACATCAGGGCTTTTGTACCTTCTACTCGCAAGAAAAGCACATCTCCCCATCAGTCTCTCTGGCATTTACTGTTAGAAATCTCTGCTTAAGAAACTGGGCAAATCTGTGTTTGTTACCAATGCCTGTATGAGTTGATTAAATCAACTCCAGCAAACACAGAGTGAATCACATGAGCCCAATCCAAAAGCCAAATGCTCAGTGCCACCTCTAAGATGACACAAACACCCCTAAACTGGGAACAGATTAACACTGGAGCAGGACTACAAACAGACTAAGTGGTGAAGCTTACTGACCATTTGAGCTGGGAAGCACCAAAACACCTTCCTTCAAACCTAATAGCTTTCTTTAGTTCCCAGCCCTTTCCTGTGAACAGATAAATCCCTGTGGTCAGTATGAAAGAGTCCTGAGTGTTGGTTGTCCTTCCACCCACCACGCACATTAACCATGAGACATGGATAACAGCCATAAAAACAGCACCTTGTGTTCACTGTGAAATTAAACTTTTAGAAGACAGCTGCCCAGGGAAGCATCCTGATAAACAGTTGTTATAAATAAAAATGCAACCAATTTTTTTATTCCTAGTTAGGTAACAAGACTATCTCAGCACCTGACAAATACTTCAGTGCTCCAACACTGCAGACTCCAAGACAGAGGACAATTCCCGCTGCTCAGCAGTGAAACGAGACACCTGAGAGCCTCTATACAGAAGGATGTTGTAACTCCATGGTTTCAATTATCTCAAACTGGCAGGAAAGAGCTATATTCCAGTGTTATAACCCTATAATAAAAGAGAAAAGAATCATTTTGGGGGGAAAGGCATTTTCAATGCAGCACTGACTGAATAGTTTCATTTTTGTTCCTTTCAGCACTGCTTCCTTTCCAACAAAAGCAAATTCTGAGTGACAGGAAAGCACATTTCCCTCTCTGCCCTGCAGCTCACTCTGTGACTGTGCAATCAATGGCAAAGTCTGAAATAGGAAAAAACCCCCCACCAAAACCCAACAGTACAGTGAATGATGAATGCCATACAAAAAATATATGTCCTTGTATGGCCTGGAGCTTCAGAAAAGAAAAGATCCCTGAAGAAATGTAAACATCCAAGAGACAGACAATCCTCAGTTAACAAGGATTTTTTTTCTTCCAAGTATTCGTACTAACTACCTGCACAGCACCACTACTGTTTTGTAAAGAGACATGATATTGAGTAAATTGAGTCAACACAATGACAATGACCAGCAAGTGCCATCTTGTTGACAAAGTACAAAAATATATTTCATAAAAATCCTCATATAGTCGACTTTTACATGTTATACAGGTGACACTTAAGACTAGATTTCTAAAACACAAAATCTAAAATTGGCAAAACACATTTGCCAATAAAGTCACATTTTTACCACAGCTGCTTTGGCAATTTAGATTTTCCATACATAAGTCAAAAAGCCAACAGTGCTTGACCCACTATTTAATAGCCTGCTTCAATGATTTTTTTTCTCAAATTAGTACTCTTTAAAAGCTGATTACTGATACTAGATTACTACTACACTAAACAACTCTAATTTTTTAAAAGGGCTCCTGTGAATCAACTTTGTTTTAAGAAAACATATGAATTAGCCTCACTGAACACAGCTGTTTAAATCCACTCTTCAGACAAAAAAAGAAAAACATATATTTTTCAGAAAAAAAATTAAGAGGAAAAAATATAAATTAAGTCATACACAAGATAAACCAAGGCACACATAATAGCAAACCAATCTACAGATTACCAAAGTGATGGATCCTGTAAATTACCCCCAAGTGAACAACCATAAAAATCTGTATCTTTGACATATAGCAAATAAAGTGACTTAGGGAAAGTCTAGACTTGATTACAGTTATTCAAATTTACACTTTTTTGCTAAGAGATAAAAATATATTCTTGATGAACTACTGAAAACCTGAGAAAAGCTCACTTATATTAAATAATAATCTTCTTAATAATGATTAACTTGTATAAAAATAGCAAAATTCTGTCTGTAAGAAACTCTTAATAATAATGGCAAAGCTGCACATTTAAAGACTTTTAACCAAAAGAATTATGCTCATCTAAATTGTTTAAGTTATAGGAAACCAATACTAATCCCTAGATTAAGAGATGCATATGATTAAAAAAAAAAAAAGATCAACCAGGAGCTGAGGCAGAAAATTATGTTAACATTTTGTACTGAAAACTTCACAAGAAAGGATTTGGGCAGCTTGTAAGAAACTCATTCAGAGCATTTATAAGTTACAGTAGGCATACTGATAAGATATTATGCAAAATACGAAGGCTAAAAAGTCCAACTTCAGTAAAAAGAATTTTAAGTCACTGAAATCTGCAAACGGGAAAAGATATGTTTAAAAGGTGAGGTCTAAAATCTGCCAAGGCCTAAAAAAAATCCCACGAGGCAGCGATCAAGGAAATGTGATCCCTTGCAGAGCAGCTCTGGTAGGACAGACCAGCAATACGGTTTTGAAAGGTGCAAAATCAGAACCTCAAGGTAGGGTGTCCTTGGAAAATGACTGCTGCGTGGCATGAAAAAGCAGAGAGCCTCCACGTGAGAGAAGGAGTCCCTCAGTCCTGCTCTGCCCACACTCCCCGCCCAGCCCGGGCCAGCCTCCCGGGGAGCCGGCGCAGCTCCCCCTCCGGGAAAGGGCCGGGAAAGGGCCGGGAAAGGGCCGGGAAAGGGCCGGGAAAGGGCCGGGAAAGGGCCGGGAAAGGGCCGGGAAAGGGCCGGACATCACAGCCCGGCCCATGCAGAGTCGGAAGCGGAGCACGGCAGGGCCAAGCGCCATACGCACAGCCGCGGGAGCGGATCCTCGCTCTTCTGGGAACAGCAACCTAACATCAGATCGTCTCAGCCGAAGAAACTGCCGCCTCACTCTTTGAAACAAAGACTTTTATTTCCCCAAAACTTACTAGTTTACTATTCTTTTGATACCTATTTTCATATTCAATCTTTGCCAAGGCTTTGCAAGGGTTTTTACAGCCACTCATTTTGATATTCTCTGGTTGAGCACGAAATTCATCCCTAGCAGACAGCCAATACAAACAGCATTTAAGGTCTCTTCTAGTAATACATTTGCTGTCTCACTCCTACTTGAAAGAATCCTGCCGTAATAGCAGCCACTATTGTAAAGCAGTAAGCCACTAAATCATCATTTTGCCTCAATATTTCATTTTGCTTCCTCAAAACCACTTCAAAATGTTATTTTTACTCATGGTATTGCTAAATACAACTACTAAAAGCTTAGAAAAAATGTTCATTATAAATAACAGTAATTCCACTCAGCACAACATTACATCATGCTGCTACCAAAGCAATCAGAAAAGCTGGCAGTCACATACCAGATATAGTAACAGGATACATCAAATACTCCACAACGCATCATGTTAAATATCATCCAAACTTGATGAGTTTTTTAGCTACAGAAACTTTAAGACTAGTCTTCTATTAAAGCTTCCGAAGTGATGGCCAAGGTTACAGGACTTCCAACTGAGATTAGATACCTGAATTGTGTATATGAAATTGTAAGTATCTCGATTGTTCACCATAATAAGCAGCTTCCTTGGCAAACCAGTGAATTAAAAATGTTTCGCACTAAAATCCATCCCCCTCACGCAGAGTCACAGAATTTATATAATCTCTAAACTCTTCTGAAATAGCTGCACGTATAAATCTCACAAGCTCCTAGGAATTTGCTAGACTTCTTTGTCTTTGTATATCCTGAACAAAAGTAAGACTCTAATATCATAGACAGGTCTGTACAGATACATATGCATACATCCTTACACACACATAATATACACATGTACTCTGACCCTCATGGACCTTGGAAGTGCTTCCAGTGTAATTGTATCTAGCTACGGAGCAATCCAAAATCTAATTTGAAGTTTTATCTCTGAAGAACAAAGACAGGTGACACAGACATTAGCTAGTGCATGGGAATTTGAAAAATCTGAGGAAGGAAAATGAAGAAAAGTTCAAAGTAAAGGCTTAGTACTAGCAGTGCCAGAGTCATGCTTTTTTTAAATCAACTGTAAAAAGCTGACCTAAACCTCTACAAAAGGGGAGTTTGACAATACAGTGAAAAAATAATATATTAAAAGTCAATATAAAAACCCTTTCCACTTCTAACATTTTCTAGCTCTAAGTCTGAACATCAGTGGGAGTCCATTCTGACAAAAGAGCTTTACAGCCATATCTTCACACCATGGTACTACTAATCATAATCTATATGGTATTCTAAGGAATAAAAATATACTTGGCCTGAGCAAAGCTGGAAATTCTCTTCTCTCCCAGGACATCTGATAAAGCAAGCTCAGAAGAAATATTTCTGACCTTGTTTTTTCTCATCAGAACTAACAATTCCAATTCAGCAACTGGTTTATAACCAGCAAGTCTGTTACAGAGAAGCACTGACAGATGTAAGAGGAGGTAAAACTGACTGCAACGCCCCTAGTTGCAACTCTATGGTCATGTTATTCTTTGGCCCAAAAAAATCCATCAAAAAGAAAAAGTTCTACCATAAAGTAAGACCATCTTCAAAAAAGAATAAAATGAAATTTAGAATTAAATTATTTAAAAAACCAAATATATAAAACTAAATTCTGATTAGTGCACTTAAACCCATTTTAACTTTGCAATAGGAGTGATGCATTCCAGAACAAACCTCTCGATTTCTTTGACCGTTTTTCAAACCAACACCAGGTTGTGAAGAAAATTTTTTTTTTCTTGGCTAAACAATGTGCTAAGAATCATCAAGAAAACCATTACACAGCACTTCCTGAGCTCTGCTAATTCCTTTCAGACAAAGAACAGCAGTTTTCATCCTTTCTGGAGCCACTTTCAGGGTCAAGGCACTTCAAAACATCATTACAATTAAATCTGTCCTCTTTATACACTTATACAGCATTAGCATATGACTGTAAATTCACAACTCCTCTGTAAAGCAATTTTCAAGAAAAGGCTTTGCTAATTTTGTGCCAATCTTTTACTACAAGTATCAGCACTATACAGGAAGAACAAAATTTCCAGGCTGCACTCTAGATTATGAAAAATAGAAAGGAGAAAATGGCCCAGAATATCACACAGAAGATCAAAGTGGATGCAGACAGATGAAATGGCTGGTAAAATAGGCAAAATTTAAAACATCAATGCAACATTAGGCATTACTGAAAAACCAAAGAGAAGCCACACTTCAACCTCTATAGAAAAAAAAAACCCACCTTTTCTTCATTGTGATCTTTATCCTCAAAATGGTTGAAACCGAATTTTTTACGGTTAAAACCATGCTCTTTACTGAAAGCTTCATATTTTTGTATGAACTGTACCAATAGCCTTAGATCAAGGATGAGAGAACATTTCAAAAACCTTGTTACATGCTGGTTTTACTCAAACAGTGAAAACAGTAAGGGAAGAAGCTAAGCTGTTCCTGAATGGCCTCTGCTCTCTGCCTGGATTTTTTTAGATAGAATTTCTTACAGAGAATTTTTTTTTTTTAATTTATGGCAATATTGCCTGTTCCCATAAAATACTTCCCTGCAATATTTATACTAGCCTATCAGTTATGTAACAACTGTTCCTTTATCTGACACACAAGCATGTCTACAAGCATGTACTCCATGGCCAGAAGTGTTCCTGGCCAGGCTGCATGGAGCTTTGAGCAACCTGCTCTAGCGGAACGGGGCTGAGAATAGATGATTTTTAAACTCTCTTCCAGTCCAAACAATTCAATCATTTTGTGATCTTTTAATGTATTAAAAGCCGCATACTTCGCTTTTAAAGAAAAAGCTATTCTTGTTACTTTTCCTTTAGAAAGAATGTATTCTCTGCTACTACCTGCATCAATACTGATCAAGGATTACTAAACTCTTGGGGGAGTGGACAAAAAACTGAGCAAAAAGGGAATAATATTGATTCTTCATATTAATCTCTCTGAAAATAGAATTTTCCCAGGGTACTTCACAGACATTTACAATATGCAACAAAATATTTTGCACCTTGACATACCTAATCCAGGAAAAGAATCTCTGAAATACATTT
Source organism: Phainopepla nitens (assembly GCA_013400175.1). Lineage (NCBI taxonomy): Eukaryota > Metazoa > Chordata > Aves > Passeriformes > Bombycillidae > Phainopepla > Phainopepla nitens. The sequence continues at coordinate 458,196 of VXBQ01013009.1, read as the reverse complement.
CCTTTTCCTGTGTGTGATGTGCTAACATCTTTCCAAGATGTTAACAAGTTTAAGAGTTGGAACTTGAAAAAAAATATACTAGGAAAACCATTCTGACATACAATGTGTTTAAAAATAATGACAAGAAAGAGACATGACAAAACTGAAGAGAGGTAGAAAACATTTGAATAGAAAAAACATTAACAAACAGGCTGATAAATACATTGCATATTCTGACATTTTTGTTATGAAGAGCCTTCACAGAGAGCACAGCAAGTTACAGCAGGAAGCCCTGTATGACAGCTCCATTTCAAATCCTCTCAACTCAAAAATCTCCTGCTGCGAGACTTTTATCTGAAGAACTTAATTAACAGCAAGTTTAATATAGGGTCTCTAAAGTATACTGTTGGTTTTCATACAGAATAGCAAAATCCAAACAAGACAGACAGAAGCAAAGGGAACGAGTTCTGTTTGTCTCACAACATGTGTATGTTATCTCCCCCTTCACTCTCACAGGCTGGAAGGGAGATGTATAAGAAAACATACAGCCCTGCTAAACAGAACATCCATCACACAGAGCTGACCCACCCTGCTGCAGGATGGTATCAGATACACTGGGCTCTTTCCTAGATACTCAAGTTTCCTTTTGGATGCCGAAGGGGTTATTTCTGGAATTATGAAAATTTTACAAATCTCTTCCCATGACCTTTCTGACATTCAAACTTTGATGAATAGCTCCCACACTAGATTGCTCATTCTGAGAAGAAAATTTCATGTTCCTTTTCCTTAGGAGCAGATAAATTATAGATTGTCCACAGCAATGATTAAACACAGTTTGCAAATACAAATACACTGGCGTATCAGTCATTTGTTCTTAACCCCAAAACGCCTGACCTTTTTTCTGGCATGATATTTTTCTTTTCAACCTTACAATGGCCCTTGTCAAAATCAACTTTTAAATCTGTTCTGTCCCGTATCTCACTCGTGTCATAGGTTCTGCAGGCTATTCCTAGTTATACAGCCAGGAACAGACGCTGGGCCTAGAGACAAATCAAGTGCTCCAAAGTCAGCAAATGTCAAAGTCATTGCCAGAAGCAATGGGCAAGATGCCTGGGAGCCTTGATCTGCCCTTGCCCTTGCCCTGTGTGCATTATGGAGAGTTTTTATTTATAGAATTACATCCTACCACTGCCCACAAAGCTGCTCCCAGATTCAGTTAAAAAGAAGAATCAACGCCCATTTACTGAGCAATTACTCAGTACTTTGCTTTCTTCTCAGCATTTGAAATACAGTTTGAGACCTTCTCTACTACTCAAGTTTTTGTAAAAGGGTGTTTCTTAGTTTCCTGGTGTGGTATTCAATAAGGCTCATAATTGTATCAACTAAGCATCTTACAGAACACTGTCCTGAAAATACATGTCTAAAACCTATAAAGCATCACTTCAAAATTTAAGGTGGAAGAATTTAGGCAGAGAAAAGGCAAAAAACATTCAAGGTTTGGATGTCAAACTGAAACACTCAGAAGTATATCTTCCAGACTAGGTATACTTGCATAGTATTTTTATTATATATAGAAGTAGAACTTTGTATTTACTTAACACAAAATTACCATTAATTCAATTGCACATGAGAGCTTAGAGTACATTTCTTAGTTAAATTCTACATTCTTAAGTCAAATCACAAAAATTCCACAAGTAGTGACTACAGAAATTCTGATTTTATGAGAATCACCAAAAGAAATCTGGAAAAGGTAGGAATACTGCTCAGATCTCAACACAACACTGAGCTCTAGTCTATAACTAAATTCTAAAATAAAGTCAACAATATGGCTAGTAGTCCCAAGCTTCTCAAATATATATACTTGGCCAAAAAATGTAGGTCACCACATTAAAAATAAGAAATGAAAAACTGAAACTTTGTTACGGGGTAAGGGGAGGACATACAACATGACCAAAAGAAAACCATACAAGACAGAAAAGTACACTAATGTCTACAAAAACACACACACTGAAAGCAATTTTGCACTTTAATGCAGTAGCATGCCAGACAGTAACATACTGAAGGGAATGGAAAATAACACCATATTTGAAGGTCTATTAATACTATGTGTGTCAGATTCTAATAACCCAAAACCTGGCTGAAAAGAACCCTCTCACAGGAGTCTGCAAAGCCATTAGGGAGTTTGTCCACTGCCAAAATACTTTTTCAGTCCTCATACAGTGTAGGAATTGATGAATACTAGGGACATGAACACCTGAGACAAAAAAATAAATATAAATACAACTTTTGTAGAATATTGTGAAAAAAAGAAGCTAGAAGAATTATAGATACAACTAGCACATGCTCAAAAATAAATATGAGAAGTTATTAAAGTCTGTGGCAGATGTTTGTGCAATCCCACTCTGATGATGCTGTTTAATGAAAGCTCTGTACCACAAATTCAGAGCAAAGATAATTAATAAAGAGCTGGAATAGTGGTGCTACTATTATATAATATACAGAATTGCATTAAACTACTTGTACTAAATAAAACTACAATAAAAACATTTGTGTTCAAATCAACTTGTCATTTTTGAACCATATTCATATATCATACATAAAAGACAAAGGGCATAGCAGAATTTCCAAACCAAAAAATTTATTAAATGGAATTAAGACAGAGTATATGCACCTATGTATATACTGTGTGCATATATGCGTTCCTATTATACAGACACAGCTGTTAAACATGTTATCAGCCTGGAAAGTCAAGATCAATTTTAAATCGCTGCCATAATGCAGAAATGCATTTATTTTTCCTACAAACAAGGAACTGAAGCAATCATGAGAGCAAAACTAGCACAAAAAGAAGTGTCTTCTCAATCCCTTGACATCTTTAAATGAAGGATGGATATATTTCTGGCAAATGCGTTTTAGCTAAGCACAAACTGAAACTGCATTTTGGTCAGTTACGTCAAAAGGTTCATTATCAGGAGACCTGAATGAAAGATAAAGACTTGTCGTATGCAAAGAATTCCAGACTTGGCAATTTAATGGTCCCTTCTAGCCACAAACTCCATGAAGAACTCTCCCAAAGAAAACCATGTAATAAATACTTTATTACAATCAATTTAATCAAGCCCACACTCACTATCCTAAAAGTCCATCACTATCCTCTTTACCAGAGGTAAAGATCTCCTTTAGAGGTGCTATCCACAAGGTAGAATAGCAAAATGAATCTGCTACACATTCTCCTTCCTTAAATTCAAATTCAATTTGCTATGTACTTGATCATATTTACTCCTCCATCTTCGTCTCCCTCACACACACTGATGCTCTTTTTTAAAGAAGGTTAAATAAATTAGGAGAGCAGCTTTGGGTTGTTGCGGTTGTCTTGTTTAGTTTTTTTTCTTTTTAATTACTTTCTTAATTAAAATAATTTCTGTCAGGAGGCAACTTTATTTAATATTCAAACCATGGCTATTTACCATGTAACTGTCTCTCACAACTCCTAAACCAAAGTCAAGTTACCCTTTAAGGACAGAACTGTACAGCACTTTGGTAGCAAGCAAAAATCTTTGCTTGTATATATAGATGTACATAAAATTTTTGATATATGGTTATTCTTGCTGTGATACATAGTTATCATATCAATACCTCTTGAAAGAGAAACTCAGAGTTCTAAACAATAATCACTTCAAAGAAGAGTTTCCTTACTGATCACTTTGAACAGCTATCATTAGGCCTAAAAAGCATTAAAACTACCTGTGGCCAGGTTCCAAAATGTATTTTAGGTGTCTCTCTGAATTTCTACTGATTCCATCAGGAAGCCAGGTATCTGAACATCTCTGTGCATCCGAGTCCACTTGTACAATAATCCCATGTAAATTAACTTTATTATGAGAAAGATGTGACAGTTTATTTTTGCTATTATATAAAAGCAAAATAAATAGTAGCATGATTTTAGAGACCGTTTATTTCAAATAAAAAAACCTCATCACAACCAGAAGTTTACATATCTGAAGTTACCAGAAAGACAGTCAACTATGCTAAAAATATATACAAGCATCCTGTTTAGGCCAAGTGGATGACATATATTTGCTGAAAACAAAGTTGCCAATTCTTCTGTCCTCTACAGAGCTCAATACCATTAAACCTAAGCAGCAGTGAAAAATAAGCAGAAAAATCTGTAATGGCTTAGCTAACATTTAAATCAAATTTTAATTACAGGTCATGCACACAGAGGGTTCTCACACTAAAAATGAGGCCCCTAAGTGGCATGTGTCTCAGTCGGACACACGCGAAAGCACACGATGCAGCATTGCCTGTCTCTAAACTCCTATACAAGGGAAAGGCAGGTAACAGCACAAATTCCAAAGAAACATTCTGTGCAATCAGCTGCAATAGTTACTCTCTCTAATTGCAGATCCAGCCTCTGCAACTGCCACAGAATCCCTTGGCCAAGCAGGGCAAACAATTACAGAACTCACGCATTTTCTAATAATTTAGAGTATATACAAAAGAACATCCAAAAGCAAACATAGATATTTTCAAGAAAGAGGCAGATATAAACTAATATATGGCTTACTGCTGAGATTTTAACCAATACCCTTAAAGAATCTCAGTGAAAAAAACCCAAAAACATTATTTTGGGAAAAGACATGATGAAAACCCCAAACTGTTACATTTGGCATGTTGTTTTCATAAGACAAAACTAGAGTATATGCAAGACAGTATCACTCTTTTACTTGTATTACATTTTGTTGTGCATGAACTGCACTTCAAGGATTTTCTGCACATTCTCCTTCCATTCAGGCTGTGATCACAGGCACCTAAACTGAGGGAGCATGCCATCTCAGCTCCCAGTTTTCAGAAAAAAAATTTAAAGTTTCAACTGCTTATCTACTTCCAATTAAAAGAATTCAAGAGAGAGAAAGTACGGGAAACATAGAAAAAGCACATTAATTACATTTTACATTAAATATAATTTGAATATTTTCACCTTACTTTAAAACACTGTGTACAGTGTGTACATGTATACAAAAAGCACTCAAAATTCTCTGCTGGCCATTCCACCACACAAGGAAGGTGAAGAAGAACTGAAATGAAGTTCAACCATTTTATTGTGATCTTAAACATTCTAAGGACCAGAGTACACACAACAATCATGCTGTCCATCTACTCTTTTTTCCAGCCTTTTTTCCCATAACTTCCAAAAGACTTGGACAAACCTTCCACACAGTTTTGAGAAAGTACAAAGAACTAAAGAATATCTAAAATTGTGCTTGTTCTAATTAAAATCAAAACGTAGAGGTGACAAAGAAATTAGTACTCCACTAAATATCTTACATTGGAGATACCATGGGAGGAGGGTAAGAGGATGCTAGGGGCAGGTATTATATCTGAGGGTTTTCCATGGCATTTTCACAGAGAGGAGATGCAGTTATTTTAAAAGGATTTTATGGAAGATTTAAAAAGCAGCTTCACTACTTTTTTTTAAGTAAAAATACACTTTTAAACAGAAATACTTTTTTCTGAGTACATATGGTAGGAGCAATGAAAACAGGTTAGGGACAAGTTTAAAAAGAAGAGTTTATTAAATATATAAGGGAAAAATACTTGTGGTAACTGTGAAACCGGGTAAATAAGATAGTGTTTTCTGCTACATTTCTGTTAAGTATGATGTAACATAATTCCTTGCCTGCAAGGAAGGAGGAAACCAATTTTGATAACAAGGCTAAATTTATGAGCCAAACAGGCCATTCTTTACTTACTCTGTAGAATGTCTGACACACCCAAAATAATAATTTGGAGTAATTCTTACTTTGATGGGAGTTGCTCACATTTATGCTGACTATCACAAAGAGAAACATTTGCTTTCCCCCATAAGCAACTATGCAGGAGCAGATTTTTAGAAATTACAGTATTCAGAAGAATTTGGTCTCCTGCTCTCTGAAAAGCAGCAGTAAAATATGCTCAGTTTATAAAACTATAACTGGTCCACAAAATTGCTCTAACCACTTCATTAAGTAGACTTTCTTTAACATCCTTCAGTCTCCTGACCATATATTACTGATTATTTCAGGACAGGACTCCACAACCAGATGTCAGGGTCTACAGACAGCCATGAAATAAAATAGTCCCAAAGTAGTTTTCCTGCATGTTCAAAGGTAGCCTTTACACGCTTTCAGCAAAATTCTGAAAACCACAGTATTCTCTATAAACATTTCTACAAAAATAAAGCATGTAATCTATAACAGTATTTCCTGTATACCTTTCTGTGAGTTTACAGTGGACATTCTACAAATCCTTCTTCCCCTGTAAATGTCTAAATCCCAGTAAACGTCTGGCAGGACATCCAAAATAAACCACTGTGCAAGCAGCAAAAGAGCTGGGGGCTACACATACAAAGTACTCACGTACCAGAGTATTTCCCCCTGCCTACACACAAGACCAAAACCTCCTGCTGCTACTGCCATCACAAGTGACAAAAGACAAATTAGGGAAATCCATTTGTGTCATCGCATGTCCAGAGGCCATCACTCAACGCTAACAAGTCAAAAATCTATAGGAAGTGCATTTACTGCTACTACTGAGCAAAGATGTGGAAAGAGGAGGCTATTTTATTCTAGTCTTGCTAAACTTGAGTTGCCAGATACTTGCAATAAGATGACAGTGAAAGAGGCTAAGAGATCAAGACTTGCACAGTCAGATACATCTGAGTTGCCAACACGAAGATGGCAATGAGCTTTATGCTATTCTGTGTCTTCCATGACTGTATTTGTTTCTAATCATCTCCAACTCATCAAAGCACATTGATTGTTCTGATGAGGTTTAGAAATGAACTGTCCTTGCAGTCCTGTCTCTCCCTGCCCTTATCTTTGGATAATCTCAGGCATAAACAAAACCCAAGACCAGCCTGGCCTCTTTCCAGAAACTTTTTTAAGAGAGGCATTGCAGAAATGAAACATTTCCATGTCTACTGCTTATATTGTAAATAGTTTGCATCAAAAAATAAATAATTGTGAGAAGTTAACCTATTTTTCCACTGAGAAGAAAGTCAGACTGGCTCATTTGTGAAGGAGATTTTATAGCTGATTTAATATAATCTTCATTATCTGCTAGAAAGGAAGACCCAGATCAATTTAAACAAAATCCATACAACATAATCTTGGCTCAGCTAGCCAAAGTACAGGATCTACCCACACCCCAACTACAGCACATATAAGACACAATAACAATCCATATTCCAAAAGATATTCAAAGCTAACTGCTTCGATTTAGATTTCCAGATTACCCTGCAGATACCCATTCTGATTAATTTCAAAGCCTTTCAGATCACTCTTAAGTGTATAGAAGAAAAGAGAGTCATACAAAAGAAATTAATTGAACTATCTGGTATGCTGCTGCATTAAATCAGCAACAAATTAATAGACAACAAACTCCAAAGAAAAGCCTGGAAGAAAGCTTTACTTCGCACTTGCATTCCTCAGCTTAGGAAAATGAGAGAAAGAAAATTCATGGACTCTTCAGCATCATTTTATTAAGTTAGGAAAATGATCAGAAGGTAATTTCAATTTGCACTTTTCAGATATTGAGAGAGGACTGTACTACAGACAAAAATCAGAAAAAAAATTTGCATTAAAAAAATCTTATATAACATACAGAAGTGTAGAATAAAGCTGAATATTTCAAATTAAAAAAGATCCACATAGGTTTTAAGAAAAAGGCAAGAAGAGGCAGCATGGGATGAATAATGAACTTGCTCATCAAAAAGTTTGTTTTTGCCTTGACTATGCCAGCAACTACTCAGAGTAATCCTAATGAAAATCTTAAAAGTTGCAATGGTAAATTAAAAAAAAAACAACTCCCACATATCATTGATTTCATGACCTTTTGTCTTATATAAAAGGAGTTTGCCACTGTCTCTTTGCAAAATTCTGCAAGTGATAGTATTCATGGAAGTATATTTCAACGGTAATGAAACTGACTATTATTCAAGGGATGACCTATTTTCTCTTTCCCAAGAACTATAATTATACGAATTTTTTTAAATCAATGCTTTTAGAAACACAAAACAATCTAGTCTTCTCACTTTCCAGAATCAAACTCTGTGATGTTGGTAAACCTCACATACAAAATCCAAGTAGGTTAAGGGCTGCCAAACCAGGAAGATAAGTACTCTGGTGACTACATTTTTGATCTAAAATAACAAAGACATAATTCTATCATTATGAAATGACATATAAGAAGCAGACTTCCATATTAATTTTACCAATTACACTTGTACACACCTCAAAACGAGCCCTAAATCTAACATAAGTTGGTGTCAAAAAAAAAAACTCCAAAGTAGAGTAAATAAAACAGACTTGAAGTGTACCCTAAAGAAAGTGCTCTAAGTCACATGGCAGACTGAGCTATGGTAGCTATTTACATAGTGCATTACAAAAAAAAAGTAGAATATATGGAGAACCTGCCTGCTGGTTTAAAGGCACTGAGATACCTAGGTCTCTTTAACACAGAAAGTTTTCATCTAATCTGAAATTATACACCTGAAAATATCCACTGAGAATAAAGACTATTACATGATTTTGGGTCAATCTCAATGAAGTATAAAGAAGAGGTGGTTCAATCTACTTAATAGGTAATTTTTTTCAAGTATTCCTAATATTTACAAGTAAATTAATTTTTTCAATCTATGACTAAATATTCCTAGATTCACAGAAAATTGAAGTGCTTTCTGTCAAAAATTCACCACAATAAAATATACTCAAGTAGTTAATAGAAACAATAGAACATTATGTTCTTGATACACACACGCAAACTTTATGCAAGCATAATTACGAATTTAGAACCAAACCATTGCAAGTATTATATCTTTATTCTGCACGTTACATTATTTCCTAATCTTTGAGATACAAATTCTCTATCAGCTAATACTAATGGTTTAAAAAAGATATATTTATCAGTCAATGGAAGCAGAAGAAAGATGGCAGGAGAACTGTGGTCCTATCACTTCCATAGGCTAATTCTCAAACACATCCAAGTGGTAATTGCAGTATCAATTTCAATTCCATTTCTCAGAAAACATTATGAACATCTTGGAAGGACCAACTGAAATGGGATAGGGCAATACCAAGCCCTAACTGATTTGTCTAGCATCACCCACAGCAATATGTTCCTGTTTCTACATATTACCTCAGTAAAGTCTACAATTTACAATCAATTAAACTACCATAACTGAAAACAGAAAATAGTTAACACTATTTACCTTAAATTTGTCTTTGCCACAGTACATCAGACTTTAGGGAAAAAAAAGAAAGAAAACCCAACAAAACAGGCCAAAGATGAAATTAGTTGCCAAGTCTCATTGTCAGGAAACAAGGCAGGCCTACAAAAAACTCATTTAGAGTTTTCATACAGTGAAGAGGATGCCTCAAAAGCAGTATTTTTAACAGGCATGTGGTGGGGAGGGGGAGGAATATATTTGAAATTACAATCTACGGATAGCCTTTTTCCCTCCTCAGACAGATGCACAATTAATATGATACCAGGGACTTATAATCCATTCCTATCCCACAAATTTTTAACATTCAGCTGTGAAAGCTTTACCGTTCCCATGCAGTTACTTTAACATTAAGTATTTTTTTAATAACATAAAACTTTACAGCCACAAAATAATAGAAGCACACACAAAGTAAAATAGTTTGGTATCCACTTGTAACAGAGACCTCTTCTCTCTCCTTTTCAAGGCACCATCGCAGCCGTGGTCACAGACAGAGAGTAGCAGGAGGGCAGGATTCCACACATTAGGAAACAAGTTAGAAGTTACCTCTAATCAACAGACCAGGTCAGCTGTTTGCTTATTGAGTGCTGTATAGACTATCAGCAGCAGCAAGAACAACTATCTACAGCACACAAACCAGATGTCAAAGATCTGCAAAACAACCAGTTCAGAGGTGGCTGTTACCTATTCAAATAGGTATTGCTTATTTGAACATTCAAAATAAGCACAGTAATTACAGCCATGCTGCAAGATTCAGATATTTTCTCACTGTCAAACTGGTCTCACACGTATTTAAGAGATTATTTCCATAAATGCCTGACTACTTGTCCCAGAGGTACTTCAACAGTGCAAGAGAAGCAAACTACCCTCCACCTGCCATCGTGGACCAGTCTGTTGTCCTGCCAGTCAACTCAAGTTCAGTCCTGCAATTTGTTTGCCTATGCTTTCATCACTTGTCTTTGTCTATCTCTAAATTATCCGGTTAAATGGAGGTTTTCATTACTCATTCTGATTCCAAAGCTAACACAGGACAGGTAAACCTGCTAAGATAATCCTAAGCACCAGTTCATTAAAGTTTAGATGTTTAGTAGTGCAAAGAGTAAGAACAGATTCCATAAGCATTTATTTTATGTAGTCCAAACCAGACATATTTTCACACTATTGATTTTTAACATATCTCTTATCAATGCTACTGAAACTCACTGGAAGGTCACAAAACATACTATAATTTAGAAATTCATACATTTAGAGCTCAATAAATCACATGGAAGCCCTTTGGAAATGCTAAAGGTTCATCCTACCTTTGATCTTAGTTCAATAAATTTAGGATACTGGACCACATAATCTCTAATAAGGTAACTGTATAAGCTTCCCCAGAGGCAGAATATGGCTGCAGGCACTTGCCCTTTCCATGTCACACGTCAAGACAGCTGGTAAGTGTACATATACAGCTCCAGGGCTTCCCAGAAAACTATGCACACACTATTCAAGAAATCAGGCAGGCAAGAGCTAAACACCACTCCTAATTACTTGATCCAGCCTACCTCTAGCCATCAAAAAAGCTTATGATTACTCTAAACTCTAGATTGCAGGTTCCTTTTAAAACTCTTATGTGAGTCACAATAGCATCCCTGGTTTTGAAAGTTCACTTTCTAATATCACATCTATGTAGTAATAGTTGCAATGCATTAAGTAACTGACATAATTATATTCTACTCAATATACAGCACACTCCTTCTCCCAACCCCCAGATGTGCTGCATTATTAATAAAGACATGAAAAACAACAGTTTCAGATAAAATCCTTCTAGTATTTCATAGATATAATCATGAATAATGGCAGTGGAACCATCTGTGGAAGTTACTCTTCTTCAAGAAAAGATCACTAATCACTTCAGATTTACCACGCCTTCCAAACAACTTCTAGTGATGACAATTCCACAATCTTCCTAGGAAATCTATTTCAGTTCTCATCCATATTTGCTCTTGGAAAAGGTTCTTTTCTCCTAATGTCTATTAAGCTCTAACCTGAATTCTTCCTCCTACAACTTAAAGTTATAATGTCCTGTCACATCCTAAACAATGTGGAGAACCAGTTTTTTATCATACTTCTACATAACCAAAGGAATAAATGTAACTCGCTCAGCATCATCCTCTGATTAAAATAAACCTCTAACTTTTTTAAGGTATCTGAGGTTGTTAGAGGGAAGGGGAAGAGAAGGAAGAAATTCTTGTGATCAAGAAAATTGCCAGTTTTAGTGATGGGTTCTCTATTTTTGAGAGAAATAAAACGGAAGGTGTTCAGGATATTGAAACAAAAATATTCAAAATATTTCTCAATTTAACAACCTAACCTATCCATTGTTAGGAAAGCAATACCCAAATGAATACAGCATCTTTCATTATATTGCCTGTATCACTCCATGCACCATCAGGACTATCAGGAAGGAGAGTGAGTTCTCCAGTAAAAGCTACAGGCTCAAGTAATTAAATACATGCCACTTCTGGTCTACAGTAACAGTTTACACTGACACTAACAGGATTGAACAATTTTTGTACACAGTTTACACTGACACTAACAGGATTTAATAATTTTTGTACACATCATAAGTAGTGCCTGTGATGTCTTCCAAATACATGAAAATTTTACTTCACAGAAATCATCATTCAAATCTGAGAAGAATAATATGATCTAACCTGGTTTCTGAATGGATTCTTAAAGTCCCATTTGTCATAGTTCAGTGCCTCTCACTAACAAGAGACTTCTTTTCACAAATTTTTGCATTGCTGTTTTGCACAACACAAAGCACACAATCTGTTGAATTGCTATCCTGCATCTAACCAAGCAATGCTGCAAGGAGACATGTACTATTCTGAAGGTTTTGATTTGACTATGTTAGTCCTACTGGCAGAATACAGACTGAAAACAGAGATTCTGGAAAACAATTTTAAATATAAGCATATGAAAGAAAAAAGAAGGCTGTAGGAAAAAACCTGGGAAAATACCATCTTAAAATACAGTGCCTTCCAAAAGATATTTCTGGTTGTAATAAACAAGACCTTAGAGCTGGCCTTCAATTTGTAGCATGAATTGTGCTAAATATCACATTTCTAGAACACAACTACATGTCAGATACCTCTTAGTAAAGAACATAGTTTGTCCCTAGTCAAAAAGAAAAAAAAAAAAAAAGGCAGATATTGCACCTGCATCTGTCAGTGGCCATTTTCTCTTTTTCACGTGTCAAACTCCACCCTCTCGATATATCTTTATTAAACTGATGACACAGCCATGTTCACAGCCATGTTCACAACCATGCGATGAAGCGAGAGATGCAGATTACTGGACTCAAGCTCTCCCAGTAGACAGTCTCACGTATCAAAGTCACAAACAGCAGTAAAATACAGTTGGTGTCTTATCAGAAGAAAAAGACACCCCCTTTAAAAGTCTGCTGTCATCAAATAAAGAAAAATATTTGTTTGTGAATGAATTTTTGCTTAAAGAAAATTCCAAAATTCCACTGGAATCTGCCAATACAGGAATCCACTGCATTCAGCTACCTTAACAGGACACACTCCTCATTCATTTCCACCACTGCTGAAATCCCTTCAGTTTCCTGAGGGTCCTTGCTTTAAATGGGCAGGCAGTGGCACAGTACTAAATATGAAGCGTCAGTAGTTCTGAAATGCATTCAGTCCCATTGCTCAGAAAGACAGCTGGACATAGTGACCTTCAGAACAAGGTTCATCTTTTTTTCCCCAGGATTTGTGCAAGAAAAATAAACTCAAAATGGCAGGGAGCCTTGAAAACCAGCTGAGGAAGCAGCCAGTGCAATCTTACTGCAAAAACCTACCCCAAGTCATAGTGGAATAATAAATAACAACAAACAGTAAAGCAAAATTAGTTTTACTTCTCCATCCTGACAGCTGTTTAATATTAACTAGGTTTTGTGCCTGCTGATCAACAGCTGAGAAAAATCGCTAATGGAGCAAAAATTTTCATCCAGTATGTCTGTCACACACATGCACACACCTCTAAGTCACCTGTAGTCTGATCAACACCTGACCCTCATACAACTATTACTTATAGTTAAACACTACTTTCATGTATTTATTCTTTTTTTCATCCATACTAGACCAATGCTGTCACTGGAGAACCAAGGTGATCTTTTCAGTTTCCTCCACTGGTAAACAAACTTTAGTCCACTTCAGTCAACACAAGCTATCAAAAGGTAGAGTCATTTTACAAATTGAAAATAAATTTCGAACTATGATACATGACCAAAGCTGAAGCAGTAAGTTTTCTGCACCTTCAAAACAAACAAACAAACAAAATTAATATTTAATGCTGATATATAAAAAGCACAAATGAAAGCTGATTGTCAGAATCAGAACACAAGAATTATGTTGGAAGTAATGACAAAAAATGATAGCAAACAAGAAAGTTCTGAAGCACTACAATATGAAAATCAAAACCTGTCAATATAGGGCTTGTGTGTCTAATTATGAAACTATCTGCATTACATTATCTTCTGAAGAATAGTATCTTAAGCACATAAAATGGCTGCAAAATGAAAAGTGTATACACTAAAAACTATTACATAATGGACTTTGTTAACCTACATTTGCTATAAATTCCATGTCATCAAAAACCTAGGCAGTTTCACTGGTCACTTTGGTACACCATATGTTTCACTACTGACTGTAGTACTTAAATCAAACAGCTGCACTTATGCAACTTGCTTAGAACTTTGAAAAGCAGTATCAGTATTTAGGGTTACAAACGGGCATTTATATTTTTATTCCTATACAAGCAGCATTTAGCCACACTCGATCAAGTATTCTGTACAATGCATTAGGTACCACGTTAGAAACAGGTGATGCATCACACAGCAGAGCAGTAGCTTCCTGTGCAGAACATCCAATTCTATTCATTCACAAACGTATTCTTTTGCCTGCAAAAAGCCATCTCCGAACCTCTCCCAGTTTCTTACACTGTGAGAACTACGAAAAGTAACAGTGGCAAATAAGTGCCACCTGAACAGCCAAATGCCTCCAAACCACAAAGCACAGCAACTCTTCTTTTCTAGTACTCTCATTATCTGCAATGTTTCCCTCCTCACCTAGAGGAGCACTGAAAAACAAAAGGAACTTTGACTTATTTGGAGGACTTGCAAAAATGAGGTAAAAATATGCAAGACTACAATATCACTACAAAATTAATCAAGCCCTTGTCTTTATGTTTCCCTTCACTGAAACAGGTTCAAAAGCTGTCTTGAGCAGAAGAGGCAGTGCTGCCTCTTGTATGACTCCCTGAAAAGACCCAGAGGAAAAAGCATCAATCCATAGAACATAATAGTGAAGAGCAAGCACATGCAAGGTGTCAGTATGAGGGAAGGGGAGAGGGGAAGGGGAGAGGG